>SJYT01028893.1:43084-85741 GCA_006410635.1 Cephalophus harveyi | reverse complement strand
TTGGAAAAGACTCTGATGCTGGGAGGGATTGGGGGCAGGAGGAGAAGGGGATGACAGAAGATGAGATTGCTGGATGACATCACTGACCCGAGGGACATGAGTCTGAGTGAACTCCGGGAGTTGGTGATGCACAGGGAGGCCTGGCATGCTGCAATTAATGGGGTTGCAAAGAGTCAGACACGACTGAGTGACTGAAATGAACTGAACTGAAAAATAAAGTCTGCCACTGTTTCCACTGTTTCCCCATCTATTTCCCATGAAATGATAGGACTAGAGGCTTTGATGTTAGTTTTCTAAATGTTGAGTTTTAAGCCAACTTATTCACTCTCCTATTTCATTTTCATCAAGAGGCTCTTTAGTTCCTCTTCACTTTCTGCCACAAGGGTGGTGTCATCTGCATATCTGTGGTATTGATATTTGTCCCAGGAATCTTGATTCCAGCTTGTGCTTCATCCAGATCATCATTTCTCATGATGTACTCTGCGTATAAGTTAAATAGGCAGGGTGACATTATACAGCCTTGACATACTCCTTTCCCGATTTGGAACCAATCTTTTTTCCATGTCCAATTCTAACTGTTTTCCATGTCCAGTTCTTCCTGACCTGCATACAGATTTCTCAAGAAGCAGGTCAGGTAGTCTGGTATTCCCATCTCTTTCAGAATTTTCCACAATATATTGCGATCCACAGAGTCAAAGGCTTTGGCATAGTCAATAAAGCAGAAATACATGTGTTTCTGGAACTCTCTTGCCTTTCAGATGATCCAGCAGATACTGGCAATTTGACCTGTGGTTCCTCTGTCTTTTCTAAATCTAGCTTGAACATCTGGAAGTACACAGAGTATGTATTGCTGAAGCCTGCCTTGGAGAATTTTGAGCATCACTTTTCTTGCCTGTGAGATGAGTGCAATTGTGTAGTAGTTTGAGCATTCTTTGAGTGCTTTTCTTAGGGATTGGAATGAACACTGACCTTTTCCAGTCCTGTGGCCACTGCTACATTTTTCAAATGTCCTGGCATATTTAGTTCAGCACTTTTCACAGCATCATCTTTTAAGATTTTAAATAGCTCAACTCAAATTTCATCACCTCCACTAGCTTTGTCTGTAGTGATGCTTCCTAAGGCCCACTTGACTTCACATTCCAATTTGTCTGGCTCTAGGTGAGTGATCACAGCATCATGATTACCTGAGTCATGACAATCTTTTATGTACAGTTCTTTTGTGTAGTCTTGCCATCTCTTCTTAATATCTTCTGCTTTGAATCTCATATATAGTTAAACCAGTAGATTCAATACTGATCTTCATTTCGTCTTATGAGCTTAACCAACATTAGTTGCATGCATTTTTGTCAGAAATAATAGTTAAGTTTTTGAACTTAGTTATAGGTCTTTAATGGAGTAGATGTTATAATTTAATTGCAACTCTCTGGGCTCATGGCTGACATTGAAATTTTTATAAGAGAAAGCTATCCTCAACTGCTATTAACACTGAGTAGCTCTGGAAATTAGCTTTTGCTAAAGACTTGAGATGAGTGCATGCTGAGTCACTTCATTCCTGTCTGATTCTTTATGACTATATGGACTTTAACCCACCAGGCTTCTTTGTTCTTGGAATGCTCTAGGCAAAATTACTGGAGTTGGTTGTCATGCCCTCCTCCAGGGGTTCTTCCTGACACAGGGATAGAACTCACATGTCTTATGTTTCCTGTATTGTCAGGTGTGATTTTTACCACGAGCACAACCTGGGAAGCTTACATTCTTGATAATGTTCTTTAAATGGATTTAACCTAAATTTGCAAGGCAAAAAAGTGCTGATATGCAAAATATATACTATGCTGACATTTAGATGAAAATTAATACTGTTGAAACCCCCAGTAATATTAAACAGCAAGTATATATACTTGCTGTACTCTCAAAGGTAAGATATAAAGTGAGAGCACCACTACCCCTCCCACACCAATTTTCAGCAGATGCATTTTCTGAGCTTAAACCACAGTTCTAACAGCTTTTTTTTTTTTCAGACCTCAGTAGAAATGCAAAGGAAAGTTTCATATTTCAAAATATATTTAACTATTCAGTGAAGACTTTTCACCCAACCTGCAATTGGAAGTGATTAATCTGCAAAATAATCATATACTGAGGAAAATATCAATAGAAAAGTGTAAGAGAATTTGATGTTTCCTCTAAGCCTTGAATAATCTCAGTTAAAATTGTATGCTCATTGATTTCTATCAGTATTTGTCAATACTTATCATAGTGAAAAGACATTTTCAAAGGTGAAATACAAAAATCTCATCATGTCCCATCATTAACAGATGAGCATTTGTAAGTTTTTGATGATAAGTAATACTAACTTTGAATTTTAATTAAGTGAAATGTTATTTATTCCCTATTTTAGTTTGCTGCTGCTAAGTCACTTCAGTCGTGTCCGACCCTGTTTGACCCCACAGACGGCAGCCCACCAGGCTCCCCCATCCCTGGGATTCTCCAGGCAAGAACACTGGAGTGGGTTGCCATTTCCTTCTCCAATGCAAGAAAGGGAAAAGTGAAAGGGAAGTCGCTCAGTCGTGTCCGACTCTTAGCGACCCCATGGACTGCAGCCCACCAGGCTCCTCTGTCCATGGGATTTTCCAGGCAAGAGTATTGGAGTGGGGTGCCATTGCCTTCTCCAGGATTAGTTTGCTAGGGTACCATAATAATTATGACAATCTAATGGCTTTAAACAACAGTTTTGTTGTCTCATATTTCCGAAGGCTGGTAGTTCAAAATCAAGGCTTTCCTATGTGTTTCTTTCTGAGGGATGGGGAAGAATCTGTTCTCAGTCTGTCTTCTGAGTGATTTAGTAGTGTTCTTCGGGATCTCTCTACTTGTTGACACATTGTCACAATCTCTGACTGATGATCATAGTAATGATCAAGGTAAATTATGGCATTAACATTGTGTGCATATCTGTCTCCAATTTTTTCCATTTTATAAAGACATCAGTTATACTGAATCAGGGCCCATCCTAGTAACCTTATTTTAGCTTGATTACTTCTGTGAAGACAGAAATGGAGAATGAGCCCACATTCTGATGTTTAGGACTTCAGCATAGAAATTTTTAGAGAACAGAATTCAATCCATAATTTCTTTGAAAACGAATTTCATTCTTCTTATTAGCAAAATTATACTATAAAATTTATTATTTTTATTTGAATATCAGTCATTATAGTTTGTATAAATGGATTATATATTAATTCTACTCCTTTGCTCACCAATCTATGTGGTGAGTCAGATTTTAGTTTCTCTAGGTGTCAGTTTATCCAGATATGCATCCTCCATTTGTAGAAAATAATTGAATACATGGCTGGAAGGTTTTGTGGAGAAGACTCAGTAGGCTAATTGATCCTTTATGTAATTTATTATTTTTATTTGAATATCAGTCATTATAGTTTGTATAAATGGATTATATATTAATTCTACTCCTTTGCTCACCAATCTATGTGGTGAGTCAGATTTTAGTTTCTCTAGGTGTCAGTTTATCCAGATATGCATCCTCCATTTGTAGAAAATAATTGAATACATGGCTGGAAGGTTTTGTGGAGAAGACTCAGTAGGCTAATTGATCCTTTATGTTCAGCCCTTTTTCCTGATTTAAACTCAACTTCTCCAGCTTTCCAACTACTGTTTGGGGTTTGTAATTCTCAATATCTTCTTAGGTTCTTATATATAAATCATATTCATGATTAGTAATCAAAAATAATTTTTGCTTCCCATTCTAAGTTGTTTACCATCTATCATCTACTTTTTATGTCCATCTTGTCTGTTGTACCTTGAGTCCGATTAAGTGTTCAGTGAAGAAAACTGAGATAAGAGTGTACAGAAATGGCCAAGCCCTCATTCTCAGTCATTGTCTAGGGGTAGCCTGGAAATAACAAGGTTTCAGTGTAAATGCTGAGACAGATCCTAAAGACAGTGTAGCTGAAGGTTGTAGGCTAACTGCACTCCCTGAAGTTGAATGGCAAGTTCTTTTTTGAAGGGATATTTGAATAATACATCCCCATAGTTGATGCAGTTCACTTCATAGTGCTTCTTAGAATTGGTTTTTAAAAATTATTTCTTTAAAATTTTTAAAGGAGTTTTCAGTTCACAGAATATTTAAAGGGAGATATCTCATTTACATCCTACCATAATATATGCATATATTAGTGAACTCAGGTCCAGTTGCCAGCTGCTCTTAAATCAATACCCAAAGGGAAGTTGTTGATAGAAAGGAAAGTTGCTTTTAATCAGAATGTTGGCAAACTTGGGAAATAGTGGACTCATTGTCCTCCAAAAACTGCAAAGATTCTGCTCAGCCATGAATTTTCTGAAGGGAGAAAGGGAAGTAATCTCTGTTAATCTTTGAGATGGGGGTCAGAGTCATCACCATCCCCCAGTGCATGCATACTTGTTGACTTCTTGTGATCTTTCTTTATATGCCATCTTGTTCACACTGTTTGTTCACACAATTTGATTGCAAGGTTACTGAAGGGGAAGCTAGGAAAGAGATCGATCATCTGTTAATTACTTGTCCTTCATTTCCACGTCTTTGATCTACAGAAAGACCCAACAGGCAGGCAAGATCAAAAGATCTGAAAGGTTTGCTAGGGCCAAAAAGGAGTAGAGCTGTCTCTTATACACATCTGTAGTACCTTATTGGCCTAAAAGCTGAGCCTCCCAAAAGAACTAGATTGTCATAAATCTTCTCCCCAAAAGTTTTGCAGCTCTTATCACTAGTTAGAAGTCAACAGCACAGCAAAACAGACATTGTCACAAAATCATGTCACCCATGACTTTGCTATCACATGAACAATTTGAGTATAGTTCCTCCTCTGTTCCAGTTGGGTTTTTGTGCTGACAGGAAACTTACAAGATGAGGTAATCTTAAGAAGCAATGGGCACTCGTCATTACCCTTTGTAACCGTCTATTCTAAACTGCCTCATTTTTTTGAGGGGTCCAAGTCTCTGGTGCCATACTTTTCTCAGTCAAGATTAAGGCTGTTGGGGAAGAAAATTTTTCCTCTGTCCTCTTACATTTGATGTCTGGGGCCTGAAAATGAACAAATTACACATCAGTGAGAGGTAAAGGGACAATTCTGTCATGCAAATAATATGCCCTTGTTTCAGAACTGAAAGCTAGGGGTTATGTTATAATTCTTCCAATAGTACATAAACTCCTCACTGAAAATTTCTCTACAACCTACACTATAAATTCTGAAGATTTTAAGTCACAGATTTCAGGGATGCATGCATCAAAATCTGAAGCTACTGTAGAGTCCTTCCTTGTTTTAGTTCAGTTCAGTTCAGTTCAGTTCAATCACTCAGTAATATTGGACTCTTTGCGACGTCATGGACTGCAGCACGCCAGGCTTTCCTGTCCATCACCAACTTCCGAGCTGACTCAAACCCACGTCCATTGAGTCAATGATGCCATTTACTATCTCACTGTCTGTTGACCCCTTCTCTGCCCGCCTTCAATCATTCCCAGCATCAGGGTCTTCTCCAATGAGTCACTTCTTCCCTTCAGGTGGCCAATGTCTTGGAGTTTCAGCTTCAACATCAGTCCTTCCAATGATTACTAAGGACTGATTTACTTTAGGATAGACTAGTTTGATCTCCTTCCTGTCCAAGGGATTCTCAAGAGTCTTCCTCAACACCACAGTTCAAAAGCATCAATGCTTCAGTGCTCAGCTTTCTTTATAGTTCAGCTCTTACATCCATACATGACTACTGGAAATACCATAGCTGGACTAGATGGAATTTATTGGCAAAGTAATGTCTCTGCTTTTTAATATGCTGTCTAGGTTGGTTATAACTTTCCTTCCAAGGAGCAAGCATCTTTTAATTTCATGGCTGCAGTCACCATCTGCAGTGATTTTGGAAGCCCCCCAAATAAAGTCTTTCACTGTTTCCATTGTTTCCCCATCTATTTACCATGAAGTAGTGGTACAAGATGTAATGATTTTAGTTTTCTGAATGTTGAGCTTTAAGCCAACTTTTTCACTCTCCCCTTACACTTTCATCAAGAGAAACTTTATTTCTTCTTCTTCTTTTTTTTAAATTTTTACTTTATTTTATTTTACAATACCATATTGGTTTTGCCATACATTGACATGAATCCACCACGGGTGTATATGAACTCCCAATCCTGAATCCCCCTCCCACATCCCACCCCATATCCACTCTCTGGATCATCCCCGTGCACCAGCCCCAAGCGTCCTGTATCCTGTATCGAACATAGGCTGGTTCTTTGTTCTTACATGATAGTATACATGTTTCAATGCCATTCTCCCAAATCATCCCACCCTCTCCCTCTCCCACAGAGTCCAAAAGTCCGTTCTATACATCTGTGTCTCTTTTGTAAGTGTGGTGTCATCTGCATCTATGTGGTTATTGATATTTTCCCGGCAATCTTGATTCCAGCTTGTGCTTCATCCAGTCCAGCATTTTTCATGACATACTCTGCATTTTAAGATAAATAAGCAGGGTGACAATATACAGCCTTGACATGAAAATTTTCTGATTTGGAACCAATCTGTGGTTCCATGTCCAGTTCTACTGTAGCTTCTTGACCTGCATACAGATGCCTCAGGAGGCAGGTGTGGTGGTCGGGTGTTCCCATCTCTTTAAGAATGTTTCACAGTTTGTTTTTACTCCACACAGTCAAAGGCTTTGGTATGGTCAATAAAGCAGAAATAGATGCTTTTCTGGAACTCTCTTGCTTTTTTGATGATCCAACGGATGTTGGCAGTTTGATCTCTGGTTCCCCTGCCTTTTCTAAAACCAGTTAGAACATCTGGAAGTTCGTGGCTCATGTACTATTTAAGCCTGCTTTGGAGAATTTTGAGAATTGCTTTGCTAGCGTGAGAGATGAGTGCAATTGTGTTGTAGTTTGAGCATTCTATGGCATTGCCTTTCTTTGGGATTGGAATGAAAACTGACCTTTTCCAGTCCTGTGGCCACTGCTGCATTTTCCAAATTTGCTGGTGCATTGAGTGCAGCACTTTCCATGGCATAATCTTATAGGATTTGAAATAGCTCAACTGGAATTCCATCACCTCCACAAGCTTTGTTCATAGTGATGCTTCCTAAGGCCCACTTTACTGCACATTCCATGATGTTTGGCTCTAGGTGAGTGATCACACCATCGTGATTATCTGGATCATGAAGATCTTTTTTGTTTTTTCTGTGTATTCTTGCCAATTCTTCTTCATATCTTGTGCTCTGTCAGGTCCATACTATTTCCGTCCTTTATTGAGCCCATCTTTGCATGAAATGTTCCCTTGGTGTCTCTAATTTTCTTGAAGA
This sequence comes from Cephalophus harveyi, assembly GCA_006410635.1. Classification (NCBI taxonomy): domain Eukaryota; kingdom Metazoa; phylum Chordata; class Mammalia; order Artiodactyla; family Bovidae; genus Cephalophus; species Cephalophus harveyi. The sequence goes on along the minus strand of SJYT01028893.1, from coordinate 78,415 downwards.
GATCTCTAATCTTACCCATTCTATTGTTTTCCTATATTTCTTTACATTGATCACTAAGGAAGGCTTCTCTCCTTGCTATTCTTTGGAGCTCTGCATTTAGATGAATACATCTTTCCTTTTCTCCTTTGCCTTTCACTTGTCTTTTTAGAGCTATTTGTAAGGCCTCCTCAGACAAGCATTTTGCCTTTATGCTTTTTTTTTTTTCTTGAGGATGGTTTTGATCACTGCCTCCTGTACAATTGTCACTTCCATCTATAGCTCTTCAGGCATTCTATCAGTTCTAATCTCTTGAATCTATTTCTCACTTCCATATATAATCATAGGGATATGATTTAGGTTATACCTGAATGATCTACTGGTTTTCCCTATTTTCTTCATTTTAAGTCTGAATCTGGTAATAAGAAAGAAGTTCATGATTTGAACCACAGTTTCTATTCAAATCTTTGGCTTTCTTTTCATTAGGTATATGGGTTGGTGACTTATTCTTAGGTGAGAGAAATGACTTACCTGCTATAGTGGTCCCTTGCTTTGACAGAAAATTCAAGTTGTAGCTGTATACCTTTTAGTTTTGAGGGAATTCGCCTGGTATGACCCCTTCCCTAAATCCCTAGAAAATTTACTGAAGGGACTGTGTTCTCTGATTCTCCATAAATTTTGCTTCTACCTTCTAGAGCACATGCCTGTTACTGAAACCTACAATGTGTTAACCTCCTCCTATTTAGTTTCCCTGTCTGCAGATATCATGAGGTAATGAATTTCTTTAATGATTTTCAGGATATTCAGATAGCTCAATTTTCTTAAGACTATATTATGGCAGAAAATGAGAGCATTAACATAGACCTGGAACAAATTATGTTTTGTCATTCCATGTGAATTTGAACTGTTTCTGATTTTTCTTTCTTTTTTTCTTTTTTTGGGAGGGTGGTATATAAAAGAATACATTTGACAAATCAATGAAGGTATATTATATACCTGAATTTTCAATCTGTTCTTGAAAAAACTCTATCTCATGGATGGTGGGCACAACTGTGTCTATGGCTTGCTTGAGCCTGTGGTATTCACAGTTCTTGTGTTAAGACCTGCCTGAACTATACAACATATATGTGATTTGTATGAAATATGACAACTCCCACCCCCTTTAGATTTTTAAGCTATCATTAGTTTCTTCTGTTTCTCCAGATATAATGATGATGATGTGATTTATTACAGAGGTTTTCCTCCTGTAATAGCTTTTGGCCATTAGTCCAAAGACTTTTATGGGTGTTATCCCAACTTCCAAGTATATAGGTTTCAATTATACACACATGGCATTGACAAGGTGGCTTCCCCCCTGGTACTAATGGTTAAAGAACCCATCTGGCACTGCAGGAGATATAAGAGATGCGAGTTTGATTTGTGGGTCAGGAATACCCCCTGGAGGAAGGCACGGCAACCCACTCCAGTATTCTTGCCTGGAGAATCCCTTGGACAGAGGAGTCTGGTGGGCTACAGTGCATAGGGTCACAAAGAGTTGGACACAGCTTAGCACAGGGTAGATAAATGACACTGGGTGAGTAGATGAAAACAGTAACAACTGTAAACCAGATTTTGACTTGGATGTCCATTATCTAGTTTCTGTTTGTTTTCTAAAAGAGGGACCATGGTGATGCTCTACGTATCAGGGATAAATATCACATTATAACCTGTGGCCAACAGTCATTGAAATTTCTGGGATTTCTCTTTTCCCATTGCATGTGAACTGAATTTTATCCTTTTAGGAGAAAGATTAGAGGAATGATTATACTATCTACATGCCTTGGTGTTGTTGGTCCTTCTTATGTAGGTTCCTGCGTTCACAATCACTTATAGCTATGTGATTATTTATTCCTCTTTTGTATAGAACACCTACAAACACACACACATTCATGGAGTCCTTTCTTTGCAGAGTAATGCAAGACCATAAAAATAAATTTACAAGCTGAAATCATACAAAGTATTCTTAATTGAATCAATAGAAAAATATGATTTTCCATAAACTCTAAGATCATTTTTCAAACTTTAATTTTTTCTTATCCTCAGTTGTGTTTTTAAGGAAATGGAAAAAAAAGACTGATAAAACTAATATTTATTTCTGCTAAGTCACTCAGTCATATCTGACTCTTTGAGACCCCATGGATTGTGGGATTTTCCAGACAATAATATTGGAGTGGGTGCCATTTCCTACTCCGTGGGATCTTGCTGAACCAGGGATCAAACCTGTGTCACTTGCATTTCCTGCATTGGCAGGCAGATTCTTTAGCATTGTGCCACCTGGGAAGTCCAATATTCATTTACTACATTGTAATTTAAAATATCAGAATTAACATGTCTTACTTCTTTGTAGAAAAATGATCAAGAATACATTGAACAGTGGTTGCCTTTTTCTCATTGTATAATCTACAGTTTGGAACATTTTTTATGTCATGAGGAAGTGACATACTTCTTCCTGTGTTTGGATCAGCTTTCAGTATTTTATAGTTTGCACTTTCAGTGTCATGAAATACCTCCTAGAGTTCCTTTAAAGACTTTTTTTGGCCGGTGTCATTTCCTCTGGAACTTCTTTATCCTTTTCATCATTACCATATTTTTTATACTGATAAGTTTATGTTCACTCCAGTCTACTGGCTGCATATCCAGAGTTTCTTCAACTGTGATAGCTCAACATTCTGACAGTCATTTGTTTCTTCTCTAAATCCAATTCATCTGATTTGAATTTCATTTCCAGAATAATCACCTTTTTTTTTAATTGACTACTTCCCTCTTTTGATTCTGGATTATTATATACATGATAGGGGCTTGCTGTTCAGTCACTAAGTTGTGTCCAAATCTTTGCAACCCCATGGACTACAGGATAGGGCGCCAAGCTTCCCTGTCCTTCAATATCTCCCCCAGTTTGCTCAAAGTCATGTCTATTGAGTCAGTGATGCCATCCAACTATCTTATCCTCTGTCACTCCCTTCTCCTTCTGCCCTCAGTCTCTCTCAGCATTAGGATCTTTTCCAATGAGTTGGCTCTATGCATCAGGTGGCCAAAGTATTGGAGCTTCAGGTTCAGCATTAGTCCTTCCAAATGAATATTTGGGGTTGATTTCCTTTAGGATTGACTAGTTTGATTTCCTTGCTGTCCAAAGGACTCTCAAGAGTCTTCTCCAGCTCCAGTTTGAAAACATCAATTCTTTGGCACTCAGCCTTCTTTATGGTCTAGTTCTCACATCCATACATGACTACTGGAAAAACCATAGCTTTGACTATATGGACTTTGTTGGCTAAATGCTATCTCTGCTTTGTAATATGATGTCTAGGTTTTACACAGCTTTCCTCCCCAAAACCAAGTGCCTATTAATTTCATAGCTATAGTCATCATCTGCTGTGATTTTGGGAGCCCAAGAAAATAAAATCTGTCACTGTTTCCAATTATTCCCCATCCTTTTGCCACAAAGTGAGTGATGGAAGCACATGCCATGATCATAGGGGCCATTCAGTGGGGAATAAGCAGGAACCACAGCTACATGCATTGCTATCTATGTGTGGTTTGGATGATGAATGTGCATTCACAGACTCTGAGAGAAGTAAAGTGATTGGTCACTGATCACGGTGTGCATTTGTCACTCATGTGAGATTTGAAGACTGGAGACCTGGAAGTGACACTACTACTCTTTACAGTCACTCTCTGTGGAACTGTAGCATCTGAAATTTGAGTGTAGATGTTGGCAGGGAAACTCTAGTAACTGAGATTCACACACTTCAGATCCATGTTAAGTGGGAAGACTGCTTCTGTCCTTGTGTTGACTGTGTGTGTGTGTCCTGTTCTCCCCCATCCAAGATCTATTGAATTAGAAACTCTAGGATAGAGCTCAGAGATGTATATTTCTCTATTTTATCAAGCCTTCCAAGTAATTTTGATAGATGTGGGTTACACACACACACACACACACACACACACNTGTCCTGTTCTCCCCCATCCAAGATCTATTGAATTAGAAACTCTAGGATAGAGCTCAGAGATGTTTATTTCTCTATTTTATCAAGCCTTCCAAGTAATTTTGATAGATGTGGGTTACACACACACACACACACACACACACACACACACACGAGTAACTATCATTGCCTGCCCACCTATTTTGTTCTTAGGGATGTAGCCTTCACAACTTTGTGCAGATCAAGCCCCCTTGCATACTGTGATAATCACAACACTCTGGATTGCTCCTAGTAGCTAGGAACTAATACTTAGCTCCACTGCTCCAGGTTCCATCATTCCTAATGATGTTAACAAGACTAGCTTTGTAATGCCTTCTTCTGCCCTCAACCCTAATCTGTAGAGGGAAGTTACCAGGGAACTTAGTAATGATAGTATCCCTCTTATTATAACATTTCTGATGGACTTGGTGGAAGGGTGCGTCTTCTTGTTCTTCCCTTGAAACTTAATACTCTGTCCTATCATTTTCAACTCATAAATTCTTTTTCAAAGAGTAAAGGAACAAAAGTATCAATGGAAAACTAAGAAATTTGCAAGGGAGATGTATAACATATATCATTATAGTATAGTTCATGTCTAATAGAATAAATATTTTCAAATATTTGACCTAGTAACATAGATGTATTCTTTTTTTATCTATTTTAAAATATTTATTATAATTTTTATTTTTATGGAAATTTTGAATGTTATTTTCCATTTACAATTATTACAAAATATTAGCTATAATCCCTGTGTTGTACAATATATCCTTGATGGGTATCTTACACCAATAGTTTGTGCTTCTCACTATCCCATCCCTATATTGATCTCCCCACACTGGTAACACTAGTTCAATCTCTGTATCTGTGAGTCTGCTTATATTTTTGTTATAGTCACTTCAGTTCAGTTCAGTCGCTCAATCGTGTCCGACTCTTTGCAACCCCATGAATCGCAGCATGCCGTATGAACAGGCAAAATGATAGGATATCAAAAGAGGAACTCCCCAGGTCATTAGGTGCCCAATATGCTACTGGAGATCAGTGGAGCAATAAGTCCAGAAAGAATGAAGGGATGGAGCCAAAACGAAAACAATACCCAGTTGTGCATGTGACTGATGATAGAAGCAAGATCCGATGCTGTAAAGAGCAATACTGCATAGGAACCTGGAATGTCAGGTCCATGAATCAAGGCAAATTGGAAGTGGTCAAACAAGAGATGACAAGGGTGAACGTCGACATTCTAGGAATCAGCGAACTAAAATGGACTGGAATGGGTGAATTTAACTCAGATGACCATTATATCTACTACTGCGGGCAGGAATCCCTCAGAAGAAATGGAGTAGCCATCATGGTCAACAAAAGAGTCCGAAATGCAGTACTTGGATGCAATCTCAAAAATGACAGAATGATCTCTGTTCGTCTCCAAGGAAAACCATTCAATATCACAGTTATCCAAGTCTATGCCCCAACCAGTAATGCTGAAGAAGCTGAAGTGGAACGGTTTTATGAAGACCTACACGATCTGTTAGAACTAACACCCAAAAAAGATGTCCTTTTCATTATAGGGGACTGGAATGCTAAAGTAGGAAGTCAAGAAACACCTGGAGTAACAGGCAAATTTGGCCTTGGAATGCGGAATGAAGCAGGGCAAAGACTAATAGAGTTTTGCCAAGAAAATGCACTGGTCATAGCAAACACCCTCTTCCAACAACACAAGAGAAGACTCTACACGTGGACATCACCAGATGGTCAACACCGAAATCAGATTGATTATATTCTATGCAGCCAAAGATGGAGAAGCTCTATACAGTCAACAAAAACAAGGCCGGGAGCTGACTGTGGCTCAGATCATGAACTTCCATCTCTTTCAGAATTTTCCACAGTTTATTGTGATCTACACAGTCAAAGGCTTTGGCATAGTCAATAAAACAGAAATACATATTTTTCTGGAACTCTCTTTTTTTTTAATGATCTATTGGATGTTGGCAATTTGACTTGCAGTTCCTCTGCCTTTTCTAAAACCAGCTTGAACATCTGGCAGTTCACAGTTCACGTACTGGTGAAGCCTGGGTTGGAGATTTTTGAGCATCACTTTACTAGAGTGTGAGATGAGTGCAGTTGTGCAGTAGTTTGAGCATTCTTTGGCATTGCCTTTCTTTGGGATTGGAATGAAAACTGACCTTTTCCAGTCCTGTGGCCACTGCTGAGTTTTCCAAATTTGCTTGCACATTGAGTGCAGCACTTTCACAGCATTATCTTTCAGGATTTAAAATAGCTCAACTGGAATTCCATCACCTCCACTAGCTTTGTTCATAGTGATGCCTTCTAAGGCCCATTTGACTTCACATTCCAGGATGTCTTGTTCTAGGTGATTGATCACACCATCGTAATTATCTGGGTCATGAGTATCTTTTTTGTACAGTTCTCTGTATTCTTGCCACCTTTTCTTAATATCTTCTGCTTCTGTTAGGTCCATACCATTTCTGTCCTTTATTGAGCCCATCTTTGCATGAAATGTTCCCTTGGTATCTCTAATTTACTTGAAGAGATCTCTAGTCTTTCCCATTCTGTTGTTTTCCTCTATTTCTTTGCATTGATTGCTGAGGAAGGCTTTCTTATCTCTCCTTGCTATTCTTGGGAACTCTGCATTCACATGCTTATATCTTTCCTTTTGTCTTCTCTTCTTTTCACAGCTATTTGTAAGGCCTCCTCAGATAGCCATTTTGCTTTTTTGCATTTCTTTTCCATGAGGATGGTCTTGATCCCTGTCTCCTGTACAATGTCATGAAATCCGTCCATAGTTCATCAGGCACTCTGTCTATCAGATCTAGTCCCTTAAATCTATTTCTCACTTTTAGGTCATACCTGAATGTTCTAGTGGTTTTCCCCATTTTCTTCAATTTAAGTCTGAATTTGGCAATAAAGAGTCCGTGATCTGAGTCACAGTCAGCTCCCGGTCTTGTTTTTGCTGACTGTGTAGAGACTCTCCATCTTTTGCTGCAAATAATATAATCAATCTGATTTTGATGTTGACCATCTGGTGACATCTATGTGTAGCGTCTTTTCTTGTGTTGTTGGAAGAGAGTGTTTGCTATGGCCAGTGCATTCTTTTGTTAAAACTCTATTAGCCTTTGCCCTGCTTCATTCCGTACTCCAAGGACAAATTTGCCTGTTACTCCAGGTGTTTCTTGACTTCCTACTTTTGCATTCCAGTCCCCTATAATGAAAAGGACATCTTTTTTGGGTGTTAGTTCTAAAAGGTCTTGTAGGTCTTCATAGAACCGCTCAACTTTAGCTTCTTCAGTGTTACTCGTTGGGGCATAGGCTTGGATTACTGTGATATTGAATGGTTTGCCTTGGAAATGAACAGAGCTCATTCTGTCGTTTTTGAGATCACTTCCAAGTACTGCAGTTTGGAGTCTTTTGTTGACCATGATGGCTACTCCATTTCTTCTAAGGGATTCCTTCCCCCAGTAGTAGATATAATGGTCATCTGAGTTAAATTCACCCATTCCAGTCCATTTTAGTTCACTGATTCCTAGAATGTTGACGTTCACTCTTGCCATCTCCTGTTTGACCACTTCCAATTTGCCTTGATTCATGGACCTGACATTCCAGGTTCCTATGCAATATTGCTCTTTACAGCATTGGAATTGCTTCTATCACCAGTCACATCCACAATGGGGTATTGTTTTGCTTTGGCTCCATCTCCTTATTCTTTCTGGAGTTATTTCTCCACTGATCTCCAGTAGCATATTGGTCACCTCCCGACCTGGGGAGTTCCCTTTTCAGTATCCTATCATTTTGCCTTTTCATAGTGTTCATGGGATTTTCAAGGCAAGAATACCGAAGTGTTTTGCCATTCCCTTCTCCAGTGGACAACATTCTGTCAGACCTTTCCACCATGACCCTTCTGTCTTGGGTGGCCCCACATGGCATGGCTTAGTTTCACTGAGTTAGATGAGGCTGTGGTCCATGTGATCAGATTGGCTAGTTTTTTTTGATTATGTTTTCAGTGTGTCTGCTCTCTGATGCCCTCTCGCAACACCTGCTGTCTTACTTGGGTTTCTCTTACCTTGAACGTGGGGTATCTCTTCACGGCTGCTCCAGCAAAGCGTAGCCACTGATCCTTATCTTGGACGAGGGGTATCTCCTCACTGGCTGCCCCTCCTGACCTTGAACATGGTGTAGCTCCTCTTGGCCCTCCTGCACCCATGCAGCCACTGTTTCTTTGATGTGGGTTTGCTCCTCCTGGCTGCCGCCCTGACCTCGGGTGGGGGTAACTCCTTTCAGCCGCCGCCCCTGACCTTGGATGTGGGGTAGCTCCTCTTGGTCGCTCCTGTGCTGATGCAGCCTGGCACTCTCAGTCACTGCCCCTGACCTTGGGCGAGGGGTAGTCCCTCTCAGCCACTCTTCTGTGTGGTCTGTCACAGCCAGCACGCTTCTATGAACACAGGGGCACATATATCTTTTAAAATTGTAGTATTGTCCAGATATATGCCAAGGGGTGGGACTGCTGGATCATATGGCAACTCTACTTTTAGTTTTTTGAGAAGCTTTCATACCATTTTCCATACTGGCTACATCAACTTATGTTCCCACCAACAGTGTAGGAGGATTCCCTTTTCTCCACAGCCTCCCCAGCATTTATTTGTAGACATTTTAATTCTAGAAGGAAATAGAATTGTCCGCTTTTCCTTTTCTCAGGTCACATAGTGTCTGGAAAAGTAGATTCCACTGAGTATGCCCTGGTTATGGAGAATGTTGTGAGAATGTTTTAAAATGATTACTTTCCTGTTCTTCCTACTTGACACAACAGGAATTTTTTCTCCAGTCTCAGTCAGGAGAAACTTATGAGGTTTCTGGTAGTGATCCCTAATACTAGGTCCCTAGAAAATTTTAATTCTCAGGGTAGTCCTCAGTCTCCAACACAGTCAGCCTCCAGCAATCTGTCAAAACCGTTTTAAGTATCTCTATCAATCGCTAGCCCCAGTGACTTCTGCTACAGATAAGCTGATGATGACTGTGGCTCTCTGTATTTGCCTCCCTCTCCATTTTTCAGAGTAGTGGTTTGCCCTGTTACTTCAACTCCCTGATAAATCTAAGAAAAGTTAATGATTTTTAGTTTGTTCAGCCTCTTTTTTTTCTTGTTTTAATTATGAAGACAGGATTGATGACTTCTAAGCTCTTTACATGTCAGTGCGAAAGCTGGAGCAACAATTTTTTAAAGATCTTTTTTCCCTTACTTACAGAATTTAAGCAGTGTGATAAAAATCTTTGATAGTCACTTAACTTTCTAAATTTCACTTTTTTATTCTAAAGTTTGCCAGTCAAGCTCCTGGCTCATTTGTTTATATATCTTAGATTTATTCAGTGCTAGCAAATAAAATTGACATATGGTTGTAATATTTATTAAAATTATGTCTTAAATCACTGTTACTGTTTTACATGGTGTTCTCTTTATTATTATTATTTATATCAATACACAGTTTCTGAGTATTGGTATTATGCTAAATGTATTGTTTGTGAGCAAATAGAAATTCAGAATATGGATTATATATCTGTTCTATTATGTCAAACCATTTTGAGAGGATTTGTATCAGTTCTCTCAGCAAACATATTTTTAAAATATGTTAATAAGATGTGTATAAGAGACAGGTGTGATTGTGTGCACCTGGGGTCCTCCAGAAAACTAAAAGACAAACACCACAGCTGCTATATTTCTGTAATAACAATGAAAACTCATGGCAATGTATTTGATGGCTTCCACTCTTCCCCACCCTAGGGGCTGTGCGTTTTTTAGGGATGACGACTTGTTGATGGATTGGAGCTGGGGGACAGGGGAANTCTCAGCAAACATATTTTTAAAATATGTTAATACATGCTTAGTTTTATATCATCTTTGCTGAATCATTAATCAAGTAATTTTATGCCCCTTGAAAGAATCAATAATCAGCATGAATTTACAGAAAAATAATACTTTTGACTAAATCAACTTTACTCTTTTTTATTAAGTATTGTAGTCTATAAGGGAAAATCAATTGTTTGTCATTTTAAGTACACTCCAAATCAAGACAAAGTTATATTTTTTCAGTGTCTAGCTTATGCATACTAATAAATGAACTTAATACATTATGCTTCAGGGGATATTGCTCTCATGTCTGCTGTCTTACATTTGTTATTTTTCTATGGATACTAATCAGTTTTACACCTTGAGCTGAGGAACTGTGACCTCTTATAGAGGAGAGATTTGACAAATAGGTACATTAAAGTGAAATAACTAAAAACTGCCAGCTATTTATAAACAACTCTATAGCTTCTGAAATATGGCAGAATGTTATCATTCTCAAAGTTAGCACCATTAATTTAATAGACAATGCCATTGTATTTCAGTGACAATAGGTTAGTTATATTCTTCAACCTTGAGGATTATGTAAAAGTCATTACTATCTTCAGGAACAATTCTTCAGGTGAAAGGAAGAAATAGAATATTAAGGTGTATATACTTTCATTCCATTGTTGGTATCCTTCTTCAGTCTGCAATTCTCTGGGGTCACACAGAGTCGGACACGACTGAAAGCAACAGAATTGCTACAGTATTGCTCTTTGTCCTTTTTTCTAAGCCTGACAGCTCCATTAAGACTTTTCCCAAAGCTGCAAGATTTTACCACAACCTATTAGGAGTGATACGACCTAGATGTTGCCTCACTCTGACTCTTTTGTTCCCTGTTATTAATTAATCCATAGGGAACATTTTCCAAATATTTTAAGTTTTCTAGCTTTATAGAGGTATAATTGATAAGTAAAAGTTTTGTGCATTTAAGGTGTACATCATGATGTTCTAATATATGTACACATTATGAAATGATTACCACATCAAGTTAATTAACACACCAGTCACCTCCCAGGGTTGCCTCTGGGTATGTGTGGTGAAAATACTTAGTATCTACTGTTTAAACAATTTTTAATAATACATTATTATTAACTATAACCATCATGCTATGCATTAGGTTCCCAGAACTTATTCATCTTACTGAAAATTTATATAATTTGACCAGCATCTTCCAATTTCCATCACCTCTCAGCCCCTGGCAACCACTGTCCTATTTTTTTTTTTCCTTCTATGATTTCAATGTTTTTAGATTCTACATATAACCAACAATGTACAGTATTTATATTTCTCTGTCTGATTTATTTCTCTTACTCCAGGTTCATTTATTCCAGGTAATATACTCTGGCTTCATTTGTGTTTTTGTCATGAATGGCAGGATTTCTTTCTTTTTTAAGGATGAATAATATCCCATTATATATTATGGAATATTATATACTATATATGAAATCGTATATGATATTCTAATATATATCACATTTTCTGCAAACATCCATCTGTTGATTGACACAGCTTGTTTGCATATATAGACTATTGTGTGTAATGCTGCAGTAAATATGGGAGTAAAGATATCTGTTTAAGACACTGATTTTATTTCCTGTGAACTTATACCCAGCAGTGTAATTGTTGGATCATACAGTCGTTCTATTTTTAATTTTTTTCAGGACTCTCCATACTGTTTATCACAGTGGTTGAAAAACAGATTCAGTTCTAGACTTGCCAGGTTCTGGTCCTCCTGCCCCAAACATCCTAGCACTAGCTGTTTTGCTTTGTTTCTACACAACTGTATCAGGCAGCTGTGACTGTTCAGTAAATGGCCCAAAATATAATTGTGTACATATAAGAAACCACTTTAGTCTACTACAGTCCTGTGGAAGCCATGAATGCTCTCACCCTGGGCACTAGAGCCAGGTAATCCAGAGATATACCCCATATATATGGTCAATAACACTATGCCCAGACTTGTCCACAAAATCTGTTTCAAGATACAGTGATACCTGGGCAGGTGGAGGAAGAGACCAAAGATGCCACTGCTGAGCTCCACCACCTGCCACTGATGCCAGTTCTGCCCTCAGTCTCTAGCTGTTTTCCTCAATTTCAATCCTGCCCCTCAGGCCATAGCTACAGGCTTCCCTGGTGGCTCAGTGGTAAAGAATTTGTCTGCCAATGAAGGAGACATGGGTTCAATCCCTGGGCCAGGAAGATCCCCTGTAGAAGGAAATGACAACCCACTCCACTATTCTTGCCTGGGAAATCCTGACAGAGGTGCCCGGCAGGCTACAGGCCATGGAGTGGAATAAAAGAGACAGATACAATGTAGCAACTAAACAACAACAGCAACAAATAGGCCTCTTGCAGGAAAAGTGTGAAATGTTTCAGCCTGCTGCCTCTGTAACAGACCCTGGGGATTAGCCATATGAGTCTGGCAAGGCCTTTAAGAACTTCTTAACACCTTTGTTGGAAGGACCTCTTGGACACAAGCCTTGCTGGCATTTAAGACTAAGCATTTTGGGTGTACATCACTTAGGAGAAAGTCTTAAAAGTTTGGGTGCCGCATGTGGACCTACAGTCTTCACACTTCATAAAGAAGCAGCTCAGGGTTTTGGGTTGCTTCCTGCTGTGGGCCGCAGGACCAAGGGATAGAGTTTTTAGTGATACTGTATCTCAGCTTCTCCCATTTGGATATCAAGTTTTCTAATTTGTTTGCCAAACGTAGGAGTAGCTTAGGTAGATTTTGGATTTCTTTTAGAAAAAATTATTCCATATTTAGCTGTGGGTCTATGTGTCTGTGGGCAGAGGTGGGTTCAGGAGCCTCCTAAACCTCTCTAACCCTGTCAGGAAATTCCATAGTGCAAATAAGTTCCAGCACCATTCACACCCATTTCCTCTGACTCTGAGCTCAGGTTAATACTACAAATATTTTTCATTATTTTTCTTATTTTTTTTTTTCTCATGACTTTGTGGTTTGGTTGAAAGATGCTATTGATCTGTACTGTATCAGCTGGAACTGAATGAGCTCCATGAACTGATTCACATATCTGGGTCTTCAGGTATACTGTCTGTCTCGTCTGTCACATCCGTCCTCCTGATCTCTGACCCTTCATGCACTAGCCTAAGCTTGTCTATATAGTGGATAAAGGTTCCCAGCAGTGAAAGAAGGCAAACCTGTATGCACCAGCATCTTCAAACTTCTGCCTGTGGTCATTCTTGTTATTGTCCAATTGGCAAAATTCAGTTATATGGCCAAATTTGGGCTCAGAATAAATTCCACTCTTTAATATAAGTAGTGGCAAGTTCTCATCGTACAAAAATATACTTAAAGAGATAGAAAGCATTATTAAAGCAATTTTTTCCAATCTACCACATCAATCTTCAGGCCTCTCCTCAATTTTGTCTTCCCAAGAGTGATTCCTTCCTAAGAGACCTTCCTTCCTAAGATCTCTCCTACCCTCCTCCATTTACATGTGCTTTTTTATACCCTAATAGAGACCCTTGCAATCTTCCCTTTGGAGAATTAACTATAATTCATAATAACACATGTCTTAGTATATAATTTAATATTTTTATTAACTAATTGATGGTTGTGTTTCTTAGTATATTTTATCAGAACCTATGCTTGTTAGCTGCTCATCTCAGTGAACTCAATAGCCATCTCAATGCCAACTGAACTGACAGTTCTCAATATTGTTTAAAAAGAACTAGATCATTGAATGTTGCCAATGGGTTAGAAATGTAAACTGTCAGTGGAATAAAAACTGTTTAAAAGCATAATGAATTATGATAAGCATAGAATGTTTATGTATGTGTTTGTGTGTGTCAGTGATAGATACATTTTTACCTTAGTACAAAACTTTGGTTATACAATTTTATTTTAATGAGATAAAACTAATGCATTAAATTTGGAAATGAGAGTTTTCAGAGAGGAGGATTACATAAAATTAAACCATTTAAGGCAGGTCAAGGAATGCATCTTTGAGACTCACTTCATATTTTGTACATATTGCATTTTTACTCTTTTAGCACAAAAAATGAAGTCTATTAGAGCATGAGTTTTCTCTCTTTTTTCTCTGCAGACCAACCTGGCTGCAGTAGTAGCTCTTATTTTAGCCCTTCTAGATAATATCATCCCACAAAATATTTACTAGCAATTTAAAATTTTCATCAGAATATTATGTAGAAATAAAGACAAAATAATGGAAAGAAAAGGAAGTTTTGTTTTGTTTTATGTGTGTTTTTTTTTTACAAAGTCTACTTCACAGCAAAGAAATTCCAAATTTAGTATCAGATATTTATCTCTTCTAATATCCCTTCATGGTTATCCAATATCTAGGACAATCTCCCCTCTGTTACCTTAAAAATAAGGTAACTCTGCTTTCATTTCTGTTAAAAATGTATATATCCAGACTCATATTGTTTGTTAGCAAAAGCCAATTGTCTTGTAAATAACAGTGTCTATCTGCCTTAAAAAACATGTTCCTAATCCTATTTGGTTGTTCATGTTATTTATGTTCCCCATTGCAAAATACTCACTCATTGTGTATTTATTCTTAAGTATGAAATTAATTTGATTGTAGTAGAACTCTGATGACTAATTTATATCCTGTCTTGGATAGAATAATGTAGTATACTTGTGCTAGATGGAAGAGAGCAATGTCATAAAACACATGGGCTTGAGTAGTAGGAAAGACTACCCAGATATGAAAAGAAAGATTAAAACAGTAAATTTGGAAAAAAGGTTGAAACCAGGATTTCAGATATAAATGGGAAAGTCATATTTAAACTCTGAAAAACCAATATCATGAGGAAAAAAAAAAAACGATCCTTGAGTAATTCAATTTTTATTATAAGGAGGAAACAGGAGGAAAAGGGGACAACAGAGAATGAGATGGTTGGATGGTATTACCAACTCAATGGATGTAAGTTTGATCAAGCTCCAGGAGTTGGTAATGGACAGGGAAGCCTGGCATGCTGCAGTCCATGGGGCCACACAGAATTGGACACGACTAAGCGACTGAACTGAAACTGAAAGATTATATGATTTTATCAAGAAACAGGCAAATGATATGAGAACTTGCAAAATATGGTAAAATAAAGTTGTAGAAAATGAGAAATACATTCTAGTCTCTAAGTTTTAAAATTTATTTATAATGACTGATTGAACAACATATATGTACAATTTATAATGAAAGAATATGCAACCCATTCTGTATCATCAAAATATTGTCATTATTGTCTAGGAATATAAAATACAATATATGATTGCAGTCAGAACTTTGAAAACAGTTGTTTCCCCCAACAGCATACAGTAAATTATTCTTTGCAGTCTCTAAAAAGCAAACTGTTCATATTTTATAATAAATCCTTGCCTTTTACAGAAATTCTGGAGATAGCCCATGGCTTAAAGAGCCTTTAAGCAAAAAAGCCTCTATCAAAATCTCATTCCTCTTCCCTATAAGATTAATCAGTTTTTATAGATACCTACTTGACCCTGATAGACAGTTTACCTTCTATATTGCACCATGCAATACTGCAGAGGTTCTATTATTTCTCATTTTCTTTTTTTTTTTTTTTAATTGGCCATATGCAGTTCTTGAAGTCCTTATCTAAATTAGAGTCATTGTTTTAAAACTCTTTGGGCAAAATCCACCAAAAATGCAGTATAACCTTATATATCTAGTAGAGCTTTATCCAATATGATAAACACATGTTTTCAATTATAAAAATGTACTTATTTTAAAACACTTGAAAAATACAGAGAACAAGAAGGAAATGCAAAAAGCACAAAAATAAGGCCTATATTCCTCTTATCTAGTATATTATTTTCCTTTGGGTGCCATAAGAAAATACCAGAAGCTAGGTACCTTAAAATAACAGAAATTAATTTTCTCTTGATTCTGGAAGCCAGAAATTTGAGTAAGTGTGTTGGCAAATTCATGCCTCCCCAGAAACCTGTAGGGGAGCATATTTTCTTGGTTCTTATAGCCTCAATCTCTGCTTCTATTGTCACATTACTATATCTTCTCCCTGTGTATCTTCACATCTTCTCTACTCCTGACCATTTATATCATCTTCTCTTATTAGGACATCAGTCATATTGAATAAAAGACTCAACCTAATCCAGTACAATCTCATCTTAACTGATTTTACCTGTAATTACCCTGTTTCCAAAGAAGGCAATGGCAACCCACTCTGGTACTCTTGCCTGGAAAACTCCATGGACGGAAGAGCCTGGTGGGCTGCAGTCCATGCGGTCACAAAGACTCAAACATGAATGAGCTACTGAGCACCATGCTCACTTTGGATATTTGTTTGTAATATCCATCAAGAACATATAATTTATCAAGAACAACCAATGCAATAAAGAAATACTCATTTTACACAGCAGAAAAACCCTAAAGTTCACAGGAAAGTCTATACAAGTTTTTACTCCAAAGTCATTTTCCATTATACCAAGGTCCTCACAATTTATTAATAGTGCAAAAATGAGTCACTTGTGTGTACATGTTAAAAATGTTTATTTCTAGTAAAGATAACTAAGAAATTATAAATCAATAAAGAAAAGGTAGGGGTAAACTAGGTATAATTATTGCCCCCCCCAAATATCCTAATATCCTGTGTTCCTAGTTGCTCAGTAGTGTCCAGTTGTTTGTGAACCCATGGACTGTAGCCCACCAGACTCCTCTGTTCATGGGATTCTCCAGGAAAGAATACTGGAGTGAGTAGCCATGCCCTCCTCCAGGAGATCTCCTGAACACAAGGATCAAACACAGGTCTCCCACATTGCAGGCAGATTCTTTACCATCTAGGCCACCAGAAATTCTAAATCAATAAAAAAAGTTAAGTGAAAACTAGGTATATTTATTATTAAAACAAATCCTAATATCCTAGTTGACTGTAAATCTGAGAGACATGGCTCTACATAAAACATATTCCTTGTATCATAACATTTGGGATCTTATACAATATACACACATAGCAATTATGGAACCATAAAGGCATGAGATGATTTAAATTTCTAAATAATTGTTGCAGAAGCTCAAAGGTGGGAAGATAAAAGAAGACTGAAATCATTAAAGAAAGCTTCACCATCCTGATCTGAACTATGTATGTCACAGGATTAGTGAATAGGAGAATAACATGTATAAATGCTTTCTGTGAAGCTTGAGCAAAACATGTGCAAGGTTAAGTAAGCACATAAAACCTTAGGAACTGAACAGAAGAATTATCTTGGGGAGATAAGATTGAATAGTGAAGCCTAGCTTAAATTTTTGCATATTCTGAATCAGTCTAAGGAGATATTTCCTAAGTAGTTACAAGTTCCAAGGTATCAATACAGGGCTTTCAAATTTTAATAAATTTATAAAAAAAAGTATAAAATGGTTTGGAATGAAGAGAATGGAGGAAGAAATACCATACAGATATAAATCTATTAGAGAAATCAAGGTATGTAATCATGGGGAAGAAAGAAAAAAAGAAAAGGATGTTACATGAGAATGACTTCATTGGGAAAATAAGCGATCTGGTTTACTACACAAGAAAATGAATAAAGCCTATGAGGAGGAAAACAAATAAATGTCAAATTAACATTAATAAAAACATTAATTATTACAAACAAAGCTAGTGGAGGTGTTCCCTCCCAGCATCAGAGTCTTTTCCAATGAGTCAACTCTTCACATGAGGTGGCCAAAGTACTGGAGTTTCAGCTTTAGCATCATTTCTTCTAAAGAAATCCCAGGGCTGATCTCTTTCAGAATGGACTGGTTGGATCTCCTTGCAGTCCAAGGGACTCTCAAGAGTCTTCTCTAACACCACAGTTCAAAAGCATCAATTCTTCAGCGCTCAGCCTTCTTCACAGTCCAACTCTCACATCCATAGACAACCACAGGAAAAACCATAGCCTTGACTAGATGGACCTTAGTCAGCAAAGTAATGTCTCTGCTTTTGAATATGGTATCTAGGTTGATTATAACTTTTCTTCCAAAGAGTAAGCGTCTTTTAATTTCATGTCTGCAGTCACCATCTGCAGTGATTTTGGAGCCCAAAAAAATAAAGTCTGACACTGTTTCCACTGTTTCCCCATCTATTTCCCATGAAGTGATGGGACCGTATGCCATGATCTTTGCTTTCTGAATGTTGAGCTTTAAGTCAACTTTTTCACTCTTCACTTTCACTTTCATCAAGAGGATTAACTTGTAGCAAAAAACAGTAGAACACAAAAGTTAAAGAAACATCTAATATGGAGTCAGATTTATTCTTCCCTATTAGAGCTATGCAATTTTCTGGCATATAAAATAGATTTTTTTGTAGCATAAATATTTGCCAACTTTTGTACAATAACTCACATACTTCATCTAGAAAAGTCATCTATTCTGGGTCAAAGAACATTTAAGTAATGCAGAAAGTACTTACACTATTCTCCAGATCCTTCACTTCTCTTATTCTGTTGGGTGCTTCAGTTCTTTACATCAGTATAAACTTTGAGAGAAGGCAAGATTTCTAGTTTTAATGAATCTAATTAGAAAATCTGAATCTTTGTATACTCAGTATTCCCCCAAAAGTTTTAAAGTATTATTTATGACATTGTTAAAAACAGCAAATTAAGTTTGAAACTAAACACTTCATATGAGGCTAAACCAGTACAAGGGCTTCTATGGTGGCTCAGATGATAAAGAATCCACCTGCAGTGCAGGACACCTGAGTTGAATCCCTGGGTTGGGAAGATCCCCTGGAGGAGGGAATGGCAACCCACTCCAGTATTCTTGCCTGTGGTCTCCTTAAAATGGCCAGCTATTATTGTAGCCCCTTTTGAGGAATTTTGTTTGTATAATCCTTTCTTTCTTAATGCTGCATAGATATTTAATACAAAAATTCATATATCCAGTTGTATAATTTAAATTGTCAAAAGTATATATTTAGTGACATATATATTGAGTTATCTAGTGATATATCTCTACTAGAGAACCTATGGTAAGACTAAATATTGCAGTTGAACATGCACTTAATAACTGATCCTCTTCAGTTAAAAGCAATGTAGAAACAATCATCTCATATTTAAAACAGTAAATAAAGGAGGGCTTACAGTTTCTATACTATTGATAAAATTTACTCATCAATTTAAATAGAAAATTGTTGTTAGCATTTTATACTAAAATAACATTGGTCATGCATTTGACATGCACTAGATTATACATATTGAAGGTTGAGGGCTCTTACTATATTTAGTTAATTGAACTCCCACATCAAGGTCTTTTCCATTTTTAGTTAGACCTGCATTTCTTCTGGCAAAAATACTCTTCCACTTATCTCCACATATGCCTCCTTTTGAATGTTAAGAATAGATTTACTAAATGTAATCTCTGACAATCTTACTTAGTTAAAGTATCTTCCTCTCTTCAGTCATAAAGTCACTCTATGTTCATGTTAGTGTTTATTGGACCTGAAATTAACTTACTTATTCAGTTGTTCATAACTGTTTTTTCTGTCTCTTCCCAAAACAATGTTAGCTCCTGGAAGTCAGAGAGTTTGTATAATTTGTTTCCAGTTAAATTTCCCCAAAACCTAAAGTAAGATTAGGTACACAATAAACAAATAAAATAGAAAAATACATAAACTAATTCCTGGAGTTTTCTGGAGTTTCATGTATTCTCTTATGTTGTGTTTTTCATNCCAAAACAATGTTAGCTCCTGGAAGTCAGAGAGTTTGTATAATTTGTTTCCAGTTAAATTTCCCCAAAACCTAAAGTAAGATTAGGTACACAATAAACAAATAAAATAGAAAAATACATAAACTAATTCCTGGAGTTTTCTGGAGTTTCATGTATTCTCTTATGTTGTGTTTTTCATATGTTGATATGACACAGATTTGATAAATTTGATAGTCTTTCTAAGATGGAATTCATTCATTTCATCTCCAATGAAAGGAGGCTACAAGAATACCTATAGATAATACTCAGTTTTGTTATTACTGATGCGCCTATGCATGAAATCAGTTCAAGTTCCAATTTTTTCACCCAAAAGGCTTGCAGTCAGAAATACACTTTCATAATATTATTATACCATTTACAATCCATTGACTGTTTGGTTCAGTTGCCAACCATTTTCATTCCTTGGTAAATGCTGGATTTAACTGTGAACTATTTTAGAAATTATGACCATTCAGACACATCCCAAGACATTCTGATTTAATATGTCTTAGATGGGACTGAATATCTATATTTTAAAACTTCACATGTGACTCGTGGAGGCTACTGCACTAGGCATTATTTTTCTTTATTCATTTTAATAAAGATATTTTTGTTTTTATATTTTTTTAGAGTGGGTTAAAATAGTAAAAATGGAAAAAATGAAATGATATGTAAATAAAGCGAATAGTAAAGGAATATAAATTAAGCAGTTCACACACTGGTAAATTATCCCTTGAATAAAAAGTAGTTAATTGATTTTGCATGTCTCCTACTTTCCTAGCCCTTTGTATTATATAGAAAATACTAGGAATCAGTGACAAAGAGAAGAGAGGGGAAAAAAAAAAGACCATATTCGTGAATTAACTGAAGTCAATGAATGCTTCTCTTTAGCAGTGTAATATATTTCTTACTTTGCATTCCAGTAAACTCACAGTTTCCAACACTGCATTTAAAAGTCATTGAACTAATTTCTTCTTTGGTAATAAGACCCTGCTGTGCTCCCAGTTAATTTACTGGATTATTTTATAATGAAAGCCAGGAGTCCTTGTCTTTCAAATTTATTTCTATGTGCAAATTCTATAATTTCAGAAGGGTGCTTAAAACATAGGAAAAACTTGCTTATTCATTCATTTACTTTAGCCTAAAGGAGTAATCTTAATATTCTTATTTATATAAAGTACAATTAATGTTAAATATCCTGAGACATATAATGAGAACTTGGCTCAAGTTTCCCATATTTTCACCCTCCCTCCACTCAGAATCTCACTTGGGTAAATTCACTTGTGTAAATTCACTAAATAGTTTTCCATTGCCAACCTGATCTATTATGTTGTGGCTGAGTAAGCCAGTATATTATTTTCCCTGTAATGCATGCATAAAAACCTTACAATTGTGCCATGTTAATAGATGGGAAACAGTGGAAACAGTGTCAGACTTTATTTTTGGGGGGCTCCAAAATCACTGCTGATGGTGACTGCAGCCATGAAATTAGAAGACGCTTACTCCTTGGAAGAAAATTTATGTCCAACCTAGATAGCATTTTCAAAAGCAGAGACATTACTTTGCCGACTAAGGTCCGTCTAGTCAAGGCTGTGGTTTTACCTGTGGTCATGTGTGGATGTGAGAGTTGGACTGTGAAGAAGGCTGAACACCAAAGAATTGATGCTTTTGAACTGTGGTGTTGGAGAAGACTCTTGAGAGTCCCTTGGACTGCAAGGAGATCCAACCAGTCCATTCTGAAGGAGATCAACCCTGGGATTTCTTTGGAAGGAATGATGCGAAAGCTGAAACTCCAGTACTTTGGCCACCTCATGCGAAGAATTGACTCATTGGAAAAGACTCTGATGCTGGGAGGGATTGGGGGCAGGAGGTGAAGGGGACGACCGAGGATGAGATGGTTGGATGGCATCATGGACTCGATGGATGAACTCCGAGAGTGAACTCCAAGACATGGTAATGAACAGGGAGGCCTGGCGTGCTGTGATTCATGGGGTCGCAAAGAGTCGGACACGACTGAGCGACTGAACTGAACTGAACTGAATTTTCCATACACATGGCTTCACCCAACTCTTTTTATTTAACATTCCTAATTCATTAGTGTTTGAAAGAGAGAAATGCATAGAGAGGAAGAAAGTAGCAAAGATGAAGGGCATTTCAGTAAATTTCACTATCTTGTGAGATCCAACCAGTCCATTCTGAAGGAGATCAACCCTGGGATTTCTTTGGAAGGAATGATGCTAAAGCTGAAACTCCAGTCCTTTGGCTACCTGATGCGAAGAGTTGACTCATTGGAAAAGACTCTGATGCTGGGAGGGATTGGGGGCAGAAGGAGAAGGGGACGACCGAGGATGAGATGGCTGGATGGCATCACGGACTCGATGGACGTGAATCTGAGTGAACTCCGAGAGATGGTAATGAACAGGGAGGCCTGGCGTGCTGCAATTCATGGGGTCACAAAGAGTCGGACACGACTGAGTGACTGAACTGAACTGAACTAGTTATAGTTATAATAGCATGATTAGTTATTGAAAATTATAATGTTCTTGAAGAAGTTTAATTATAAGGAAAGTAAATTTGAAAAGGATGACACACTATCAAAACTGCTAGGAGATTCAGGTATAAAGACTATGTGAATTGAAGATTTTCAAATGGAATAAGTAACAATAATAATACCAAACTTCTAAGAATTTTAAACTCTGTGATAAATTTATGCCACTACAATGATAGATATCACTATAACATGAGTGGAGTTTTCCCATTTTCCCTGAGAGGTAAGGTGGGTGTAGAAAATAGCTTTTCAGTTGAAGTCAGGTCAGAGTAGAGTAGAATCATATGCTTTACCATTGAAACAAGTTAAAAGCCAAGAAGGCCCTCTGTTCTCCTTGAATGTGAATATCCTGAGTATAGTAAATATGTATTAGCCATTTCTCTATTTGTAAAACCTCAAATATTTTGGCTAAATAAATGAAAGAAAACAACAACAACAATATCACTCTCTTGTGACCACTGATGTTAGGTATGTTTAGTTACTATTACAGTGATATCACATAAAATGACAAGTATGTTCTACAGAATATACGTGGAACCTTAGTGATTTTTTAAATATATAGTTACATTTCAGTGACAGACCTTTTGGAAACAGCAAACCTATTTTTCTGTGAAAATAAAACATTCGATAGAGAAAGTTTATTAAAGCATTTAGTTGACAGGTTAATTCTATAACTTTGTTATTTGTGAGAAGCATTTCTATGGCTATGTTTCTAAAATCTATAAACAAATATCCTTATACCCAATTAAAATGAGCAAGACAGATTGTTTTTTGTACACAATAGCATTTTTATGGACTCTTATTTCTTCATAGACCACTTAGCTGTAAATAATCCATGCAAATAGCAATTAGACCTTTCCTAGTTTATGCATATAAACATAATGGTTATTCAAGGAACAAGGAAATGTTTCAAGCAATTTTCTGTATAAAATATGCATATTTAAAACCATATGTTTGAAAGGCTTAGTAAATAATTTTGAAATGAACTACAAGGGAGTTAATTCAGAATGGTAAATTTCTGTAGGTATATTTCTCATGCAGAACCAAGTTAGTAACCATCATATACTGTAGCAAACAAGACAAAAACTGTTGAATTTTCTGTTATTATCTTGAAGAATTGTGCTGGTAAATATTTCAATGTGTTTTTCTTAGTTATTGATAAGCGATGAAAAACCAGATGTTCCCTTAACCACAGTGTAGCTATGGAGATTAAGGAATTTGCATTAGATATAGTACTGGTATTTCATTTGATGCCCATATTAAAACTATACATTGTCCCACTAGTGTCACTTGTATAAAAAAAAAATCTGGTCCTGCATCCAGTCCAAAATTTTACCTTGAATTTATTATGCTTCTTTAATTTCCCTTAATATATTCTGACAGCTCCTCAGTTTTTTCTTGTCTTCAGTATCATTTGTATTTTGTGGGATGTCTCTCAATTTACATCTTTCTGATGTTTCTTCATGCTTATCTTCCGATTAAGCATTTTTGATAGGAAAGTTTAATCCTTTTATGAGCATGATTACAGGAAGATATAAATTCTACATATCATTTATTGCTGGCAATAACTTAGTTTATATGTTATCTTTCTAGCATCTACTTTGTAATGTTTCTGTATTTCTAATTTATAAGTCTTTTGGGTAAGTACTGTCCTGAAAGTGTAACAAAGATTTATGCCTTATTTTGGCCTTGCAAAGGAGCATCAGCAAAAATGTCTAGGAGAATTTTATGTCCATTGTACAATTAATCACAAAGACATTAAGACTTACATTGAGTACACTGAGGTGGAGAGTTATGCCGCAAGTGATCTTGCATAACGGGAGTACAGGCAGAATTTAATAACGGGTGTACATGAGTTGGAACATTGTCTGAAAGAAAATGAATCTATTTTCTTCTATTATTCTCTGTATTTTTCTGTAAAATAAATGACAGGATATCAACTTGATAAGAGAGAGGAGGAGTTGTTAGAGATTTGATGAGAGAAAATCTCTCTCCCTCCCTCTCCCATGCACTCCTCCACTCTCTTCTCTTCAAGTCTTTGGATTGGCATACCCTCATGCTTTGAGGCGGAGAAGGCAATGGCACCCCACTCCAGGACTCTTGCCTGGAAAATCCCATGGATGGAGGAGCCTGGTAGGCTGCAGTCCATGGGGTCGCGAAGAGTCGGGCACGACTGAGCGACTCCACTTTCACTTTTCACTTTCATGCATTGGAGAAGGAAATGGCAACCCACTCCAGTGTTCTTGCCTGGAGAATCCCAGGGACGGGGGAGCCTGGTGAGCTGCCATCTATGGGGTCGCACAGAGTCGGACACGACTGAAGCGACTTAGCAGCAGCAATGGTTATCCAAGAGATGATTAAGAGTTCATTGATTAGAGAAAAAGAGTAAGAATGCCTAGGAGAAATAACACTCAACTTGAGATGGATAAGCACCTCAGTTCACTTAGAATAAAAAGAGTGAGCATCAGTTCAGTTCAGTTGCTCAGTCGTGTCTGACTCTTTGCGACCCCATGAATCGCAGCACGACAGGCCTCCCTGTTCATCACCAACTCCCAGAGTTCACTCAAACTCATGTCCATCGAGTCAGTGATGCCATCCAGCCATCTCATCCTCTGTCATCCTCTTCTCCTCCTGCCCCAAATCCCTCCCAGCATCAGAGTCTTTTCCAATGAGTCAACTCTTCGCATGAGGTGGCCAAAGTACTGGAGTTTCAGCCTCAGGGTCATTCCCTCCAAACAAATCCAGGGGCTGATCTCCTTTAGAATGGACTGGTTGGATCTCCTTGCAGTCCAAGGGACTCTCAAGTGTCTTCTCCAACATCACAGTTCAAAAGCATCAATTCTTCAGCACTCAGCTTTCTTCACAGTCCAACTCTCATATCCATACATGACCACAGGAAAAACCATAGCCTTGACTAGATGGACCTTAGTCAGCAAAGTAATGTCTCTGTTTTTCAATATGCTATCTAGGTTGGTCATAACTTTTCTTCCAAGGAGGAAGCATCTTCTAATTTCATGGCTGCAGTCACCATCTGCAGTGATTTTGGGGCCCAGAAAAATAAAGTCTGACCCTGTTTCCACTGATTCCCCATCTATTTTCCATGTAGTGATGGGACCAGATGCCATGATCTTCGTTTTCTGAATGTTGAGCTTCAAGCCAACTTTCTCACTCTTCACTTTCACTTTCATCAAGAGGCTTTTTAGTTCCTCTTCACTTTCTGCCATAAGGGTGGTGTCATCTGCATATCTGAGGTTATTGATATTTCTCCCAGCAATCTTGATTCCAGCTTGTGCTTCTTCCAGCCCATCGTTTCTCATGATGTACTCTGCATATAAGCTGTTTTATTTATTATTTTC
Organism: Cephalophus harveyi; assembly: GCA_006410635.1. NCBI lineage: Eukaryota > Metazoa > Chordata > Mammalia > Artiodactyla > Bovidae > Cephalophus > Cephalophus harveyi. Next base: position 52,964 of record SJYT01028893.1, on the reverse strand, counting down.
TCCTTGGGAGCATTTACTGAGTGTGAAATGATTTGTAGTTGACCCTTGAACAACACCAGTTTGAACTGCAAGGTTCCACTCATGAATGGATTTTTCAGTAGCAAATATAGTGCTACATGCTTCATGGTTGGTTGAAGCCACAAATGTGGAATCTGGGATATGAAGGTCTCACTGTGGGACTTGGATGTCCACTGATGTTATGTCCCTTGTGGGTCCTGGAACCAGTCAATCCCCTGGGGATAGTGGTAGATTAGTGTAGTTTCAAGGAGAGAGAAAAGTTTGACAACCAAGTATTAAAAGTCTACAGAGGAACAGAGAATGATGAGTGAAAGTGAAAGTCACTCAGTTGTGTCCGACTCTTTGACCCCATGGACTATACAGAATTCTTTAGGCCAGAATACTAGAGTGGGTAGCCTATCCCTTCTCCAGGGGATCTTCCCAACACAGGAATCAAACCAGGGTCTCCTGCATTGCAGGTGGATTCTTTTCCAACTGAGCTATCAGAGAAGCCCACGAATGATGAGAAAGGGAGGGAAAGTGAAATTTATTGGTAGTGTAAATAGATTTGGCTAAAGTAGTGGTTGAATAGGTGGTGTGAGAATACTGGAATAAGTCATATTGAAAAATGGAAGAAGGTAATCAGTAGTGAAATGTTTAAAATGATGATCTTGGAGGTGATAATAGTTGCTGATAACATACACATATATATTATATGAACATGCATATATGTATATAAATGCATGTACATGTATACTGGCATATATACATACACATGTGCTCACAAAAACTAGTGTGTGTCATTAGGACAGTACACATAAATAATACAAGATGTGAATATTCTGATGCCATATTGGTTTTCATTGGAGAAGTAAAAAGAAAAAAAGAAAAGTAAACAAAAGGAGGCACTGTCTGTGAGGAGAAAAAAGAAGTAAGGAGGAACTCAACCTCACCAACACACCAGCAAGTGTTGTGGTCAATAGAATTAAAGAAAACACATATCTAATGATTGATAGAATATCAATTATAAATTATATACAGTGTAACTGATATACACTTTGTGTAAAAATTGTTTTAATTTCTCATATGTGACCATCTAAGAGTGAAATTATTTGGTCATATGGTAAATGTATCCTTAAATGCATCTCTTTTAATATTCATTGACTCAGAGTCTATTTTGTTGATATTTATATAGCCACAATTTACAACTGAAGACTTGGTAGCTCAAAGAGATCCAACAAGTCCGTCCTAAAGGAGATCAGTCCTGGGTGTTCTTTGGAAGTAATGATGCTAAAGCTGAAACTCCAGTACTTTGACCACCTCATGTGAAGAGTTGACTCATTGGAAAAGACTCTGATGCTGGGAGCGATTAGGGGCAGGAGGAGAAGGGGACGACCGAGGATGAGATGGCTGGATGGAATCACCGACTCAATGGACGTGAGTTTGAGTGAACTCCAGGAGTTGGTGATGGACAGGGAGGCCTGGTGTGCTGCGTTTCATGGGGTCACAAAGAGTTGGACACGACTGAGCGACTGAACTGAACTGAACTGAGAGTCTATTTTGTTGACATTTATATAGCCACAATTTAAAATTGAAGAGTTGGTAGCTCAGTCATGCCGGACTCTTTGTGTCTGCTTGGACTGTAGCCAACCAAGCTCCTCTTTCCATGGCATTTTACAGGCAAGAATACTGGAAGTGGATTGCCGTTTCCTTCTCCAAGGGATCATCCCCACCCAAGGGATCAAACCTAGGTCTCCCACATTGCAGGTTCAGCTTAGCAGCTGAACCACCAGGGAAACCCATATAGCCATAGCAGTTGGGTTTTTTTTTTTTTTTCTTATTATGTGTGTGCTATATGTTTATCCATTCCTTAGTTTTTAACTTATTTGTATTTTAGAAATTTAAGTGTGTCTTATGGAGTCTTGTATTTGGGTCTTTTTATATATCCAGTCTTGCAATCGTACCTCTTTAATTAGCATGAATACTTCACTTATATTTAATGTAATTATATGGTTGATATGGTTGATACTGATATGAGATTTTGTGCTGGGGATCTCCAAGATCACACCCACGTTTTATGGTTTTCAAGAGAATTCAGAATATAGCCATACTCATGGTCATGATTTATTATTAATACAATAGAAATATACACATACATGGGGATGATCCAGAGAGAGGATATAGGGTGGGAGGTGGGAGGGAGATTCAGGATTGGGAGCTCGTATACACCCGTGCTGGATTCATGTCAATGTATGGCAAAACCAATCTTGGACTGTAGGAGATCCAAGCAGTCCATCCTAAAGGAGATCAGTCCTGGGTGTTCATTAGGACTGATGTTGAAGCTGAAACTCCAGTATTTTGGCCACTTGATGTGAAGAGCTGACTCCTTTGGAAAAACCCTGATGTTGGGAAAGATTGAAGTCAGGAAGAGAAGGGGATGACAGAGGATGAGATTGGTGGATGGCATCACTGACTCAGTGGACATGAGTTTAAGCAAGCTCTTGGAGTTGGTGATTGATAGGGAAGCCTGGCATGCTGCTGTCCATGGTGTTGCAGAGTTGGACACAACTGAGCAACTGAAATGAAAGCAGTTGGATCATTGTATGGAAATAGTAAATATTTAGCTTTAATACATTATTTTTAATTTACTTTTGTAAAAATGTACATGAAAACATGAAAAGAGAAATGCCTAGACTTTTTTTGTGATAGCATTTAATTAATATCATTAAAGATATTTCTCTTGAATATGATGTTTTCCTTAAGCACATATAGTTAATATGTCAAAAGTTTCTCTAGTAGTCATTGAGGTTATTATTGAAAGGTACTTGAAGTGAGATAATAAATAATAAATAAATAAGCCTGGCAATAAAATGATGTGTTTGAAAAAAAGAGGAACTAAAATGTGTGAAGTGAAGTGAAGTGAAGTGAAGTGAAGTGAAATCAATCAGTCGTGTATGATTCTTTGTGACCCCATGTACTGTAGCCTATGGCGTTCCTCTGTCCATGGGATTTTCCAGGCAAGAATACTGGAGTGGGTTGCCATTTCCTTCTTCAGGAGATCTTCCTGGCCCAGGGATTGAACCCGGATCTCCCACAGTGTAGTCAGACTCTTTACCACCTGAGCCACCAGGAAATATAAATGTATAAGGTGTATAACACTTTGTAGTTAATTGTATAGAACAAGCTATGAAAAAGATCATTGATTAATTATAATTTTCTGGCTATATCTGGAATGGAGGATAATGCCAGAACCAAGATCAGGGAAATTAAGTAATAGAAAAGATTTAATGGGAAGTTTGAGATTTGAATTCATACAAGTTTGTCATGATGACAGAAACCTTATTTCAATACGTGCATTTAGCACAGACCCACATACTGAGTACAGTACTATTAAGATACCACGACTGACACTTGAGGACACATGTCCTTGCATTGATGCAAAAATAAGACAAACATGTTGCAGTTCACATAATTATGGAGGACAGTCAAAATTAATTCGGATACTTGAATGCCGGGAGCCAGCATGAGGAATCCCGCCCATGGCAAAGGTCATGAGGAAGGAGACTCGGCATACGCAAAGGTGGGATTGAGCCTCAGGGGTCCCCCTGGAAATTCTTGAGCATCTACCCCCAAAACCAGAGTCTGCCTACCTTACTGCATTATGTTTTTACCAACTCCTCTGACATTAACAGGGGGCTATCCTACATTACCTTTTTCTGGAAAAAGTTAAATTAGAGTTCCAGCTAACAGTCTCCTCCATATAAAAAGAGTGTCTCAGCTCAAACCCCTCTGGTAGCTTTCTAACTTGCCTGACAAGTCTGTCCGGATCTTTTACACCTGCGCATATGATTGCTCACAGCCTCCCAACCACAGGAGGCACAGGAAGCTTAAAGCATCCTAGGAATGTAGGGGCTTCCGAGGAGTCAAAAATCATTAGAATAGGACTGATTTCTATACAGTCAACAAAAACATGACCAGGAGCTGACTGTGGCTCAGATCATGAACTCATTATTACTGAATTCAGACTGAAATTTGCATATGATTGCTCACAGCCTCCCAACCACAGGAGGCACAGGAAGCTTAAAGCATCCTAGGAATGTAGGGGCTTCCGAGGAGTCAAAAATCATTAGAATAGGACTGATTTCTATACAGTCAACAAAAACATGACCAGGAGCTGACTGTGGCTCAGATCATGAACTCATTATTACTGAATTCAGACTGAAATTGAAGAAAACAGGGAAAACTGCTAGACCATTCAGGTATGACCTCAATCAAATCCCTTATGATTATACAGTGGAAGTGAGATATAGATTTAAGGGTCTAGATCTGATAGATAGAGTGCCTGATGAACTATGCAATGAGGTTCATGACGTTGTACAGGAGACAGGGATCAAGACCATCCCCATGGAAAAGATATGTGAAAAAGCAAAATGGCTGTTGGGGGAAGCCTTACAAATATCTGTGAAATGAAGAAAAGTGAAAAGCCAAGGAGAAAAGGAAAGATATAAGTATCTGAATGCAGAGTTCAAAGAATAGCAAGAAGAGATAAGAAAGCCTTCTTCAGTGATCAATGCAAAGAAATAGAGGAAAAGAACAGAATGAGAAAGACTAGAGATCTCTTCAAGAAAATTAGAGATATCAAGGGAATATTTCCTGCAAAGATGGGCTCGATAAAGGACAGAAATGATATGGACCTAACAGAAGCAGAAGATATTAAGAAGAGTTGGCAAGAATACACAGAAGAACTGTACAATAAGGATCTTCACAACCTGGATAATCACGATGGTGTGATCACTCATCTAGAGCCAGACATCCTGGAATGTGAAGTCAAGTGGGCCTTAGAAAGCATCACTACAAAGCTAGTGGAGGTGATGGAATTCCAGTTAAGCTGTTTCAAATCCTGAAAGATGATGCTGTGAAAGTGCTGCACTCAATATGCCAGCAAATTTGGAAAACTCAGCAGTGGCCACAGGACTGGAAATTCCAATCCCAAAGAAAGGCAATGCCAAAGAATGCTCAAACTACCGCACAATTGCACTCATCTCACTTGCTAGTAAAGTAATGCTAAAAATTCTCCAAGCCAGGCTTCAGCAATATGTGAACCGTGAACTTCCAGATGTTCAAGCTGGTTTTAGAAAAGGAAGAGGAACCAGAGATCAAAATGCCAACATCTGCTGGATCATGGAAAAAGCAAAAGAGTTCCAGAAAAACATCTATTTCTGCTTTATTGACTATGCCAAAGCCTTTGACTGTGTGGATTTCAATAAACTGTGGAAAATTCTGAAAGAGATGGGAATACCAGACCACCTGACCTGCCTCCTGAGAAATCTGTATGTAGGTCAAGAAGCAACAGTTAGAACTGGACATGGAACAACAGACTGGTTCCAAATAGGAAAAGGAGTACATCAAGGCTGTAAATTGTCACCCTGCTTGTTTAACTTACATGCAGAGTACATTATGAGAAACTCTGGACTGGAAGAAACACAAGCTGGAATCAAGATTGCTGGGAGAAATATCAATAACCTCAGATATGCAGATGGCACCACCCTTATATCAGAAAGTGAAGAGGAGTTAAAAAGCCTCCTGATGAAAGTGAAAGAGGATAGTGAAAAATTTGGCTTAAAGCTCAACATTCAGAAAACAAAGATCATGGCATCTGGTCCCATCACTTCATGGGAAATAGATGGGGAAACAGTGGAAACAGTGGCAGACTTTATTTTTGGGGGCTCCAAAATGACTGAGACTAGTTCTGATTCTCCCTCGGTGAGGTCAAATGGTGCTCGGTTTATTTCTGCTAGTGTGGAAATAAATCATATTATTGCTACAGATGGTGACTGCAGCAATGAAATTAAAAGATCCTTACTCGTTGGAGGAAAAGTTATGACCAACCTAGATAGCATATTCAAAAGCAGAGACATTACCTTGCCGACTAAGGTCCGTCTAGTCAAGGCTATGGTTTTTCCAGTAGTCATGTATGGATATGCGAGTTGGACTGTGAAGAAGGCTGAGCGCTGAAGAATTGATGATTTTGAACTGTGGTGTTGGAGAAGACTCTTGAGAGTCCCTTGGACTGCAAGGAGATCCAACCAGTCCATTCTGAAGATCAACCCTGAGATTTCTTTGGAAGGAATGATGCTAAAGCTGAAACTCCAGTACTTTGGCCACCTGAAGAGAAGAGTTGACTCATTGGAAAAGACTCTGATGCCTGGAGGGACTAGGGGCAGGAGGAGAAGGGGACGACCGAGGATGAGATGGTTGGATGCTATCACGGACTCAATGGACGTGAGTCTGAGTGAACTCCGAGAGATGGTAATGAACAGGGAGGCCTGGCGTGCTGCAAATCACGGGGTCGCAAAGAGTCGGACACGACTGTGCGACTGAACTGAACTGAAGGGTTTCATTGTCGAGCCAATACTTGCTGCCATATTTTCATATCTTTTATTTGTTGATATAGTTGGTATATAGAAAAAACAAGTAGCAACATAGATCTTTGTGTTAAGTACCTTCTTTGTTATAACCCACTGCACCTTTTTTCTACAGGCATGTAACTTTATTTAGTGCTTTAAGGCTGATGCAGATTAAAGAAAAACACTTCAGGGGAAATGAGATTAACATTCATTAAGGAAAAGAGCCATAAAGTGTTAACAGTCCTGTCAGCCAGAAGATAATGTAAATCACCTGAGACCTTTTGTATACCAAAAGATGTACAAAAAGAAAGCCTGGTATTGATAAGGGTCAAGACTGCTGCCCCTGCATGACTCTATATCTTCCATTATGTAAAACCTAGGTTATATAAGCACCTTTTGAAAATAAATTTATGGGGTTTTTGCACAAGCTTCTCCCCTGTATCAACTCTCTCTCTCTCTCTTTCTTCCTCTCCCTCCCTCTCTTTTTCAGGCTGATCCCTTGGAATGCAGAGGCTCTCTGTGTCTACTTGTTTGCCCGGGCTTCTAAGACCCACGTGAGATGGAGCTCAAGGCGGGGCACCCTCCGCTATTCAAGCGGGCACCTGTGGCCTAACATAGACGGTGCAAGTTTCTTGTCTTGAGACTTTATTAGCTTTCCGTGTAAACCAAGGAATATCAGCCTCTTTTCTCCTCTATTTTTTCACTACATTATTCTTCCCTAATCTCCCTTTAAATTTCTAATTAATCCCTTTTTAATCGCCAACTCCGTCCCCCCTTCAAATTCCCTGGATCCACCAGGGCTGGACCCCAACACTTGAATTTGTAAGAAGTTATGTTTCCTTTATGATCCATATTTGTATTCTTAATACAGTGATATAAAGGAATTAAATGTGACATAAACATTAAAAGAAATATCAGATGATATATCATAATGAATTGTCTACTTAAATGTCTAACAATATAATCTGACTATATATGAATAACAAAGAATACTTGTTCTCTCGCTCTTGGATATTTATTTTCTACTCACACTTACTATTATTTCTTTACCAGTCCCTCTATAGAAACAGATTAATTTCACTATGATTCACAATATGAATTTGCCTTAATATTCATTACCTGATAAGGACTCCTAAATCTGGTAGCTGCTAACCCAGCTCCTAAGTGACCTATGATTTCCACGCTACAAAGAAAAATACCTGCATGATAAGGTTTACTCTTTGATGAATATAGTATGTTGTCTTGATAAAATTAGATCTCTATTAATTTCAAAATCATTTTATGGCTGTGTTTAGGGAGTTAAAAAGGTTAAAATATATTGCCATGAATTTCACAGAAGTGATTTGTTTGGGTGAATTATCTGATAACCTAACAATTGTAGGTTATATAATTATAGGTTATAATATCTGATAACCTAAGCCACTGTTAGAAAACTCTTGACTATTATCTGATGGAAAGTTAATTAAAACATTCAGCTAGCACATTTGTCTTTCTTTGAAGTTCCGATAATCATATTAATGGAATACGAACAGAATATGTGAAAAGCAAAGGCAAGCAAAAGTTAGGAGATTTGGAATACATGAATTAGAATTTTTTATAGGGTAATTTCTTATGCTAAACCAAATTTTCAATAATTGTCATATAAGTGATTCATTTGAAATTTTCTAAGAAATTCCAGTGGGTAGGTTTATTTTTTTTAATCAATCATATGAATATAAAAATGAGCAAGAAGAGTGACCTTTGCTATACATCTGATTTCAAGCATGATTTCAAGCAGCCAATTGTTTAATGTGACAATCTGGCCAAAAAAAAAAAAAAAAAGAAGAAGAAGAAGAAGAAAGAAAAGAAAAATAACCATAGACTAATGGGAAAACAGAGAGAAAAGTGAGTAAATAACTCATGAAGCATTTTGATTTTCACTCACTATATCTGTTTCAAACCTTAAATTAAATGCATTTATCTATTGCTTTAATAATTATTATTTAAGAAAAATTAAAATAAAAGTGGGGCTTCTCTTGTGGCTCAGCTGGTAAGGAATCTGCCTGCAATGCAAGAGACCCAAGTTCAGCCCCTGGGTTGGGAAGATCCCTTGGAAAAGATGATGGTAACCCACTCCAGTATTCTTGCCTGGAGATCCCCAAGGACAGAGGAGCCTGGCTGTTTGCAGTCCATGGGTGACAAAGAGTCAAATACGACTGAGTGACTAACACACACATGCAATATAAAAGGAAGAATTGAAGCAAAAACAGATGAATATGCACATGATATTATTCAACTTAGAGGAGAACACTATTGCATAAAAACCAAAGATTCTCAATATATTATTTAAATGAATTTGCTGGGTTGTAAAAATTGTACAAATTAATTTATCAAAGAAAAGTATTAAGCATGATGCATTATATTTCTATTTAGAATAAGCACAAAATGTGTAGATCTTTTAAATGTTTACTGTATGAAATTTTATCATTTACTCAAGATTTCTTCTATCCATAAAACATAGTATTTAGATGAATAACTATGCTGATGTACTGATTCTGCTTTTCAAAGCTACTTCAAATAGAAACTACTTTTTCCAAATTAATTGTTAGGAACATACGCTAGGAAAGCAAAATTAGTACTGAATAAGATTTTAAATTTTATGCAAAGAGAATACATTTAGAAAGTAATTTCTTGAAGTTGTTTAAAAAATCCCATTTTATGCGCAAATGATTTTGCCTTTGGGAAGACATAACATGGAATATATCTTCCCAGCAAAAATACAAACATTAACATTTTGTTTTAGGCAGATGTTGTCACAGATGTACAGGAAGATTTAGGATGTGCTCTGACCAACCAGCAGAAATTACTCTCTCACAGATGAGTAAGCATCCGTACCAAACACACTGTCACCAGCCTTGAATTTCTGTGTAACAGATAATGAAAAGCCATCTGTCCATTGCAGCAACTGGCCAAGAGAACAACCCAACACACTATTTTATTTCCCTATATTTAAAAGTGAAATAACAGTATTTTTAAACACAGCTCTTTTTTTCTCTAATATTTTAAATAAAGGGCTCTCCAAAATCCTTGACAAAATAAGTTATGGAAAAATGAATTTTGTGGTTCATGATGAAAAGCAAAATGTCTAGCTTTGACCCAGATGAAAACAATGCTTGTTTTGATTAAACTATTTTATATTGAGTTCTCTTTTCTTTTTAAGTAATGCACATTAGGTTTCAGAGCAGTTTTAGGTTTACAGAAAAGTAGAGTAAAAAATGCAGAGAGTTTTCATATACTATCTCTCTCCTATTCTTACATTACCCTGTTTTAATAACATGCATTGCTGTGGTATTAGATTGTGAAGAAGTAACTTCAGTTTTAGACTGTGAATTTTAAGTCATTATAACTAGACTCAAACACATCTTTATTAATAAAAATAGGAACAATTACCATCAACACATTTTGCCAGTGAGAAATAAGTGTTTTTTTTTTTTTTT
>SJYT01028893.1:24809-41959 GCA_006410635.1 Cephalophus harveyi | reverse complement strand
ACTCATTGGAAAAGACTCTGATGCTGGGAGGGATTGGGGGCAGGAGGAGAAGGGGACGACAGAGGATGAGATGGCAGGATGGCATCACCCACTTGATGGGAGTGAGTCTGAGAGAAATCCCGGTGTTGGTGATGGACAGGGAGGCCTGGAGTGCTGCAATTCATGAGGTCGCAAAGAGTCAGACATGACTGAGCGACTGAACTGAACTGGGAGCTTCTTGTTGGTCCAACCACTGAGCTGGTCTTCGCCAGTTGTCTATAGTACCCACTTTTCATCACATGTCGCAATCTGATTGAGAAATTGTGCATTGTTTTTGCATAGAATTAAGAGAAGTCAACACTTCAAAACAACATTTTTTTTGGGGGGGGGATGGGTTAGCTCATGAGACACCCACTTATCAAGCTCTTTCACCTTTCCAGTGTGCTTCAATTGCTGAATGACTATAGAATTGTTGATGTTGAGTTCTTCAGCAGTTTCTCATGTAGTTGTAAGAGGATGAGCTTCGATGAACCAGCCACTGCTCTCCTCATCTTCAAGACTCGCATCTCCTTGAAGATGGAGGTTCAAAACTTCTTCCACTGCACTATATGTTTGTTAGCAGTTCCTAGGCCAAATGCATTGTTGATGTTGTGAGTTGTCTCTGCTGCTTTACAACCAATTTTGAATTCAAATTAAAAAATTGCTCAAATTGGCTTTTTGTCTAACATAATTTTCCTCAGTTCAGTTCAGTTCAGTCACTCAGTCGTGTCTGACTCTTTGCGACCCCATGAATCGCAGCACGCCAGGCCTCCCTGTTCATCACCATCTCTCGGAGTTCACTCAGACTCACGTCCATCGAGTCAGTGTTGCCATCCAGCCATCTCATCCTCGGTCGTCCCCTTCTCCTCCTGCCCCCAATCCCTCCCAGCATCAGAGTCTTTTCCAATGAGTCAACTCTTCGCATGAGGTGGCCAAAGTACTGGAGTTTTAGCTTTAGCATCATTCCTTCCAAAGAAATCCCAGGGTTGATCTCCTTCAGAATGGACTGGTCTAGTCTAAAATAAATAAAAAATACACATCAATTAATGTCATTAGCGAAAACATAAAGTGCTAAATGCCAAGTAAAATTATTTATAACATAACCACATTTATTTAAGAATATATTCCAATATCAAACAGCAAAGTTCAACAGTGCAAAACCACGATTAATTTGCACCAATCAATGGTCACAATTGAATCATTATTATGAACTAACATTTATACCTTTTGTTACGTTTCACTCGTTGTCTGGTACACATTTATGGATTTTGCTAAATGCATGTCATTGCAGTATCAAACAAAATATTGTCACTGCTCTGAAAATCCTCTGCACTCCACCTATTTGTCATCTCCCTCTTGGCCCCTCAACCTCTGGAAACCACTGATATTTTTATTCTTTAGCTTTGCCTTTCCCGAAAGTCATGCAACATGAAGCCTTGTCATATAGCACATAGTTTTCCACATTGGCTTCTTTCACTTAGAAATATGCATTTAAGTTTTCTCCATGTTTCTTCATGGCTTGATGACTCATTTCTTTTTAGCCCTGAGTTTTGACATATTTTATATAACCATGGAGCCATTATCACTATCAAGGTAGGTAATATACCCATCATTTGCAAAAATTGCCTTATTCTATTTTTGAAAATTAATAGACCAAGACTTTGATTTTGAGAAGTTTGAAGTGTATGAAAAAAACTGAATGAAAATATCCAGAATTCCCAAACTTCCTCACACACAGCCCCAATTTGCCCCATTATTAACATTTCCTTTTAGTATAGAACATTCTTTTTCACAACTGTTGAGTCAATATTGATGTGATATTATAAACTAAAGTTAACGGTTTACTTGAGTTCACTTTTTGTTTTGTACATTCTATTGGTTTTATAAAATATATAGTGATCTGTATCTATCATTATATTAAATTACAGGATAATTTTCTGGACTAAATATCCCTTGTGCTCTCCCTGCTCCTCCTTTCCTTCTCTCTGAACCCCTGATAACCACTTATCATTGTATTCTCTTTCTCTGAATGTCAAACAATTGGAACAATATAATACATAACATTTTAAGACTTGGCTCCTTTCACTTAGTGATATGAATTTAAGGTTTCTCTGTGTGTGTGTGTGTGTGTGTGTTGATAGCTCATTTTGTTTTATTGCTGAATAAATCCCTCCAATTATTGCTGAATGAATCCCTCCATTGTAGGGATATACTACATTTTGTTTGTCCATTTCCTTATTGAAGGACATTTAGGTTGCTTCCAGTTTGGGGCAATAATCAATAAAGTGGCTCATGAAAAATTGATGTGCAGATTTTGGATGAACATATATTTTCAACTAATTTAGGTAAATAATAATGCATGATTACTGGATCATATTGTGAGACTTATGTTTACATTTGTAAGAAAATGCCAAACTTTCTTCCAAAAGTTCTGTATCATTTTCCTTTTTCAGCAATGAATGAAAGTTCCTGTTGCTCCACATTCAGCATTCAGTGTTATCAGTGTTTTGGCTTTTAGACATTTGAAAAGTTGTGTAGTGGTATCTTATGTTTTAATTTGGAATTCTCCAGGACCATAAGACATTGAGCTTCTTTTCATATACTCATTTACTATCTACATATCTTCTTAGATGATGTATCTGTTTAGATCTTGTGACTACATTTTAATTGACTTGTTTTCTTATTGTTGAGTTTTAAGAGTTATTGCCTATTTTGGATACAAGCCCTTTAACAGATATGTGTTTTGGAAATATTTTCTCCCAGTCTGAGGCATGTCTCTTCATTCTCTTAAATGTGTCTTTCACAGAGCTGAAGGTTTTAATTCTAATTAAATCTTTGTTGTTTTTTGTCACTAAGTCATGTCTGACATTTTGCAAACCCATGCACTGTACCCGCCAGGGTCCTGTGTCCATGGGATTTCCCAGGCAAGAATAATGGAGTGGGTAGCCATTTCCTCCTCCAGGGGATCTTTCCAACTCAGGGATCAAACCCACCTCTCCTGTATTGGCAGGCGAATTTCTTAATCAATGAGCCACCTGGGAAGCTCAATTAAGACCTACGTCCAAAAAAAAAAAAAAAAATATTGATCATGTTTTAGTTGTTGTCTCTAAAATCTCACTGCCAGATGGCATCACCAACTCAATGAACATGAGTTTGAGCAAGCTCCGGGAGTTGATGAACAGGGAAGACTGGCGTTCTGCAGTCCATAGAGTCACAAAGAGTCAGACATGACTGAGTGACTGAACTGACTGGGCTGAAATCAGTGATCAGCTATATTTTCTTTTATATTTTGTTTTTCCAGAATTTTATAGTTAAGTATTTTATGTAAGTATTTACATCTAAGTATTTTAGATCTATTGCCATTTTGAATTAATTTTTGTAAAGTGGTAAAGTCCTTGTCTAGGTTCATTTTTTTTTTTTTTAACTCATGAATGCCTAGCTCTTCCAGAATCTTTTGATGAGACTATGGTCACTTCTCCACTGTATTGTTTAATGCTTTTTTTGTCAATAATACATTGATGATATTTATGTGAGTTCTGGCCTCTGTTCTGTTCTACTGATCTATTTGTCCATTTGCCAATGTTATACTGTTTCAATCACTGCAGTTTTATTGTTATGAATGTCCTTGTTATATCTGCTTATTAGTTCCAGAATATTTTTTGTTGATTCTTTGGGACTTTCTACATAGAAAATCATGTCATCTTTTATTTTTTTTATTTTTTTTTAATTTTTTTTAAATTTTTACTTTATTTTACTTTACAATACCGTATTGGTTTTGCCATACATTGACATGAATCCACCATGGGTGTATATGAGATCCCAATCCTGAATCCCCCTCCCACATCCCACCCCATATCCTCTCTCTGGATCATCCCCGTGTATCAGCCCCAAGCATCCTGTATCCTGTATCGAACATAGGCTGGTGCTTCACTCTTACATGATAGTATACATGTTTCAATGCCATTCTCCCAAATTATCCCAACCTCTCCCTCAACAGTTTTATCTTTATTTCCTAGTCTGTATATCTTTTAGTTTTCATGTCTTATTCCATTAGATAGGAGTGGTTTAAATGTATCAGTACAATACATTTTAAATAGGAGTGATGGAATGTACATCTTTGCTTTGATTCTGATCTAAGTGCAAAATCTAAAAATAGGCAAAGGCTATATTGTCACTGAAGTACTAAATGTGTGTGGATATAAAGTTATGAATGAAAATGTTTTAATTAGAAAAAAATGATAGGGAATTCCTGAAACAAAGATTCACATGGAAGTATGTGTTAAGGAGTTATTGACAATGATTGAAAAAAATGACTAACTTTTTGGTGAAATGCAATTAGTTCTTTTATTCATTCACAGTATCAGCTTTAGTGCTAATATATGGGTCTAAATAGACAATGTGTCAGGTTAATCAAAGACAGTAGAATTGTTAAAAAATAGCCTAAACATTGTTACATTATTTGCTGTTTAAACCTAGGTGTATAAGCATATGCATTTAAACAAGTAACTAGGGAAAGCAAAATGTATTTATGCATTTTAATTCCCAATTATGATTAGAAAGATATTTTGAACTCTCTCATTCATCTTCATTTTCTTAAACACACACACACACACACTCACACAGCATATCTGAGGAATGCATTGCCTTGTACCAGTATAGTCCAAATAGATCCCCTTTGATTCATATTTCCAGGTATTTAATTTTATAAAAGATCATTTTTATTAAACTATATGCTTCATTTGAACACGTCAGATAGGACATTTCATTCATACTGAGAAAAAGAAAGCAGGGTAACTTGTATACTGCATGCAATTCAGTGATGGGCTCTGTTCTTTTTGTAATATTGCTTTTCACATGTAAGTTGTGACAGTGAATTTATAACCTCTGCACATCATTCTCCTTTGAACATAAATTCAATATATATGTAGCATCCTTGTAAATAGGAGGGACCTTTATTGAATTTTTATCACTGGAAAGGGGAAGGGAGGGAGGAATGGTGGGAGGGGACAAGAGAGAGAGAGAGTGGAGTAAGGACTTCGCATTTCAAAAAAAAAAATATCCCAGTAGTGGGCCTTAGTATCTGGAGAAGGCAATAGCAAGCCACTCCAGTACTCTTGCCTAGAAAATCCCATGGATGGAGGAGCCTGGTAGGCTGCAGTCCATGGGGTCGCTAGGAGTCGGACGCGACTTAGCGACTTCACTTTCACTTTTCGCTTTCACACAATGGAGAAGGAAATGGCAACCCACTCCAGTGTTCTTGCCTGGAGAATCCCAGGGACGGGGGAGCCTGTTTGGCTGCTGTCTATGGGGTCACACAGAGTCGGACACGACTGAAGTGACTCAGCAGCAGCAGCAGCAGTGGGCCTTAGTGGAAAGTCTACATACATGGAAACCAAAAGACTGAATGAAATATGAGCACGTGGAATGGGAGTCATTAAGTGAAGACTTGAGGAAAGCTGAGATGTTCTTCTATGTTAAAGCCTATATATGAGCTTTAAGCTTCTTCAGAAAAAGAATTGAATAAACATTATCTGAAAGCCTCCTACCCTTTACTTAGTCATTACTCTGCCTCATATTAATTTTAAGGGAACTTTGTAATTAAAGAATGAATATATTGGATTCATAATTAACAATTGTATTTAATTTATAGGATGATTAATACTGTGTATCAACTTGGCTGGGCCACGGTGCCCAGATATATAGTCAAACATTATTTTGGCTGTTTCTGAAAGGATGTTTTTTAGTGAGGTTGATAATTAAATCTGTGAACTTTGAGTAAAGCAGATTGCCCTCCAACATTAGTTAGGTGGACCTCATCCAGTTAGCTGAAGTCCTAAAAAGAAGAAAAAACTAATCTCCCCTGAGCAAGAAGGAACTCTGTAGACAGACTGGCGCTTTGATTTGAACTGCAACATAGACTCTTCCCCTGTGTCTCCAGCCTTAGGGCCTTTGAATCTAAACTGCAGGTTTTAGTTTTACCAGCCTCCATAATCACACAAGCCAGTTCTTTAAAGTAAATTTTTCTCTGCTTAAATCCACATCCTTTTGCTTCTGTTTCTCTATAGAATCCTGAAAAATATAACTTATAAATTATTTTCATATTCTATCATATCTTATATATCACTTTTGTTTTGAAATATTAGTAATTGTTTATTGATACATACAGATAATATATGTGAAAAGATAATTCTTGTTGCTATTCAAAAAGTTACAAACACTTTTTCATATGCATTTGGCATATCATGTTTAAAATTTCAAGGTACTTAAAATATCCAGTGTATTCCTTATATATCATAATATGGGCAGATACAAACGTTATGCAAAAGTTAGAATTCTTTGGGTAGGTCCTAAAGCTGGATTTTGATACTTCGAATTTGAGTTCATATGCCTGACTTTCAGGTCACTGATTCTTCTGCATTACTGTAATTTCCCTCAATCTAGCTCTGGTAGAGAAAGATGGATATAAATTATTCTCTGTGGCAAAAAAAAATCTGTGATATTTCATCTTAGTGGTTATTTAGCTATTTTAGAGAATTGCCTAAGGTTACTAGATTTCCTCATATGATATTGCCTTAAAATGAAATGTACCTTTCTGAAATTTTCATAATCTCTTTAATAGCATACTATTTAGTGTATTACTGAGCACTCTAATCATACAATTTTAATTATTTTCAACTCTGGTAGTGACCTTATTACCTATATCCATATTAATGGATGTCTTCTTTATAATGATCTACTTATAAACCATTTAAACTTCAAGATTATATTTTAAATATGCCATTATTGCAGAGCTTCTATTTTTTATAATAAATTATTCAACTTCACTAGTTAACATATAAGTTGATTTTCAAAGATTTTCTACAGGAGTGACCACATAATATTCATTTTGTAGGTATTGCATTGATTTCTTTGGAGATGGCAAAGTACTGAGGTGAGGTGAGGTGAAGTCGCTCAGTCGTGTCCGACTCTTTGCGACCCCGTGGACTGTAACCTACTAGGCTTCTCTGTCCATGGGATTCTCCAGGCAAGAATACTGGAGTGGATTGCCATTTCCTTCTCCAGGGGATCTTCCCGACCCAGGGGTCGAACCCGGGTCTGCCGCATTGGAGGCAGACGCTTTAACCTCTGAGCCACCAGGGAAGCTCTCTCATTGATATTGTTACAAAGACAAACCTTTTACACAAAGAATACATAAGGTGATCAAACTGTCAACATGGGTTTGTACTAGTAGTTTCCAACCAATCATCTATTGTAAAAGGGCTAAATTAGAGCTATTGATATTCTTCCAAAACTTCTATAAATCTCATTTTATACTTTATTAAGGGAAAAATCCCTGGAGGAGGTTATCACAACCCACTTCAGTATTCTTGCCTGGAAAATCCCCATGGACAAATAAGCCTGGTGGTCTACAGTCCATGGGGTTACAAAGAATCAGACGTAACTGAGCAGCTAAGCATACAGCATACTTTATTAAATATCTACCTAAGTGAAAAAGCTGGCTTAAAACTAAGCATTCAGAAAACTAAGATTAGTCCATCACTTTATGACATTTAGTCCCATCACTTTATGGCAAATAGTTGGAGAAAGAATGGAAACAGTGACATTTTATTTCCTTTGGCTCAAAAATCATTACAGATGGTGGCTGTAGCCAGGAGATTAAAAGATACTTGCTCCTTGGAAGACAAGCTATGATAAACATAGATGGTGTATTAAAGAGCAGAGACATCACTTTGCCAACAAAGGTCCATATAGTCAAAGCTATGGTTTTTTCAGTAGTCATATATGGATGTGAGAGTTTGACCATAAAGAAGGCTGAACACTAAAAAATTGATGCTTTTTAGTTGTGGTATTGGAGAAGACTCTTAACAGTTTTTTGGGCTGCAAGGAGATCAAACCAGTCAATCCTAAAGGAAATCAATCCTAAATATTCATTGGAAGGACTGATGCTTAACATCCAGTAATTTTGCCACCTGATAGGAAGAGTCAACTCATTTGAAAAGACCCTGATGCTGGTAAAGATTGAAGGCAGGAAGAGAAGGGGATGACAGAGAACAAGATGGTTGGATGCATCACTGACTCGATGGACGTGAGTTTGAGCAAGCTCCAGGAGATGGCAAAGGATAGGGAAGGCTGGTGTGCTGCAATCCATAGAATCACAAAGGGCTGGACATGACTGAGCAAGTGAACAGTAGCAACAAAATGATAGCTATAAGATAAATAGTAAAGGATAAAGGTGAAATTTTTGACATTCTAAGTATGAAAATTTTGCAGAGTATATAGAATTTTTAGATATCTAATTACTTGAGTTGTTTTGTATGAATTTGCAGAACTTTGAACTCTGTAATCAGTTTAAACATTAATAGTGTCATTTATATATCTAATAAATAAACAGAATGTATCTTTCCTTCAATAGTGACTAAATTAGTTGGACTGGAGATAACTCAGAGTTTAACGGTATCAGTGACATTTTTGCTGGACACTTTTTTTGGACAGAGATTTTAAAGATTAAGTATAATCTCTTCCTCAGAGAAAAATCAGATTCATGAGAACTTGTCAAGCTCAAAGAAGGAAATAACCTTTTTACATGGTGTTTGGTCTTACTGCATAATAAACCTTTTATCTAAATAAGACTTTATGTATACCTCAACTTTAAGTTCTTTTTTTTTTTTCTATGTGTTTTAAACCTCACTTTTCTGTCTTTAAGGTCAGCTTTACTTTACCCTGTTATTATAAGCTATGTTGACTTAATTAACCTTTTGATACTAGTGTATCTGATTTTAAGTCTACTCAGTCATGATAGCATCTTGGTCTATATAACTTGCTAGATTTTACTTGTGATAGTTCATATTATCTTCTATCCCAATTCTGTGGTGTTTATACACCATATGGTGTTTGTTAAGGGGGTTTAAACAAAGTCATTTGTATTTCTGATCGTCTTTTATGCTAACATGATATTCTAGATGGCACTTTTGTAGTTTTTGTGTAACAGTTACAATATTGAGTATCCTGATTCTTTTTCTATATCAAATTAAATTCATTCAGAAGAGATGTAAAGATGGTTTAGTGTATATTTGTAGATTTATTTTAAAAGACTGGAATCACCAACTTTAAGCAAATCTACAATAAATATTAAGAGAATGCTGATGAATAGTGGTGCTAATCATTATTACTTCACTTCCTTTACCTAAGTGCCATCTGATTGGGTCCCTCTTTTCCCCCCTTACTTGTTTGTTAATCTATGTTGAACTAATTCTGACTGCCCCTGTACCGCTCTCAAAGTAAAACTGAACCATGCCCTCAATTAGGTGTTTCTGATTCTGACCCCAATTTGGAACTATTATCCTATTACTTGATCAGTTCAGTTCAGTTCAGTCGCTCAGTCATGTCCGACTCTTCGCGACCCCATGAATCGCAGCACACCAGGCCTCCCTGTTCATTGCCATCTCTCAGAGTTAGTGGGCATTAAATCCATTCATCATCCATGTGGTGGTTAATTTTATGTGTCAACTTCACTGAATAACTGAGCTTCCATGTATTTGACTATACATTATTTTTGGGTCTGTCTGTAAGGGTGTTTCTGATGAGATTAGCAGCGGAAGTGGTGAACTCAGCAGAGCATATTGCCTCCCCAGTGTGAAGATCACTATCCTGTAGATTGACAGCCTGTAACTGTGTGTGGTGATGAAATAACAGAACTTATTGTGGTAATCATTTTACATGCAGCATATTATAAACGTTGTATTATAGACTAATACTAATACAATATATCTCAATTTTTAAAAAGGGTTATAAAATAGAAAAAGATGAGATTGAAATTTAGCTGAAGCCAAAGACACTTTTATACTCTATGAATATAGCTGTACTTTAATCTATAGGAAAGATAAATTTTATATATAAGGATAGTAAATCTGGAAAAACATTATATATAGGTTTCCCTGGTACAATTTGGATGAAGGAACTGGAAAGATGACAACACAGAGAACTGAAGGCAAGCCAAGTAACAGTCTATGAAATATCTGAGAAATAAGAAATCCTGAATTAGGCAGGGATCGCTGATGAAAAAGAGAGTATTTATAATAGGAAACATTTGGGGAGGTGGTTTTGAGTTGAAAGAAAAGGTTTGGACTTTGAATCACATTTCTTAAATTTGAATTTTATTACTCATTATTGGTATCATTTTTATTTGTGACAAGTTGTCCCATCTTTTAGAACCACATGTTCATACTTTTATTTCACATGTGTCTGTGTATATAAAACAAAATAAATTGAGGCAGTCTATTTGTGAAATTAAAAAAAAACATATTACTTGTAAATAAAATGTTAGAAGCCATGGAAAAATTTAATTGACCAAAGCCTAACTATTAAAGTTAAGCTTACTTGGGCATGAGTTTTAGTTCTAGAATCCTAGAAAGTCATGTGGACTATGCATATTTTTACTCAGAACTGATAAGAAACCTAAAACTTGCCTTATATTGCTCTCACTCTACATAAGAAATTAATAGGAAGGTACTGGTGCTGTACAGAAAATAAAAGAAACACTGCTGCAGGTTTTTCTTTTCTCCTTCCTTCCCACTCCATTCTCATAAAATCCATTTCTTCCCAAAATATCATTTTCTCCTTTTCCCTTCAATTGATTGACTTTCAGAGAAACAGTGTTAATTACTGTCATGCAATTAATTTAAATAAACTTGCCAGATAAATATCTCACCTTCTCACTTTTGCAGTATAATGTAATTCTCTATGTTTTCATGCTTTTTATTTGTTGACTAAGGTCTGTTTAGTCAAGGCTATGGTTTTTCCTGTGGTCATATATGGATGTGAGAATTGGACTGTGCAGAAGGCTGAGCACCGAAGAATTGATGCTTTTGAACTGTGGTGTGACGTGAGTCTGAGTGAACTCCGAGAGATGGTGATGAACAGGGAGGCCTGGCGTGCTGCAATTCATGGGGTCGCAAAGAGTCGGACACGACTGAGCGACTGAACTGAACTGATAACTAGCTTCATCTGCTTTTCTATGAACCCGTGTTCTCCTATATAGAAAAGAACAGGTTATTTATCTTTCTAAATTCAATATTTTCATGGTGCCAAATGCATAAAATAACAAATTATTAAACAGATATATGAAGAGATTCTCTATGTATGTATGCATAAATTCTTTAGTGCTTTTGAATCCATCATAAATAAACATTGAAAAGTCAATATTTACAGTGTAAATTCAGTTTCAATGATCCTATTTAATTCAACAGATTATTGGTAAATATCCTTTATATGCAAAGAATACTACTACATTCTAATATACAAATGCCATTATATTTTACCTTAAGTGAGCTAAAATATATATGTGGGTAATAGATGTTTGGACAGAATATCAACCAAAGGTTAAACAGATGAACATATATGTGAAATAATATTTTAAAAATTATTAGATGCAAGAAAATAAAAATCCACCCAAAAGAGGTATTTATTGAGTCACTTATCTACATCAGGCTTCCCAGGTGGCGCTAATGGTAAAGAATCTGCCTGCCAATGCAAGAGAAGAAAGAGACTCAGCTTCGATCCCTGCATCAGGAAGATCTGCTAGAATGAAAAATGGCAAGCCACTCTTGCATTCTTGCCTGGAAAATTCCATGTACAGAGAAGCCTGTTAGGCTATAGTCCTTGGGGTTGCAAAGAGTCAGACAGAACTGAACACATGATACTGAACATTCAGGGAATGCTGCCTAATCAGTTCTTATAGATGTGTAGTTCAATCTATCTTCAACACCTATGGGTGTTACTGGAAAAAACTCAAAAAATACCACCTTTTCTCTGCACTCTGGCTTTGCTTTATTTACTAGTAGGCTACCTCCATAAAGTGGCTGACTATTAGGCTTAAATTTCATATTCCAATTTGAGCAAAAAGAAATGGGACAAGTCTCTTAGACT
The DNA here is from genome assembly GCA_006410635.1 of Cephalophus harveyi. Classification (NCBI taxonomy): domain Eukaryota; kingdom Metazoa; phylum Chordata; class Mammalia; order Artiodactyla; family Bovidae; genus Cephalophus; species Cephalophus harveyi. Next base: position 30,016 of record SJYT01028893.1, on the reverse strand, counting down.
TTGCAGAGGAAAAAAGAAAATCTTGCAGTTACAACATCTTTGTGCCCTAGCTGACCAGAGTCACTAGAGTGATGATATGATTTGTCAGAGTGAGTCAGGATATTCTCATAACTGCTTATGGAACAAAACCGAAATGCGAAAATATATATATACATGGCTGATTCATTTCATTGTGCAGCAGAAACTAATCGAGCATTGTAGAATAATTATACTTCAATTAAAACAAAAAAGAAAAAAGACAACATTTAACATTACAGAAGTATCTACAGTATTCTATAAAGCTCAATTGCTCAGTTGTGTCCAATTCTTTGTGACCCCATGGACTGCAGCCCACCAGACTCCTCTGTTCAAGGGAATCCATGGATGGAATGGGTTGCCATTTCCTACAGCAGAGGATCTTCCTGACCCAGAGATCGAACCCATGTCTCTTACATCTCCTGCTTTAGAAGGCTGATTGTTTACCACTACACCACCTGGGGATCCCAGAAAAGGTATGGTCATATATTAAAGTTAGCTTCCATGGTTCTTCCTATGGTTTCACATTTCTAGGCTTCTGGCACTTCTAGACTATTTTGTCAGCCCCTCTGACTTATCTCACTGACAGGAACTAAGAATCAACTTATTAAATTTTCCATATACATTTAATTAAGGATCCTATTAATGGAACTTCAAGGAGCATCTTGAGGTCAGTCTACAGTTTTAACCTCAGTCATGTTGCCAGGGCCTTGTACACAGACAACTATTAAACTAAGAATCCAGAATATACAGGTAGTTCTTATCCTATATGGTGAAAGCATAGGCTGTGGCCAGTCTTTTATCCATTATAATCCAAGCCGGAGAGTTTAGACTAGCTGACTTACTTTTGATGCTTTAACCAATAATTAGAAGAGCTAATGGGTGTGCAAACATGCAGCTCATATCCACTAGAGACAGTCCTTGGCCCAGTCATTCCCACATATAAACAAATAACACAAAGGCAAGCAAGTCATTTTGGTTTAGAATATATTACTGAGTTTCATTTGACTCACTATATTGGTTTGCTTATGCCTCATGGGCAATGTAACCAAATAACTGCAGATCCACCATCCATGCATGACATAAGCCAAGTCCATCCAGGCATCAGGAGAGCATATACATTTGTATCAGTCAGATTGAAACAAGTTTGGGCCAGTCATTGTGATTGTACTTTAAAGAGGAATTTGAAATTTGCCATCCATACAAAACTGAGACTGGCCATGTTCTTACGAGTTATTCAGTTGTCATAACATGTTGATGAGAATGCTGCTGATCCTTCCAGCTCCCCAGGTGCTTCGACTTCCTCTTAACCCTACACCACACTGAGGCCTCTATCTGAAATGAAGAGCCTGTTTACTCAGTGGAGAGTGAAGAGTAAGAGTGGCATATGCTTTGTTCAGTAACTCCAGATCAGCTCTGATTTAGCTAAATCATTGAACTCTTCTGTTATACAGTGACCAAAACCAAAATACCTTTTCCAAGGCTGTCTGTATTCCTGCCAAGTTTGCTCTTCCTTGGATACTGTCCTCCCTGCAAGGGTACCATAGGGTTTCCTTGTATCTATTTATAAAACTTTTAATCATGGTTAGTGATTATTTATAAACTTCCCCTGTTTAACATGCAAAAAGACAATGAATGAAAAATAAAAGAAAAATAAGAAAAAGACTAAATCAATGTGAACCAGGAAAGGAGTATAAGAAGCCAAAAGAATGAGGTATTTTAGGATATCACTCCTGCCTCAGAACCTTGGACAGCAACAGTTTAGCAAAATCCAGTTAAGATCAGTAAATATTATCTAAAATAATGTGTACGCCAAGTATTCATGGAAACACTAACTCGATCATTCAAATATATATAATTTGGGACATTCACCTTATATAATCTTGTTTCTATATTTTATCTTTAAAAAATGTGTTTCTCTTTCATTCTTTGTGTTCAGATGCTTGATGTTCACAATTCAAAAATTCTGGTTAGGCACACTAGGAAGCACACAGTCAAGAGAGATGTAGACTGTCAGTAGTCTTGCAATTCATAATCATCACGCTTCATGTGATATCAATCACATTGAAGAAAATATCAATGAGAATATCCTTCATGTCTAGTATGCATGCCTCTGAAAAAGGAACAAATAATGTGAATCATATCTATCCAAGATCTGTAGGTTTGCAAAGAAGAGTCTCATATGAAAGCTGTTGGTAACATTGACTTTACCTTTAAATTAGCCAGCTCCTCTTATTTTGGAGGTTGAGGAATTTTGCAATACAAAGAGCTCAGTCATTGTGCAGGAGAGGAGAGAGACATGCCAGAGTGTTCTCCTAAATGTGCTTTCTGGTTCTGTAATACTGTGGTCATCACTTAGTCAAGAATGTGTAAATATTCAGTAGATGTCTAAGTGCTTAATTGCTACTTATGCTTCATCTTCTGTAAATTCATGAAAAGAGAATGATTTATGTGCTACCTGGTATCTTGAATAATTATGATCTTATTACTCAGAATTATCTAGTGTCAGGAGGAGAAAAACCTGCTCCAGAAAACATATACGGTTGAACTTTCTTCTGGTACTTCAGTTCAGTTCAGTTTAGTCACTCAGTCGTATCCAACTCGTTGTGACCCCAGGAACCACAGCACACCAGGACTCCCTGTCCATCACCAACTCTCGGAATCCACCCAAACCCATGTCCATCGAGTTGGTGATGCCATCCAACCATCTCATCCTCTGTCGTCCCCTTCTCCTCCTGCCCTCAATCTTTCCCAACATCAAAGTCTTTCCAAATTAGTTAGCTCTTCGCATAAGGTGGCCAAAGTATTGGAGTTTCAGCTTCAACATCAGTCCTTCCAATGAATAACTAGGACTGATCTCTTTTAGGATGGACTGGTTGGATATCCTTGCAGTACAAGGGATACTGATGAGTCTTCTCCAACACAACAGTTTAAAAGCATCAGCTCTTTGGTGCTCAGCTTTCTTTATAGTCCAACTCTCACATCCATACACGACCACTGTAAAAACCATAGCCTTGACATGACAGACTTTTGTTGGCAAAGTAACATCTCTGCTTTTTAATATGCTACCTAGGTTGGTCATAACTTTCCTTCCAAGGAGTAAGCGTCTTTTAATTTCATGGCTGCAGTCCCCGTCTGCAGTGATTTTGGAGCCCAGAAAAATAAAGTCAGCCACTGTTTCCACTGTTTCCCCGTCTATTTGCCAGGAAGTGATGGGACCTGATGCCATGATCTTAGTTTTCTGAATGTTGAGTTTCTGGTACTTAAAAGAAGAAATTATTTAAATCTTTGTTTTTGCTTTTAGATGGGATGTAAAGAAAAATAAAAAAAGAAGCAAAGAAGCAAAAGTAAAACTTAAACTATCCAATGAGGAAGAGAAGTAAGAAAGAAGAGATAAAGAACAAGAAACTGTGGTTTCCTTAAGTGGACATGATTATTCCTAGCTTTTTTTTTTTTTTTTTTTTTCCTTTAAATAATGGATAGGTTCACCTTGGGGTTGCTGGATTCCTACTCTGGGCTTAGGTCTAGCTCATAGAACTCATGTGGACTCAACTCAAACTAAATCTCTTTCCAGTGAATATGCAAACTTCAACCATTACTCCTTGGATCCTATACTTGAGTCAGTATCTTACAAGTCAGCACTTTGAAACTCTTGCTTCCTACCCAGGATTTTCATGACATTTTCTTCTGTATGTGTGGTTTTTACTTACTTTTCTTTCTTTTGAGAAGATCTGTAAATGTAAAATACTTAGAGTTTTATTTTTTTCCCATCATTTCTTGTGTTTGTGGCTAGATGTGAACCATTCTGGATTAGGACTTTCAACCAAACTGCTAGGACCTCAACTAAGAATAAAAATTTGGTATAACAAATGATATTCAAGCATTTTGGAAGTGAATGAAAGATTGCAACTTCAAATGATAAGAATTAAAAAGTATTATGTAATATCCAAATTATTTAGTTAAAATCAAATTAGGCCCTTGCATTCATGCCCAGTTCCTAATAATCCACTGACAAATAGATAAGGTGTCATGGCTTGTTAATAAAAATAGGTTCCATGAGGGAATGTGGCTTTTATGTGGATGAATAAAGTTTAATCCCTAGATATATTGGTAGAATTAGCAATTTATTAATATTTATTTTCCTTACTAGAGTAGATTAAATGAAAGCTTACATGCAGAGAAATGGGAAAAAAAAAAAATTCAGGCTACACAATGAGGTCTTTTCTGGCATCTCAGCCTCCACTAGGGAATTATCCCAATTTTGAAGAAATGTTCTATGACTTCAGTCATGGCCTGGATAAAATGCAGATGATGCAAGGTTTAATTGGAGTTATAAAGAAAGAGAAATTCACTTCCTGCTTCTGTCTGCTATCCCTTCATACCAGAATAAGAGAATAGAAGATCTTAAATAAAATAGAATAACAGTACCACCTGGCACTGAACATAATGTTCTGGAAAGAGAATTGAAAATATTTCTTTTTGATATATAGAAAAAATAAAAAACGAAACCAATATTTTATAATAAGACAGAAGATGTCCTAAGTATGGTTCTATCAAATAAAAATAAACTAAGAAGTGGAACAAAACTCCATAATCAATACAAAGGAAATAACAAATTTAAAAAAATCTGTTTCTGTTGCAATTAAGGTGAAAAATGTTAGATTATGAAATATTTCTATCTCAGAGAAATTAAACAGCATGATTGTTCATAAAATTTAAAAGCATAGTATTTTTTAAAATGCCCATTGATTTATGCTAACATTTCAAATGCCATTTCCCAGTATAACTTTGGGAGAATTCCTAAAAGAAAAGAAAATGATGTAGAAATAATGGAATCTGCAGCTAGTTTGTGCATATCACAGAAAAATTGGAAGATAAAACTTGCATGTCCTAATCTTACCTCTAAACATAGAAGCCTGAGAAGAGATTTTATTTATTTATTTTTTAGTAAGTGAGGAGATTGTAAAGTCTAGGAGGCTTTGCTTACACTCATGTTTCAGAGTTATAGTATGTTAATCAAATTTTATTTTTTGTTCTTTGCTGTGTGCTGTAGATAAGAATACACATGGGAAAGATCAATTATTTTTTTTAATTATGATCTAATTACTCTGTACATCTAGGTAAAAAGTATACAAATTATTATATAAAACATATCAAAATAAAGTAGAAAGAAAACAGATTCATGCTAAAAC
>SJYT01028891.1:21579-37059 GCA_006410635.1 Cephalophus harveyi | reverse complement strand
TGTCTCTTATACACATCTTATGTAATTTTTCTTCTCATTATTCCTTCAAATGTAAATTTAAATGTAAATACTTATGGGGTAACTTCTGAAGAGGAAAGTGTATGAGAAACATACACACACACACACACACACACACACACACACAAACACACACACAGATGCGTAAAGTGAAAGATAGAAAGTGAAGTCGCTCAGACCTTTGCGACCCTCTAGACTGTAGCCTAGAGGAATTTTCCAGGCAAGAATACTGGAGTGGGTTGCCATTTCCTTCTCCAGGAGGTCTTCCCGACCCAGGTATTGAACCCAGGTCTCCCGCATTGCAGGCAGAAGCTTTATTGTCTGAGCCACCAGTAATAGAGGGGTGTATATATATATATATATATATATATATATATGTATATATTCACATACACAAATATATGAGTTATCCCCTCATATTTGAAGGTAATCTAGTTGATTAAATTTTGATCCTAGCATTCTTTTTTGAGATTTTTTGAAAAATTAAGTTTTATGGGAATGTGGTTGCATTTCAATACTGTGTTACTTTCTAAAGTATAGCAACATGAATCAACATACTTATACATACATCCCCTCCCTTTTGTACTTCCTTGTTATTCAGCTCACCACAGAGCATTAAGTAGAGTTCCCGGTACTGGACATAACATTCTCACTATTGATGTTTTTAAAATACATAAAATATACTGACCAGTCTGATGGCTAGCCCAATCCTTGTCAGAGTCTCAGATGCAGTCCTTGGGAATATCAGCCTGTTGTGTAAAGTTGTGGGTGGGGAAACAGTTGCAGGCAAGAGCCTAACTTGTACATATCTTTTCTAGTTTATGTACAGATGAGTACCCAATTTAAAAGACAGCTACATTATGCCATGAAACTCATAAAGATCATTTTTCATTACTTCCATGTCCAGCTTCCCCAAAGGGCAATTCCACTCATGGGACTGGAGATATACTGAATTCATGGTGACTTAGAAGGAAAGGAAGAAGAAAGCTGAATGTCCACAGATATGTGGTTAGTTTAAACCAATATTCATCTCTTCTGATAATGACCTGTGAATACATAGGCTAGGTGTCAAATATTGTGAAAGAAAAAGATCATAATTATCCTGGGGAACCAGAGAGAAATAAGAGGTCAATGGAAGCATTCCACACTATTCTATTTAATGCATATTCAGTATTCACCGCAACACTGATGCATATTTTTCTGACCTAAGAGATTCTTTTGTGAACATTTTTGTACTTAAGCCTTTTGGTGCTAAGTTGCTTCAGTCGTGTCCGACTCTGTGCGACCCCATAGACAGCAGCCCAACAGGCTCCTCTGTCCCTGGGATTCTCCAGGCAAGAATACTGGAGTGGGTTGCCATTTCCTAAGTTTTTACATATGAGCAATTCAAGGGTATATACCTGGAAGTGGAGTTTTGGGATCATGTACAAGGGCATCTTAAACTTTCTCAGGTATTAGCCAAATGAAATCTAAAGTACCATAAAATATTTCTATTTATATGCCAGCAGTGTGTTAGAGTTTCCTTTATATTTTTATTAAAGAACAATATTTTAGACTATTTAAAATCTATATTAAACAGGTGTATAGTAGTATCATTGTCATTGTTGTTCAGTCGCTCAGTTGTGTCTGACTTTTTGCAACCGCATGGACTGCAGCATGCCAGGCTTCCCTGTCCTTCACCATTTCCCACAGCTTACTAAAACTCATGTCCATTGAGTTGATGATACCATCCAACCATCTCGTCCTCTGTCATCCCCTTCTCTTCCTGCCTTCAATCTTTCCCAGCATCAGGGTCTTTTCTAAGGAGTCAGCTCTTCACATCATGTGGCCAAAGTATTGGAGCTTCAGCTTCAGCATCAGTCCTTCCAATGAATATTCAGGACTGATTTCCTTTAGGATTGACTGACTTGATATTCTTGAAGTCTTTCCTTATGCCACAGTTCAAAAACATCAATTCTTCAGCACTCAGCCTTAAAAATCAGTATTTTAGACTATTTTAAATCCATATTATAGGTGGACAAGGGTATCGTATAATCTTTTAATTTGAATATTCCTGATCATCAGTGCCATTGATTATTCTTTTGTTTTCTGACTATTTTGATTATTCTTCTGCAGATTACCTGCCAATCCAAATTTTTCATCAATTATGCTGTTGGTCTTTTCCCTTTTTGTGTGTGTACATTTAATATGTATCTTTGAGACTAACATTGGTGACTTAGTTACATTGCATATTTGTCATAGTATTTAAGGTCAAATTTTTAAAAGTCAGTTCTTTTTTCTGTGTGTGTGCTTAGTCATTCAGTCGTGTCTGACTCTTTGGGACCCCATGGACTGTAGCCTGCCAGGGTCCACTGTCTATAGGGATTCTCCAGGCAAGAATACTGGAGTGGGCTGCCATGCTCTGCTCCAGGGGATCTTCCCAAACCAGGGATTGAACCCAGGTCTCCCGCACTGCAGGCAGATTCTTTACCATCTGAGCCACCAGGGAAGCCAGTGCTAGTTTATATTCTAAATGTATAGTAGGTTGATTCCCTCTTTGTACTTCCCTCTTTTTGAGGGAATGTTTATTTTGGAGATTATTTAGGAAAAATAATTTCTATCAGTGATATTGTTACTGTACCACTTATCACCTTTATTTGTGCATGAGCACATTTTTGTTTTAAAATCAGTGTTGCTTCTGAGCATTTTAAAAGTGGTATCTTAATGTTTCATGTGTTATATTATTGTTATGATTTTTCATTTTCTTATCTCTTTTTTCCAGTTTTGAAATTCAGAATTTATAGAGAATTAACTTGGCATGTTTATTTAATTAATTTATTGAATAAATTTTTTATTCCTCAACACTATATAACCTTTTGGCCATGCCAAGTAGCATGTGGGATTTTAGTTACCCAATGAGAGATCGAACTTGTGCCACTTTAGTGGAAGCTGAGAGACCTAACACTGTATCTCCAGGGAAATCCCTAACACCTGGTATGTTTTTAGTTTGCTTGTTTATTTAATTAGTTTATTTAATTAATTTATTTTTAATGAAGGATATTTGCTTTAAAGAATTTATTGGTTTCTGCAAACCTCCACATGAATCAGCCATAGGTGTACATATGTCCTTTCCCTGTTGACCCTCCCTCCCATCTCCCTCCCCACCCCACCCCTCTAGATTGATACAGAGCCCCTTTGTGACTTCCCTGAGCCATACAGCAAATTCCCATTGGCTATCTATTTTCCATGCAGTAATGTAAGTTTCCATGTTACTCTCTCAATACACCCCACCCTCTCCCTCCTCCCTTCTCCCCATGTGCATAAGTCTGTTCTCTATGTCTGTGTCTCCATTGCTCCCCTGACGAAATCATTCCGTCAGTACTATCTTTCTAGATTCCATATATATGTGTTCAGTTCAGTTCAGTCTCTCAGTCGTGTCCGACTCTTTCAACCCCATGAATGGCAGCACACCAGGCCTCCCTGCCCATCACCAACTCCCAGAGTTCACTCAAACTCACGTCCATCGAGTCAGTGATGCCTTCCCGCCATCTCATCCTCTGTCGTCCCCTTCTCCTCCTGCCCCCAATCCCTCCCAGCATCAGAGTCCTTTCCAATGAGTCAACTCTTAGCATGAGGTGGCCAAAGTACTGGAGTTTCAGCTTTAGCATCATTCCTTCCAAAGAACACCCAGGACTGATCTCCTTTAGAATGGACTGGTTGGATCTCCTTGCAGTCCAAGGGACTCTCAAGAGTCTTCTCCAAGACCACAGTTCAAAAGCATCAATTCTTTGGCACTCAGCTTTCTTCACAATCCAACTCTCACATCCATACATGACTACTGGAAAAACCATAGCCTTGACTAGATGACCTTTGTTGGCAAAGTAATGGCTCTGCTTTTGAATATGCTCTCTAGGTTGGTCATAACTTTCCTTCCAAGGAATAAGCGTCTTTTAATTTCATGGCTGCATTCACCATCTGCAGTGATTTTGGAGCCAAAAAAAATAAAGTCTGACACTGTTTCCACTGTTTTCCCATCTATTTCCCATGAAGTGATGGGACCAAATGCCATGATCTTCGTTTTCTGTATGTGGAGCTTTAAGCCAACTTTTTCACTCTCCTCTTTCACTTTCATCAAGTGCCTTTTTAATTCCTCTTCATTTTTTGTCATAAGGGTGGTGTCATCTGCATATGTGAGGTTATTGATATTTCTCCCGGCAATCTTGATTCCAGCTTGTGCTTCTTCCAGCCCAGTGTTTCTCATGATGTTCTCTGAATAGAAATTAAATAAGCAGGGTGACAATATACAGCCTTGCTGTACTCCTTTTCCTATTTGGAACCAGTCTGTTGTTCCATGTCCAGTTCTAACTGTGGCTTCCTGACCTACATATAGGTTTCTCAGGAGGCAGGTCAGGTGGTCTGGTATTCCCATCTCTTCCAGAATTTTCCACGGTTTTTTGTGATCCACACAGTGTTAGTATACCATAATTATCTTTCTCTTTCTGGCTTGCTTCACTCTGTAATAGGCTCTAGGTTTTTTCACCTCATCAGAAATGACTCAAGTGTTCCTTTTATGGAGGAATAATCTTCCATTGTGTATATGTACAGCAGCTTCTTTATCTATTCATCTGTCGATGGACATCTAGATTGCTTCCATGTTCTAGCTATTGTAAATAGTACTGTAATGAACAGTGGGGCACATGTGTCTTTCTCAATTTCTCTAACCTGGCATGTTTTTAATAAGCTTTATTTGTGGCAAATAATAACTATAAAATAATTGATAAAACTTATTCAGAGTTTGTTTCTTTTTGCAGTATGTTTTTAACTCTGATGCTATATATATATAAGCATAGATAGAAAATTAACATTTACCAGTAATTTCAAGAACTAACAAAGTATTATTAGCATTGAATCTAGATGTCTGGTCTAGTGTAGTTTAATTTCACTCTATTTTATTCCATAGTTTATTACTCTTTTAAATGTAAGTTATGCTTTCAGATATATTTTTGAACATCTTTTTCAGACTTATTCAAGTCTTTGTAATGTTGCTCTTTACAGATTAATTTTATCAGAAATCAATTTTTATCTGTCAACTTTATTGGGATTTTCAGGATTGCATTTCTTATTGTTTTGTTTTCCCTTTTGTTGAGAGTTCATTTTCAGCAAGAACTTTTGGATCTTTTTTTCTCTTTTCTTCAGTTTGGCATTTTGAAGTTATGTAGCTCATAAGGAATTACAACCTTAAGACATATTTGAGCAAGTGAGTGCTGAGTCGCTCAGTCATGTCCAACTCTTTGTGTCCCCATGAACTGTGTCCATCAGTCTGCTCCCTCCATGGAGTTTTCCAGGCAAGAGTACTGGAGTGGGCTAACATTACTTCCTCCAGCGGCTCTTCCCAATCCAGGGAGATATGTTTCAGTTCAGTCGCTCAGTCATGTCCGACTCTTTGCGACCCCATGAATCGCAGCACGCCAGGCCTCCCTGTCCATGACCAACTCCCGGAGCTCACTCAGACTCACTTCCATCGAGTCAGTGATGCCATCCAGCCATCTCATCCTCGGTCATCCCCTTCTCCTCCTGACCCCAATCCCTCCCAGCATCAGAGTCTTTTCCAATGAGTCAACTCTTCACATGAGGTGGCCAAAGTACTGGAGTTTCAGCTTTAGCATCATTCCTTCAAAAAAATCTGAGGGCTGATCTCCTTCAGAATGGACTGGTTGGATCTCCTTGCAGTCCAAGGGACTCTCAAGAGTCTTCTCCAACACCACAGTTCAAAAGCATCAATTCTTCGGCGCTCAGCCTTCTTCACAGTCCAACTCTCACATCCATAGATGACCACAGGAAAAACCATAGCCTTGACTAGACGGACCTTAGTCAGCAAAGTAATGTCTCTGCTTTTGAATATGCTATCTAGGTTGGTCATAACTTTTCTTCCAAGAAGATATGTTTGGTAGTATTTAATTATTTTCCTTCTTTTATTCACTGATGGAAGTGGAAATACTGACTTTGTTTAGTAAGTTAACCTGAGGTGCTCATAATCCTAACAAGCAAATTATCATACCAACCAATATTTTGTCTATCCCTCACGTAGTAGACAAATTCCCTGTTCTCAGGGATTAATTTCATATATGAACCCAACTGTCTTTTTTAGCTTTCTTCATGTTTATAGTTGCTCTGATTTTAAATAAAGGGAACATCAAAGCTAGAAATAACTTGCTGTACTGTGCCAGTTGTTTGGGCTGAGTTTCAAAACTGCTTCAGAATCAGATCGAAAAAGCAATTTTCAATTATTGGAAATAAGTACAATATACCTTGACAATATAATAGGTAACCTAAACTGTATGCAAAGGGTCATTCTATGTCATATTGCCTTCAAATGTATTATTTTGAGGAACCATCGAGAATTTTTATGCAGCATTAATGACATTTTAATCTATGCTGATCTATTTATTTAGATTAGAAAGTGTTATGTTTTCTAGTTTTGTGGATAACTTCTCAATAACATTGCATGTGTAATCATATGTACTAGTACGTATAGTGTATCAGAAACTTCATATTTTAGTTTGAACTATTTCTGTTACATATATTTTATTTCTTTTTTTCTTTTGTAGAAGTTACAGTGACATAACAATTAATTTACTTAAATTTACAAAATGCCTTATAGGAGCCAGAAAACTGGTGCCTCTCACTTTGGCCTGTACAGACACGACTGGAGATTGAAATGCTATGAGGAGCTGATATTCTTCCAGAAGACTCAGCTTATGCCTTTATCTGTCATTAGTGTTTATGATAAGTGTATTCAGCTATTCATGAATTCTGATGTTTGTTCCACAGTAAGAACTACCTAGTCAAATACCTTACCTTTATGACTAAGAAAAGCAAGGATCAGACTTGTAACATTTGTTATAAAATGTCACAAGTTGGAACGCATTCTTAAGATGATAAAAATTTATAAGTAAATGGATACAATTCTTTGACATTAAGCATTGTAAAGCTGTACACTTAAACTGTAAAACTCCTCCATTAACAGTTATAAAGTATATTCGAGTTTAAGAACTTTTATAATGTTTTAACCTAATTATTTCTTACATAATAGATTAGCCTGTAATTGGATTACACCCATCAGATAATTCAGCTTTAAGAAAACATAGTTTAGCAGTGGACTGGAATATAGAATGGTTGCTTCTATGTACTGTTCTGCTTGAGTGCGTGCTGTATGTTTTATTGTGACCCCAAGGACTGCAGCCCTCCAGGCTCCTCTGTCCTTGGAAGTTTCCAGCAAGAATACTGAAGTGAGTTGCCACTTCCTCCTCTGGGGGATCTTCCTGACCTAGGGATCAAACCCAATTCTCCTGTGTCTCTTACATTGGCAGGCAGATTCTTTACCACTGACCCACCTGAGAACTTCATTCATTACTTCCAAGAGTGATGATCTATGCAAAACAAATTACACTCCCTCATTATCCTAAATGAATGTCAGCCATGAAGTCTCCTGAATAACAGCGTTTAATTTTGGTAGGGAAATTAGGTGTGACAGCAATGTAGGCTTCCCTTACCAAGCAATAAATAATAGCTTGCTTTATTTTGGTTAGGCTGTGTGACTTCAAAAAACAAACGTTAAAAATATTCCATAAAATGCTTATTTTCAACATTATATAGATGTTCTGAAATAAAGGTTTTAGTCAGTACTTTTTATAGATATCAGAAGATGGGATGTAAACCAAATTTCCACTTGAAGGTGGAAGATTAACTATATTCATTTAGATCCACAAAATTTGTTTTCTAAGTGTGAATGAATGTTATCCAATTTTTATGTATCTTTCTATAAAAATGAGATTTCTTGTTTTAAAATCTTCTGCTCTTGAATATGTGCCTTACTCCTTTTCAGCGAACTAATGTGGTTTGCAACATTTCTCAGACAGGACTCTTGGTGTCTCTTTCTTTCACCTGGACTGGTGTGAGTCCTGACCTTTTATAAGGTCTATAGACACAGGACTCTTATAGAAAAGTACACTCTAGCTAGCTTTGTAGAGAAACACAAGTGATGGTCACATTTCTGTCTTATATCAAAGTTTTGGTTCATATTCCTATCAAAAGAAGTGATATTTATTATGTTTTATCAGTTATTTTATTTTTTAATACAAAAGTACATTTACTTATACTTACAAAGTTACTTTCTTACCTGTTTTCTGTATTGAAATCTAATTCTGTAATTTCTTTTTTATATTTTCCCTTGTGTACAGGAATAATAATGATTACATTTACACTTGTTAGATGTAGCAACTAGTTTAAACACACACACATAATTTACTCTTCACAACAGTTTTTTGAAATAGATGTTATGTCTCCAATTAGGAAGACAAGATAGGAAAAGGATGACTAACCACTCCTAGGATACAGACCAAGTAAATGGTAAACTAAGGATTCATACTCAAGCAGCCTAATTTCAGAGTTCATATCTTTTAAAATTTATTTTATATCTCACATAACATTTGTACTACGTTCTTCATTAAAATTCTATATAACATAAAAGAAAACAAAGTAATTGTTCCAAACAACTGACGGTGTACTTCAGTTCAGTTCAGTTCAGTCGCTCAGTCGTGTCTGACTCTTTGTGACCCCATCGACTGCAGCTTGCCAGGCTTCCCTGTCCATCACCACCTCCCAGAGCGGGCCCAAGGTCATGTCCAGCGAATCGGTGATGGCAGTGGCGCTGCACAGCCTCTCTATCTGCCAGGAACGCTTCGCGCCCCATTAGATCTGCTGGCCCATGGGACGTAAGGGGCAGAGCAGTTGCCGCTGGTGCCCCTGGGCTCCCAGTCTGCTGCAGTCTTCCTGGCTGACTGCTGCCTGCAGACATTAAACTTCTGCTCGGTGTTGAATATTCTCTGACTCTAAATTAATATTGCTGGTACATGTGAGTAGAAATAGGATGTTTAAATTATTTTGCACCTTATTATTTATTTTTCTATTCTTGTTCATCATGAAGCAAGATATTCTGACCTACCAAGGCACAAAGTCAGGCCCGTGTGACAGTGCTCCATCATCAAATGGAAGTGAGGATGAAGGAGACAGGGCTGGGGCAGGGCTGAGGGAAAAGCAGCTTGTGTGAGGAAGTAGCTCACATGTTCATGGCGCCAACTCATATATCACATTCTTGCGCCCAATAGTGACAGTACTGCGGGATATAAAGAGGCCGCCCAAAGCTGACAGCTGTGGCCATCTAGTTTCTGTCTGGGGGTCCCTCTAGAGGACGGGGCTGAGTGGAGACGCCACCAGGAGACTTAGAGCACAGCCAAGTGCGCATCTCAGCACAGCAGTGCCTGTGAGCTGTTCCTCTGCGCCCTGTTACCAGGCAACAAGTCCCGTTCAGCCATTTGCAATGGGCTCCTCCCCCCAGGAAGCAACTGTCAGTGAGTGACCGTTAGTGGGGACATTCAGGAAAGGCCAGTGGAGCAGGGATCGTCAGGTGGACAGTGAGTTAAGACTCAATCCTGGCCTCCCCCGACCAGGGTGCTCCAGTTCACCCAGCCTCAGACCAGCGGTGATCTGGGGCCCAGGGGACATGTGGGAGGCTGTGTCCTGATGACCTCAGGAGCCTCACTGTGGCCCCTACTGGCCGGGCCCAGGCCTTGAGGAGGCAGGGACCCTGTCCCCACCTCTGCCACCTCCTGGCAGCAGCATCTGCCTGGGATGCCATCTGCAAGACCTGCTCGCACACGCCCAGCACATGGCCGGCCTGAGGAGCCTGAGGGCCAGTTGGGTTTGGCGCCTGGGGCTCCCTCAGCGATGACGGCTGAGCAGGGTCTGAGGACCCAGCCCTGAGGGCACTGCCAGCTGAGCTCTGACTCAGCCAGGACTGGACCCTGGAGGGTAAGTCGTGTCTCAGGACCTGCCGTTTCTTGTCAGAACAGAGACTAACACTCATGAGATATTTATAGGAACAGTTACCTGACCATGCCTGACCCCCAGAACAAGGGCTCTGACACCAAGATGTTTAAACAACTCACCACGCCCCTGCCTCAGCTTTCTAGGAAAGGGCTTCACCGAGAGCTTTCAGGGAGTTTGGGGTTTTTAAGGCCTGAGCCACTCCTCTCCTTGCAGGGCCCTCAGCACATCTTTCTGGGCTCCACACCCTGACCTTCTGTTCTTGTTTAGCCTCCCTGTAAGTTGGGCACAGGGACTTGTTTTTCAGTAAAAGGCAGAGCTTCAGTCAGGGTAATTGTCTGTTTGTTTTTGCCAATAAGGAGAAATGCCACA
This sequence comes from Cephalophus harveyi, assembly GCA_006410635.1. Lineage (NCBI taxonomy): Eukaryota > Metazoa > Chordata > Mammalia > Artiodactyla > Bovidae > Cephalophus > Cephalophus harveyi. The sequence goes on along the minus strand of SJYT01028891.1, from coordinate 26,805 downwards.
TGAGCAGCTCAATATCCATTCATGCAATGTGGCCAGTGGTTTGGTGGAATGATCAGGGCTCAATTGTAAGATACATGAAGAGAGAGTCTTGAAGATGGTGTGTGGATAGATGCCTTTGGAAACAGGATAGGAAGATATTTGTGTTTCACGTGAATTAGTAAAAACCAAACCAAACACACAAACCAAAAGAGGGACTCTAGCAATCAAGTGACTAAGACGGCCTCTACTATGCATGTCTGTCAGCATCCTGCTCAGCCACCTCTGTCTTTGCCCAGTGACTCATGAACAAAGCAGCCCTGGTGACAAGGATGGGATCAGCATGAGCTTAGCAATGCTGAATTCCACCCCCGAGGCTGGCCTGGCTGTAGACACTGTTGAGTGTCCATATCCCAACAATGGAGACGGACCCTGAGTCCTCTGAGGTGATCAGCCAGCTACCTGGTGGCAGGCTGACTGCTTTAAATCCCTTTCTTTATCAAATTGGGTAACATCTCGCTTTTACTGGAAAATACACTTGCTCAGAAAATGAATTTGCTTTCCTTGTCCACACTGCTTCCCCCCAGACTCCCATGACTGCTATATCCACCGTCATGCTTTCCCTCACTGCTTTGCTTCTGGACTAAAGCCTGCAGAATTCCCTTTCTAGTGTGTTTCTACATTGGGTAGGCTGCAAGAGCTACACTCCTGTGAAACTTCAAGGAGGCTTTGAAAGAACTATTTTATAGTGCCCACACACACACCTCCTAATGACCTAGTTACACACTCATCTTTGCACTGCTGTGTACGAATTTTGAAGCTGCAATGAAATTGATATAATGAATCAAGCCTAAGCAGACATTTTTTAAAAAGATATATCATCTTTGGTGGGCCAAATTTAATTAATAAAAGGCCCTTAAAAGAGGGTCTGCGTGTGTTAGTCGCTAAGACGTGTCTGAGTCTTTTGTGACCGCATGGATGGAAGCCCACCAGGCTCCTCTGTTCATGGGGTTTTCTAGACAAGAATCCTGAAGCAGATTGCCATTTTCTTTTCCAGGGGATCTTCTGACGCAGCAATCAAACCCAGGTCTCCTGCATCAGCAGGCGGCTTCCTTAGCGTTGAGCCACATGGGAAATTCTGTTCAAGAGAGTAGACCTTTTCTATGTCCAGAGATTCCAGACTTCAGTTCGTATAGTTTCCTGTCATGATTTTTAGCTCCTGACTGTATGCCTTGCCAAAGTTCTCTTCTTTAATCAGCCACCAGAAATGGGTGAACAAATCCTTTGTAAAAAGTACTGCTTCTTTTATTGAATTTCTGTGCACAAAAGTAATTCATGTTATTAGAGATTATTTCTAACATCACAAGAAGCACTTTTATTAATTGCATTTCTTTATTTTAGATTATAATGTTTACAACTGATGGACCACTGTTCTCACATGATTATTAAGTAACCACCACAATTTATGTTAGGCATCACTCTTCCTGTTGTACAGTTTTTTAGGTTTTGACAAATGCATCATGCCATATGTCCACCATTGTAATATTGTATAGATAGTTTTAAGACCCTAAAGATCCCTGGGCTCCACTTATTCATCCCTCTTTCTCCTCCCCTTCCACCAAACTCTTCCACCAAACTTCTGGCAATCCCTGATCTTTTCAACACCTGTAGAGCTTTGCCTTTTCCAGAATGTCATAAAGGTGAAAGCATCCCTTTTTATTCAGGATTTTGAGAATGACTTCTTTCACTTAGTAATAGCTCTTTAATGTGCACAAAAGTAATTCATGTTATTAGAGATTATTTCTAACACCACAAGAAGCACTTTTATTAATTGCATTTCTTTATTTTAGATTATAATTTTTACAACTGATGGACCACTGTTGTCACATGATTATTAAGTAAGCACCATAATTTATGTTAGGCATCTCTCTTCCTGTTGTACAGTTTTTTAGGTTTTGACACATGCATCATGCCATATGTCCACCATTGTAATATTGTATAGATAGTTTTAAGACCCTAAACATCCCTGGGCTCCACTTATTCATCCCTCTTTCTCCTCCCCTCCCACCAAACTCTTCCACCAAACTTCTGGCAATCCCTAATCTTTTCAACACCTGTAGAGCTTTGCCTTTTCCAGAATGTCATAAAGGTGAAAGCATCCCTTTTTATTCAGGATTTTGAGAATGACTTCTTTCACTTAGTAATAGCTCTTTAAACCTTCTCCACTTCTTTCAAGGCTCAGTACCCATTTCCTTTACTTCCAAATAATAGTCTATTGTATAAATGCATCACAGTTTATTCACTTACTGAAGGACAACCTGATTTCTTCCAATTTTTGGCAAGTATGAATAAAGTTGCTCTGAACATCTGTGTGGAAGCTTTCATGTTTTCAGCACATTTGAATAATTAACTAGGAGTGTGATTACTGTATTACATGATAGGTAGCCTATAAACTTCATAAGAAGCCTATAAAATGCTTGTACCGTTTTACATTCCAACAACAGTTAATCAATTGAGTTCCTGTTGCTCTGTATCTTCACCAATATTTGGGATTTTCTGTTTATTGGAGTTTAGCCACTGTGATAATTGGCATAGTGGCATCTCCTTTTAAAATAAATGAATTTTTCATTCTTTCTTACTTTACTTTAGACCTTATTTTTGTATTTATGTAGTAGTGTAGCTATAATGTAGTACCTGAAAGCTTTAATCTTAGAACCAGGTTTCTTAGATTCAAATTCTAACTCTACCTTTTACTCCTTGGTACCTAGGTTAGCTATTTAACACGTGCTTCAGTAACTTCCCTGGTGGCTCAGATGATAAAGCGTCTGTCTACAATGCGGTAGACCCGGGTTCTATCCCTGTGTTGGGAAGATCCCCTGAGAAGGAAATGGCAATGCACTCCAGGTCTGTGCCTGGAAAATCCCATGGACAGAGGAGCCTGGTAGGCTACAGTTCAAGGGGTCGCAAAGAATAGGTCACGACTGAGCGACTTCACTTTTCAGTAACCTTATGGATTTCCACAGTAAAGAGCTCAGGTGCTAAAGATTCAACCTGCAGTACATGAGACCTGGGTTTGTATTCTGGATCTGGAAGATCCCCTGGAGAAGGGAATGGCAACCCACTCCAGTATTCTTTGGTGAATCCAGTGTACAGAGGTTTTAGTCCATGGGGTCACAAAGAGTTGGACAGGAATAAGTGACTTTCACTTTTCAGGAGCCTTAATGATAAGATATACCTCACAGAGTTGTTACAGTAATTAGGCTGAGATTATTATGGAACATATAAATAGCAATGAGTATCTGGCCTGTACTAAACTCTTTTATTATTTAATTGTATAAAATAACTTCATTTTTTGTCAAGAGGAAGCCATTTAGAATGTAAATAATTCCAAATATAGGTAGATAATGGTAATTATTTTAATTTTAAATTAATTGTGAAGAAAACTTTCACATAATGATAACATTCCTCCATTGCTGCAGCATTACCATATTCAGCTATCACTACACTATTTAAATTGTAATTCAGTAACTTCACAGTTATAGGTCTTTTCACAAACCTTCAATATTGAGAAGGGCAGCCTAAAGAGTTCTGATTGGTTTATTTGATGAATGGGAGAAGGATACATTTTAACCACCACTCTTTTGTAATTTTGTTTGGTCATGGCTTTGACTTGATGAAACTGAGTTTAGTATAATAAATGAAATTGCAAGTTNACCTTCAATATTGAGAAGGGCAGCCTAAAGAGTTCTGATTGGTTTATTTGATGAATGGGAGAAGGATACATTTTAACCACCACTCTTTTGTAATTTTGTTTGGTCATGGCTTTGACTTGATGAAACTGAGTTTAGAATAATAAATGAAATTGCAAGTTCAAGATTTTGATCCTATATTTACTGTTAACAATTCAGTAAACTGAATTCTTAAAATTTCCATTCTCTCTAGAAGATGCCATAGCTGCTGCTGCTGCTGCTTCTAAGTTGCTTCAGTTGTGTCCGACCCTGTGCGACCTCATAGACGGCAGCCCATCAGGCTCCTCCGTCCCTGGGATTCTGCAGGCAAGAGTACTGGAGTGGGTTGCCATTTCCTTCTCCAGTGCATGAAACTGGAAAAGGGAAGTCGCTCGGTCGTGTCCGACTCCTAGCGACCCCACGGACTGCAGCCTACCAGGCTCCTGCGTCCACGGGATTTTCCAGGCAAGAGTACTGGAGTGGGGTGCCAGTGCCTTCTCCAGATGCCATAGCTAAGCATCTTAATTCCATTTCCTTCTCCAGTGCATGAAACTGGAAAAGGGAAGTCGCTCGGTCGTGTCCGACTCCTAGCGACCCCACGGACTGCAGCCTACCAGGCTCCTGCGTCCACGGGATTTTCCAGGCAAGAGTACTGGAGTAGGGTGCCGGTGCCTTCTCCAGATGCCATAGCTAAGCATCTTAATTTCAATATATAAGCAGATTGTTACTGGTACTCTGGTTAATCTACCACAACTGAATAGCCTGTGGCTTGACCCTAAGAGGGCACAAAGTTCAGAGAATTAATTATTGCATACAGTATGTCTTCTGTTTTAATTTTCTTTCTTTTTTCTAGTTTTATTTTATTTTTTAATTTTCTAATGGAGAGTAACTCTAAGACACTTATGCAAGGAACTGATTTGTTTCATGGCCTTGAAAAATGTTGCCACCTCAGTTAAATTAATGGTCTAACAGCTTTGACCATTTGGGGAGAACTGTCAGTAGTTATATGTCCTAAATTTGGCCAGTTTCACATGAGCCTTGTTAAGACACTACAGGACTTCCTCAGGGGGCCAATGGTTAGGACTCTGAACGATCACTGCCCAGACCCAGAATTCGATCCTTGGTCAGGAAACTAAGATCCTGCAAGCCAGAAGGTGTGGCAAAAAAAGAAAAGAAAACAACCCCACCTCCCTTCAAAACATTGTTAAACCTCAGAACTAAGTTATGCTTTGTCATGGACATCATATTCAGGAGTTTTTCTATCACATCAAAATTTTCATTGGCACTACCAAATTTTAGAGCTAATGGATTTTTTGCTATTTATATATTTACCACATATATTCAGTTCAGTTCAGTTCAGTCGGTCAGTCGTGTCCGACTCTTTGCGACCCCATGAATCGCAGCACGCCAGGCCTCCCTGTTCATCACCATCTCTCGGAGTTCACCCAGACTCACATCCATCGAGTCAGTGATGCCATCCAGGCATCTCATCCTCGGTCGTCCCCTTCTCCTCCTGCCCCCA
>SJYT01028891.1:0-20718 GCA_006410635.1 Cephalophus harveyi | reverse complement strand
TTTTTTACTTTACAATATTGTATTGGTTTTGCCATACATCAACATGAATCCTCCATGGGTGTAGACGAGTTCCCAACAAGGTTTAAGGGTCAAACTTCTTCTAGTTCTACAGTATACTTCCCAAAGGCATCTGCTTTGAGCTGGGTGTAGGGCACGAAGAGGTGGCTCCCATCTGAAAGACAGAAGACCAGCGTCCAGTGCTCTTTGTCTTTTGTTTGGTTCTTCTGATAGAGGGTGTCCCCACCTTGCAGAGTGGGAGCAAAGAAACACCAATAGAGTATGCTTCCCTCAACTTTGGCGTGCACCTGGTCTTGACCATCATTATCTGGTTATCCTGGACTGTTGTCCTCTTCCTGGCTCTATCTTCCTTTGCTCCTAGAGATAGATATAGAGTGAGAGCCTAAGTTGGTGGACTTGCTGTGCTCTTGAACATTGGGTTTGCCTGAACTGGAGTTCCCCTAAAGCAAGCTATGTAGTACACAAGGTTAGTAGTGTTTACACACACTCCAAAATGATCCTACCTTAAGTGAAAAATCTTGTAAACTCTAAATGTTAGGAAAGAGAAATGGTAGATATGCTGCTGTTCTCAATGAGGCAGCAGCCTAGCAGAGATTTTGCTCAGCACCCCAGGTCAATCTGCTGGCTAATACCGAGACCTGAGGCCACTGTCTACTAACACTGTCTGCCTTTGGAATTCGTGCAGGCTTGTGAAATAGAGTGGCTCAAGAGACTATAAAGCTAGATTAAGTAACAAGAAGTGAATGACAGATTTGAGAGTGAGTGTCTGTGCTTACCTTGAGTAGGCATTCAGGATTTCCAGACGAGCCCCCAAAAGATGAGACAGGAATCCGAGTTCCTGTCCACGCAGCCAAAGAATAGAATCCATGAACATACAAATGCTCATGGTAGTAACTGAATAAGATTTATTAAAGAGGAGGAAAGTGCAGAGCTCTCAGCATAGACACTCAGCATAGAGAGAGGGTAAAGAATCACCCCCAAGGTGGTTTTTATACCCTTCCTTTAAATTGCATTATTTCTAAACATTCAATTTAAAGGTCGAGATACTTAGCATCATCTTTGGGACTTCTTTTGATCCTTGGATTAAGTCACTGCCCTTTTTTATGCCCTCTGTCCATTTTACCACGGGCCATATGTATGGGCTTAAGATTAATGATCACCATTGTTTCTCCCTCAAGCATATGGAACAAGAATTTAATTGCTGCTCTTCTTTGGATCTGAGTGCTGATAGTTTATCAGACTAAAGACACATTCAAGGAGTTCAGGACAATGAAGCAGGATGTTTACTGAAAACAAGACTGAGGTTTCAGAGTTTTACACTGATTGCCTAGTACTTTCTACTGCAACACCACAGTCATGGCAGAAAGCAAAAAGGAACTAAAGGTGAAAGAGGAGAGTAAAAAAAAAAAAAAATGCTAGCTTAAACCTCAGCATTGAAGAAATTAAGATAATGGTATCAGATATTATCATTAAGATAATGACCAACTTAGACAGCATAATAAAAAGCAGAGACATTACTTTGCCAGCAAAGGTCCTTCTAATCAAGGCTATGGTTTTTCTAGCAGTCATGTATGGATGTGAGAGTTTGACTCTAAGGAAAGCTGAGCACCAAAGTGTTGATGCTTTTGAACTGTGATGTTGGAGAAGACTCTTGAGAGTCCCTTGAACAGTTTGGAGATCAAACCAGTCAATCAACTCTGAATATTCATTGGAAGGACTGATGGTGAAGCTGAAGTTTCCATAATTTGGCCACCTGATTCGAAGAACTGACTCATTTGAAAAGACCTTGATGCTGGCAAAGATTGAAGGTGGGAGGAGAAGGGGATAACAGAGGATAAGATGGTCGGATGGCATCATCGACTCAATGAACATGAGTTTGAGCAAACTCTGGGAGATAGTACAGAACAAGGAACTCTGAAGTGCTACAGTCCATGGGGTCGCAAAGAGTTGGACATGACTAAGTAAATGAACAATAGCAACATAGTAGTTTATTTTCACTTTTTAAAGTAACTACTCTTTTCCATAATGGCTTCACCAATTTATAGTGCCATTAACAGTATGGGGTGGGGGGTGTTCCATTTTCTTCATGCCCTCTCCAGCATGATTTGTTATTGACATTTTAATGATAACCATTCTGACTATTGTGAGGTGGTACATCGTTGTAGTTTTCACTTACATTTCTCATTATTAGTGATGTTGAACATCATTTTATATACTTATGAGCCATCTCTATGTTTTCTTTGGAAAGATTTTTTTTTAGGTCTTCTGCTCAGTTTTTGATTGGGTTCTTCGTTTTTTTGTTATTGAGTTGTATGAGCTGTTTGTATATTTTAGAGATGAATCCTTTGTTATTTACACCATTTGCAAATGTTTTCTCCCATTCTGCAGATTGTTTTTCTTTTTGTTTATGGTTTCCTTTGTTGTGGAAAAGCTTATGAGTTTGATTATGTTCCTTATTTATTTTTGCTGTTATATCTATTGCCTTGGGAGACTACTGATCTATGAAAACATTGCTGTGATTTATGTCAGAGAATGTTTTGCTATATTCTCTTCTAGCTCTATCAAGTCATGTCTTATATTTAAGACTTTAAGCCATTTTCAATTTACTTTTGTGTATGGTGTGAAGGTATACTCTAACTTCATCAATTTACATGGGACTTTCCAGCTTTCCCAACACCATTTCTGGATGATACTATATTTTCTCCATTGCGTATTCTTGCCTCACTTGTTAAAGATTAATAAGCCATAGATATGTGGGGTTATTTCTGTTCCATTGATCCACATGTCTGTTTTTGTGCCAATACATTCTGTTCTTATTACTGTAGTTTTGTAGCATTGTCTGAAGTCTGTGAAGGTTATAGCTCTTGCTTTGATCATTTGCCTTAGGATTGCTTTTTTTTTTAATGTTTCCAAATAAATTCTGGGATATTTGTTTCAGTTCTGTGAAAAATGCCATAGTTGGCTTGACAGAGATTGCATTAAATCTGTGGATTGCTTTCTGTAGTGCGGGCATTTTAACAGTATTAATTCTTCCAATCAAATATCATGGGTATCATTCCATTTCTTTGACTCATCTTCAATTTCCTTTATCTATGTTTAATATTTGTCAGCATATAGTTCTTTTGCCTCCTTAGTCAGGTTTATTCCTAAGTATATTTTTTCAGGCAATTTTAAAAGGGACTATTACAAAAATTATTCATTTTTATTTGGAGGATAATTGCACTACAGTGTTGTGCTGGTTTCTGCCATACATCAACATGAACCAGCCATAAGTATACATATGTCCTTTCCTTCCTAAACCCTCCTCCCACTTCCCATCCCATGCCACCCATCTAGGTTATCACAGAGCACCAGTTTGTGCTCCTTGGCTTATACATAAAGTTAACGTTAACTATCTATTTTGCACATGGTAATGTATATATTTCAATGCTATTCTCTCAGTTCATCCTATCTTCTCCTGTGCCTGCTGTGTCCAAAAGTCTCTTCTCTATGCCTAAATCTCTATTCCTGCCTTGCAAATACATACATTACTAACATTTTCTACATTCCTTATATATGCAACACTTCTTTTTTCTCTTTCTGACTTACTTCACTCTGTCATGCTCAAAATTCTCCAAGCGAGGTTTCAGCAATACAAAAACTATGAACTTCCAGATGTTCAAGCTGGTTTTAGAAAAGGCAGAGGAATCAGAGATCAAACTGCCAACATCTGCCGAATCATCCAAAAAGCAAGAGAGTCCCCCAAAAAATCTATGTCTGCTTTATTGACTATGCCAAAGCCTTTGAGTGTGTGGATCACAATAAACTGGGAAATTCTGAAAGAGATGGGAATACCAAACCACCTGATTTGCCTCTTGAGAAACCTGTATGCACGTCAGGAAGCAACAGTGAGAACTGGACATGGAACAACAGACTGGTTCCAAATAGGAAAAAGAGTACATCAAGGTTGTATATTGTCACCCTGCTTATTTAACTAATTTGCAAAGTACACCATGAGAAATCCTGGGCTGGAGGAAGCACAAGCTGGAATCAAGATTGTCACGAGAAATATCAATAACCTCAGATATGCAGGTGACACCACTCTTATTTCAGAATGTGAAGAACTAAAGAGCCTCTTGATGAAAGTGAAAGAGGAGAGTGTAAAAGTTACTTAAAACTCAACATTCAGAAAACAAAGATCGTGGCATCCGGTCCCATCAACTTGAGAGTCATTTCCTAGGCAGGTTGATAAGAAGTCCAGGGGTCCCCAAGGAGAGAGGGGTCTAGCATTGGAGGCAGATGCTTTAACCTCTGAGCCTCTCAATGAGGAAGAAAGGACAAGCTTTTGTGTCCCTCTACACTCCTTAGGATTATATAACAATAATGTATCCTGCTTGAGGACAGTCTCTGGAAAAAATGCTTCTGGCTAATCCTTTTATCTTAAGGTGTAAATTATAGGAGTAGGTTTAGTGAGGTCTTTACAACCTCCAGGCATTCTTTTGATTCACTGTAATAACTAATTAGAGAGTATATAACTCCATGGCTAACACTAGCAAAGGGGTACTCTTTCTGCCCCCTTCTGATGCCTATATCAGAAGCTTTCTCTATCTTCTTTATACTTTAATAAAACTTTATTTCACAAAAGCTCTGAGTGATCAAGCCTCATCTCTGGCCCCAGATTGAATTCTCCTCCTCCGGAGGCCAAGAGTCCAGAGGTCTTTGCATCATTCAGCAACATCCTTTCAACTTCATGGCAAATAGATGGGGAAACAGTAGCAACAGTGGCTGACTTTATTTTGGGGGCTCAAAAATCACTGCAGATGGTGATTGCAGCCATGAAATTAAAAGACGCTTACTCCTTGGAAGGAAAATTATGACCAACCTAGACAGCATGTTAAAAAGCAGAGACATCACTTTGCTGAGAAAGGTCCTAGGTCATATGGTTGTTCCAGTAGTTGTACAAATGTAAGAGTTGGACTATAAAGAAGGCTAAGTGCCAAAGAATGGATGCTTTTGAACTGTGGTGTTGGAGAAGACTCTTGAGAGTCCATTTGACTGCAAGGGGATCAAGCCAGTCACTCTTAAAGGAAATCAAAATCAAATACTCATTGGAATGACTGAAGTTGAAGTTCCACTATTTTAACTACCTGTTTTGAATTTCAGACTCATTGGAAAAGTCCCTGATGCTGGTATAGATTGAAGACAAAAGGAGAAGAGGGCAGCAAATGATGAGGTAGTTGGAGGTAGTTAGTTAGCGTCACTGACTCAGTGGACATGAATTCAAGCAAACTCCAGGAAACAGTGAAGGACAGGGAAGCTGGGCATACTGCAGTCCATGGGGATGCAAAGAACTGGACATGACTTAGTGACTGAACAACAGCAGTGTCACACAGTGACTGTTTTAGATTTGAATGTAAGATCAAGAGTTAATTACACTCTGACATCCAGCAGACTGTATTATATAGGAAATATTTTCAATGAGAAATAAGTGATGCCAGGTACTCACTAATGGATTTGATTATGATACAAATACCATAATCAGTGAAGGACTAGGAAACCTCGCGTTCTGCGGTCCATGGAGTCACAAAGAGTTGGACATGACTTAGTGACTGAACAACGACAAGAAACTTTATTTTAATAAGTTTTCTTCACTTTTACCCTGGCTAATACGCTTACAAATAGGAATAAACACATATCTGCATGTGTTCCGGGGTCTGGGTGTCTCAGGGGGATCCCAAGCTCATAGAAGTCTGGCATGACTTCTAGCCCCTCACACTGTTACCATTACAAGATTAGTCATTATACTATATACTCTAATATCATTGAGCAAAACATCCAAAAGCTTTGATTTGTTGTCATTATCGTATTTGCCCCTCATTAAAATGTAGAATTGTAATGTATGTATTAATAAAAAGGTATGATCAAGAATGCTGAGGGATTATTTTTGCTGCTTCGTTTATTCAGAGGTTCTTCATGAATGAACCACAATGTAAAATGATTAGCAGTGCATGTCTACCAGATCAACAGATTTTCTTTTGTTTATTTTTGCCTTTCTATCAAGAGTTAATAAGCAAGAACTAGGGCTTTATGAAAAGGGCCTTAACAGCCCCAACAGTTTGTATACACTTACAGACATTTTTAAAAACTGATTTGTCCTGGAGTACAGTTGCTTTACAATGTTGTGTCAGTTTCTGCTGCACAGCAAAGTGAATCAGTTACATATATACACTCATTTTAGACTCTTTATATATATATATATATATATTATAGAGTATTGACAGAGGAGCCTGATGGATTACAGTCAGTGGGGTCACAAAGATTTGGGCACAACTGATTGACTAAGCACAGCACATAGAGTTCTGAATAGAGTTCCCTCTGTTATATAGTAGAGCCTTATTAGTTGTCTACTTTGTATGTAACAGTGTGTAAAATAAATCCCAATCTCCCAATTTATTCCAGACACTCTTTCTTGATCTCCTTTTTCTTTGACCATCTACTTTAGAAGGTGTGTCTATTCCTTCTCTACCATGATGATATGTGAACATTTTACAACCCAAGAATGTCTTGCTCGAGAACCTGTGAGCCCACCTTCCTCAAAGTGATAATCTGAAAAATGGGTCCCTTTATCCTAGTCTGTGTGGAAAGGCGGAAGCTGAAGCTTCATTTCCACAAGTGCTGATGACTAAGCACAGATGGGAACCTTGAGGCTGAGGGCTTGTGTTATCTTCTCATTAGCTCACTCAGTGTTTACAAATCCCCCTCTCCCCAGTCACTTGTTTCAGGGGAGTGTAGGTCAAACTTTCTCCTTGCAATAGTCTTGACCATTATCACAATGTCTTGAATAAAGTTTTCCTTGCCTATTTATCTCTTTCCAGGGCAATGTTTTTGGGAGGATCTGTGGCTCCTTTCTCTTAACTACATAGCTAAAGAAAAATCTTACTCTCAAAATCCATCATGACAAGTGCTTCAGTCAGTTAGAGATGCAGTAACAGAATACCTTGGATGAGGGTGCTTATACAATAATCATTTGTTTCTCATAGTCTAAAGGTTGAGAGTCAAGTTCAGGATTCAGCAAGGTCAGGTTCTGGTGACTGGGTCTTACCTAGACTTTGCCACCTTATCCTTTATCTTCATGTGGCAGAAAGAGAGAAAGGCCTGGCTCTCTTCCTCTGTTTAGAAAGATGGAAATGTCATGGGGACTCCACCCTCAGGATCTAATTACCCCCCAAAGGCCCCGCCTCCTGGGACCATCTCACTGGAGGTCAGGGCTTCAACATATGAATTTATGTGGGACACAGAGATGTAGTCCATAACAATAATAGCTCACACTACTTATAGTCAGCAGAATTTAGGATGTTCGAGGTGCTATGCACTTAACAGAGTGATATTCTCTACGTTGGTCCCGTTTCCTGGTTTTGCGTAATTTATCCTGCTAAATTATTGTAAATATTCACCAACTTTTATAAATGATTCGTGAATCAACTATAGGAAAACTTTCATAATGTCCAATATGTTGTTTGGTCAAAGAAATACACATATACTTGGCAAATTGGAGCTATATTAAAACTCAGTGAATTCTCCACCATTGAAATCATTAACAGGACATAACAAATTTAATCACAAATTCTTTTCAAGTTCTTTCACTAACATTAATTGAACGTGCCCCTTTTCTCAGAAAAGAACTGCAAATTCATTATCTGATGAATAGACACATTGTGAATGAAATTTTTTAAAATGACTTAATCACTGATGTACCATCATTATCACTTCCAAAATGTTTTAAGGTCTTTGAGACATAAATTATCACATGTGCATTACAAAACACTCAGTTCCATTTATGACTGTATCAGGTTATTTATACTCTATATCATTTCTGGGGAAAATTTCTATCATTATCCTAAGAAATTAATTAGTCCATTTTGACAAACATCTTTAGAAATATTTAGAATTGTTTAATAGAAAAGTTGTCTTTAAACACCTGCTGTTATTTTCCTATTTATTAAAATATTTTTAAAGGGATACTTGGCCCTTAATGAGAATATTAGTCATAACATCATTCCCCTTTTCCTTTTCACAACCAAAGTAACAAAAATACTTAAATTACTGATGTTTTTGAAAATCAATGTCTTCAGGATATAAGCAAAAGTAACCAAAATAAAAAGACAGTGATGGGACTTCCTTAGTGGCCCAGGGGTTAAGAATCTGCCTGCTAGTGCAGGGGACATGGATCTGAACCCTGGTCTGGGAAGACCCCACATGCCACTGAGCAACAAGCCTGTGCACCACAGCTACTGGCCCAAGGCTCTAGAGCCTGCGAGTTACAGCTACTGAAGCCTGTGCGCCTAGAGCCTGTGCTCCCCAACAAGAGAGCAGTCCCTACTCAGGACAGCTAGAGGGGAGCCAGGCATGACAAGGAAGACCTAGCACCGACAAAAACAAATAAACAATAGTGATAATTAAAAACATGCTTGCAAAACACGACAAAAATGTTCATTTTTGTGAGAAGAATTTACAGGGCTCCAAATAAAGAGTAGAAGTGGATACATTAGGTATGAATCTCAATATTTATAAGATTAACTCTTAGTCTTTGTTTCTTCTAGGGAAGTCTGGGGACTCGGAAAGAGTAGAAATGGTGGAGGAGACTGTCCTAGGGGTGGGGTGGGCGCACAGTCAATACTGTAAGACCTTTAGTGGGACCCTTAGACTAGGGTTAGAGGTCATGCTCCACCAACAGGAGACCTGTCAGCAGTCCTCGCCAGAGTTTGATGACTCCGGGACAGAGGCCTTCTCCATGTGCTATCCAGGCCCTCAGGCCTCAGGGCAGGAGGGTGAGATGGGGCCCCAGGACAGTCTGGGGCCTGTGTCCCACAGAGTCCCAGAGCCTTCGCCACGGGTGCCCACAGGCCAGATCCAGGCCACAAAGCAGCTGAAGTGAAAGTGGAGCCGCTCAACCGTATCTGACTCTTTGCGACTCCATGGATTATACAGTCAATGGCATTTTCCAGGCCAGAATGCTGGATTGGGTAGCCTTTCCCTTCTCCAGGGGTTCTTCCCAACACAAAGCAGTGAACCTCTTCCCAGTACCTGCCTCCATGACCTATAAGCTGCAGAGGATGATATGGGCATGCTCTCCAGAGCCCTGGGCAGCTGGAGGATATGACCCTGGATACTAAGGTAAGAGTTTCCAAGCACCTGTCTCTCTGTTCATGTTTCCACACTTGCTCCAGCACTGATCAGTTGTCCACTCCCAGGAGATGGCAGGAGGTTAGGTTGGTGTGCAAAGATCTTACACATCATTTCAGGCTCGCCCCTGTGGTTGGGACCTCTCTCAAAGAGAGTAATTGTTGTGAACTAGGTTTTAACCCAGTTGGAAATTGCTACAAGTGTATCTCTGCAGCTTAAATGAACAGCCTGAGGCCCAGCTGGGTCCTGGGCACCAGGCACCGAGAGAGGTAAATGTTGGGTGGGGTCTTGGACCCGTCTCTTAAGGTGCTGCCCGCTTAGACTTGCCCCCTCAGCCAGGGCTGGGCACTGGATGGAGGACCCCGACTTCATGCCAGATACTCTGACCACACAGGACCCCCTGCTCCTGGCCTGGGCCTGGACCCCAGAGGTAGAGGGTGGTGCCTGGGACCTGATGCTTTCTTGTCAGAACTGAGAGAAGCATTTGTTTGGAGAGAGGTTTACAGCAACCTTAGGGCTTCCCTCATGGCTCCATCAGTAAAGAACCTGTCTGCAGTGCAGTTCAACTTCATGGCAAATAGATGGGGAAACAGTAGCAACAGTGGCTGACTTTATTTTGGGGGCTCCAAAATCACTGCAGATGGTGATTGCAGCCATGAAATTAAAAGACGCTTACTCCTTGGAAGGAAAGTTATGACCAACCTAGACAGCATGTTAAATAGCAGAGACATCACTTTGCTGACAAAGGTCCTAGGTCATATGGTTGTTCCAGTAGTTGTACAAATGTAAGAGTTGGACTATAAAGAAGGCTAAGTGCCAAAGAATGGATGCTTTTGAACTGTGGTGTTGGAGAAGACTCTTGAGAGTCCATTTGACTGCAAGGGGATCAAGCCAGTCACTCTTAAAGGAAATCAACATCAAATACTCATTGGAATGACTGAAGTTGAAGTTCCAATATTTTAACTACCTGTTTTGAATTTCAGACTCATTGGAAAAGTCCCTGATGCTGGTATAGATTGAAGAAAAAGGAGAAGAGGGCAGCAAAGGACGAGGTAGTTGGAGGTAGGTAGTTAGCATCACTGACTCAGTGGACATGAATTTGAACAAACTCCAGGAAATAGTGAAGGACAGGGAAGTTGGACATACTGCAGTCCATGGGGATGCAAAGAACTGGACATGACTTAGTGACTGAACAACAGCAGTGTCACACAGTGACTGTTTTAGATTTGAAAGTAAGGTCAAGAGTTAATTACACTCTGACATCCAGCAGACTGTATTATATAGGAAATATTTTCAATGAGAAATAAGTGATGCCAGGTACTCACTAATGGATTTGATTATGATACAAATACCATAATCAGTGAAGGACTAGGAAACCTCGCGTGCTGCGGTCCATGGAGTCACAAAGAGTTGGACATGACTTAGTGACTGAACAATGACAAGAAACTTTATTTTAATAAGTTTTCTTCACTTTTACCCTGGCTAATACACTTACAAATAGGAATAAACACATATCTGCATGTGTTCCGGGGTCTGGGTGTCTCAGGGGGATCCCAAGCTGATAGAAGTCTGGCATGACTTCTAGCCTCTCACACTGTTACCGTTACAAGATTAGTCATTATAATATATAGTCTAATATCATTGAGCAAAACATCCAAAAGCTTTGATTTGTTGTCCTTATCGTATTTGTCCTTCATTAAAATGTAGAATTGTAAAGTATGTATTAATAAAAAGGTATGATCAAGAATGCTGAGGGATTATTTTTGCTGCTTCGTTTATTCAGAGGTTCTTCATGAATAAACCACAATGTAAAATGATTAGCAGTGCATGTCTACCAAATCAACAGATTTTCTTTTGTTTATTTTTGCCTTTCTATCAAGAGTTAATAAGCAAGAACTAGGGCTTTATGAAAAGGGCCTTAATAGCCCCCACAGTTTGTATACACTTCAGACATTTTTAAAAACTAATTTGTCTTGGAGTATAGTTGCTTTACAATGTTGTGTCAGTTTCTGCTGCACAGCAAAGTGAATCAGTTACATATATACCCTCATTTTAGACTCTTTTATATATATCAATTATAGAGTATTGACAGAGGAGCCTGATGGATTACAGTCAGTGGGGTCACAAAGATTTGGGCACGACTGATTGACTAAGCACAGCACATAGAGTTTTGAGTAGAGTTACCTCTGTTGTATAGTAGAGCCTTATTAGTTGTCTACTTTGTATATAACAGTGTGTAAATATAAATCCCAATCTCCCAATTTATTCCAGACACGTTTTCTTGATCTCCTTTTTCTTTGAACATCTACTTTAGAAGGTGTGTCAATTCCTTCTCTACCATGATGATATGTGAATATTTTACAACCCAGGAATGTCTTGCTTGAGAACCTGTGAGCCCACCTTCCTCAAGTAATAATCTGAAAAATGGGTCCCTTTATCCCAGTCTGTGTGGAAAGGCGGAAGCTTCATTTCCACAAGTGCTGATGACTAAGCACAGACAGGAACCTTGAGGCTGAGGGCTTGTGTTATCTTCTCATTAGCTCACTCAGTGTTTACAAATCCCCCTCTCCCCAGTCACTTGTTTCAGGGGAGTTGAGGTCAATCTTTCTCCTTGCAATAGTCTTGACCTTTATCACAATGTCTTGAATAAAGTTTTCCTTGCCTATTTAACTCTTTCCAGGGCAATGTTTTGGGGAGGATCTGTGGCTCCTTTCTATTAACTACATAGCTAAAGAAAAATCTTACTCTCAAAATCCATAATGACAGGTGCTTCAGTCAGTTAGGGGTGCAGTAACAGAATACCTTGGATGAGGGTGCTTATACAATAATTATTTGTTTCTCATAGTCTAAAGGTTGAGAGTCAAGGTCAGGATGCAGCAAGGTCAGGTTCTGGTGACTGGGTCTTACCTAGACTTTGCCACCTTCTCCTTTATCTTCATGTGGCAGAAAGAGAGAAAGGCCTGGCTCTCTTCCTCTCTTTAGAAAGATGGGAATGTCATGGGGACTCCACCCTCAGGATCTAATTACCCCCCAAAGGCCCTGCCTCCTGGGACCATCTCACTGGAGGTCAGGGTTTCAACGTATGAATTTATGTGGGACACAGAGACATAGTTCATAACAATAATAGCTCACACTACTTATAGTCAGCAGAATTTAGTTAGGATGTTTGAGGTACTATGCACTTAACAGAATGATATTCTCTAAGTTGGTTCTGTTTCCTGGTTTTACTTAATTTGTCCCGTTTAATCATTGTAAATATTCACCAACTTTTGTAAATAGTTCATTAACTATAGGAACACGTTCAAAAAGTCCAGTATGTTGCTTGGTCAAAGAAATACAAATGTACTTGGCAAATTGGAGCTATATTAAAACTCAGTGCATTCTCCACCATTGAAATCATTAACAGGACATAAATTTAATCAGAAATTCTTTTAAAGTTCTTTAACTAACAGTAATTAAATGTGTCCCTGTTTTCTCAGAAAACAACTGCAAGTTCATTATCTGATGAATAGACATTTTGTGAATGAAATTTGTTAAAATGACTTAATCATTGATGTACCATCTTTCAGTTCAGTTCAGTTCAGTTGCTCAGTCCTGTCCGACTCTTTGCGACCCCATGAATCGCAGCACGCCAGGCCTCCCTGTCCATCACCATCTCGCGGAGTTCACTCAGACTTAGACTTTGCCACCTTCTCCTTTATCTTCATGTGGCAGAAAGAGAGAAAGGCCTGGCTCTCTTCCTCTCTTTAGAAAGACGGGAATGTCATGGGGGCTCCACCCTCAGGATCTAATTACCCCCCAAAGGCCCCGCCTCCTGGGACCATCTCACTGGAGGTCAGGGCTTCAATATATGAATTTATGTGGGACACAGAGATGTAGTCCATAACAATAATAGCTCACACTACTTATAGTCAGAATTTAGTTAGGGTGTTCGAGCTGCTATGCACTTAACAGAGTGATATTCTCTACGTTGGTCCCGTTTCCTGGTTTTACGTAATTTATCCTGTTAAATTATTGTAAATATTCACCAACTTTTATAAATAATTCGTGAATCAACTATAGGAAAACTTTCATAATGTCCAATATGATGTTTGGTGAAAGAAATACACATATACTTGGCAAATTGGAGCTATATTAAAACTCAGTGAATTCTCCACCACTGAAATCATTAACAGGACATAACAAATTTAATCACAAATTCTTTTCAAGTTCTTTCACTAACATTAATTGAACGTGCCCCTTTTCTNTATCCTATCATTTTGCCTGTTCATACTGTTCATGGGGTTCTCAAGGCAAGAATACTGAAGTGGCTTGCCATTCCCTTCTCCAGTGAACCATGTTCTGTCAGCCCTCTCCACTATGACCCGCCCGTCTTGGGTTGCCCTGCAGGCATGGCTTGGTTTCATTGAGTTAGACAAGGCTGTGGTCCTAGTGTGATTAGATTGACTAGTTTTCAGTGAGTATGGGTTCAGTATGTCTGCCCTCTGATGCCCTCTTGTAACACCTACCATCTTTATCACTTCCAAAATGTTCTAAGGTTTTTGAGACATAAATTATCACATGTGCTTTACAAAATACTCAGTTCCATTTATAGCTGTATCAGGATATTTCTACTCTGTATCATTTCTGGGGGAAAATTTCTATCATTACCCTAAAAAATTAATTAGTCCATTTTGACAAACATCTTTAGAAATATTTAGAATTGTTTAATAGAAAAGTTATCTTTAAACACCTGCTGTTATTTTCCAATTTATTAAAATATTTTTAAAGGGATACTTGGCCCTTAATGAGAATATTAGTCATAACATCCTTCCACTTTACCTTCTCACAATCAAAATAACAAAAATATTTAGATTACTGATGTTATAGAAAATAAAAGTCTTCATCCTATAAGTAAAAGTAATCATAATAAAAAGATAGTGATGGGACTTCCTTAGTGGCCCAGGGGTTAAGAATCTGCCTGCCCATGCAGGGGACATGGATCTGATCCCTGGTCTGGGAAGACCCCACATGCCACTGAGCAACTAGCCTGTGCACCACAGCTACTGGCCCAGGGCTCTGGGGCCTGCGAGTTACAGCTACTGAAGCCTGTGCGCCTAGAGCCTGTACTCCCCAACAAGAGAGCAGTCCCTACTCAGGACAGCTAGAGAGGAGCCAAGCCAAGGAAGACCTAGCACAGACAAAAACAAACAAACAACTTAAAGATAGTGATAAATTGAAAACATGCTTACATTCATTTTTGTGAGAAGAATTTACAGGGCTCCTAATAAAGAGTACAAGTGGATACATTAGGTATGAAACTGAATTTTGTTTATAAGATTAACTCTTAGACTTTGTTTCTTCTAGGGAAGTCTGGGGACTTGGAAAGAGTAGAAATGAGTGGAGGAGACTCTACTAGGGGTGGGGTGGGTGCACAGTCAATACTGTAAGACCTTTAGTGGGACCCTTAGACTAGGGTTAGAGGTCATGCTCCACCAACAGGAGACCTGTCAGCAGTCCTCGCCAGAGTTTGATGAGTCCAGGACAGAGACCTTCTCCATGCGCTATCCAGGCCCTCAGGCTTCAGGGCAGGCGGGTGAGATGGGGCCCCAGGACAGTCTGGGGCCTGTGTCCCACAGAGTCCCAGAGCCTTCGCCACGGGTGCCCACAGGCCAGATCCAGGCCACAAAGCAGCCGAAGTGAAAGTGAAGTCGCTCAATCGTGTCCAACTCTTTGCAACCCCATGGACTATACAGTCCATGGCATTCTCCAGGCCAGAACGCTGGATTGGGTAGCCTCTCCCTTCTCCAGGGGTTCTTCCCAATACAAAGCAGTGAACCTCTCCCCAGTCCCTGCCTCCATGACCTATAAGATGCAGAGGACGATATGGGCATGCTCCCCAGGCAATAGCAAGCCACTCCAGTACTCTTGCCTAGAAAATCCCATGGATGGAGGAGCCTGGTAGGCTGCAGTCCATGGGGTCGCTAGGAGTCGGTCGCGAGTGAGCGACTTCACTTTCACTTTTCGCTTTCACACAATGGAGAAGGAAACGGCAACCCACTCCAGTGTTCTTGCCTGGAGAATCCCAGGGACGGGGGAGCCTGGTGGGCTGCCGTCTATGGGGTCGCACAGAGTCGGACACGACTGAAGCGACTTAGCAGCAGCAGCAGCAGCAGCCCCAGAGCCCTGGGCAGCTGGAGGATATGACCCTGGCTACTAAGGTAAGAGTTTCCTAGCTCCTGTCTCTCTGTTCATGTTTCCACACTTGGTCCAGCACTGATTGGTTGTCCACCCCCAGGAGATGGCAGGAGGTTAGGTTGGTGTGCAAGTATCTTACACATCATTTCAGGTTTGCCTCTGTGGTTGGGACCTCTGTCAAAGAGAGTAATTGTTGTGAACTAGGTTTTAACCCAAATTTGCTGGCATATTGAGTGCAGCACTTTCACAGCATCATCTTTCAGGATTTGAAATAGCTCTACTAGAATTCCATCACCTCCACTGATGCTGTAAAAGTGACGCACTCAATATGCCAGCAAATTTGGAAAACTCAGCAGTAGCCACAGGAGTGGAAAAGGTCAGTTTTCATTCCAATCCCAAAGAAAGGCAATGCCAAAAATCCTCAAACTACCGCACAATTGCACTCATCTCACATGTTAGTAAAGTAATGCTCAAATTTCTCCAAGCCAGGCTTCAGCAATACATGAACCGTGAACTTCCTGATGTTCAAGCTGGTTTTAGAAAAGGCAGAGCAACCAGAGATCAAATTGCCAACATTAGGTGGATCATGGAATTGAGAAACGCTGGACTGGAAGAAGCACAAGCTGGAATCAAGATTGCCGGGAGAAATATCAATAACCTCAGATATGCAGATGACACCACCCTTATGGCAGAAAGTGAAGAGGAACTCAAAAGCCTCTTGATGAAATTAAAAGAGGAGAGTGAAAAAGTTGGCTTAAAGCTCCACATTCAGAAAACAAAGATCATGGCATCTGGTCCCAACACTCCATGGGAAATAGATGGAGAAACAGTGGAAACAGTGTCAGACTTTATTTTAGGGGGCTCCAAAATCACTACAGATGGTGATTGCAGCCGTGAAGTTAAAAGACGCTTACTCCTTGGAAGAAAAGTTATGACCAACCTAGATAGCATATTCAAACATTACTTTGCCAACTAGTCAACTACTTTGTCTAGTCAAGGCTATGGTTTCTCCAATAGTCATGTATGGATGTGAGAGATGGACTGTGAAGAAGGCTGAGCGCCAAAGAATTGATGCTTTTGAACTGTGGTGTTGGAGAAGACTCTTGAGAGTCCCTTGGACTGCAAGGAGATCCAACCAGTCCATTCTGAAAGAGATCAGCCCTGGGATTTCTTTGGAAGGAATGGTGCTAAAGCTGAAACTCCAGTACTTTGGCCACCTCATGCGAAGAGTTGACTCATTGGAAAAGACTCTGATGCTGGGAGGGATTGGGGGCAGGACGAGAAGGGGACGATAGAAGATGACATGGCTGGATGGCATCACTGACTCGATGGACGTGAGTCTGAGTGAACTCCAGGAGATGGTGATGGACAGAG
This sequence comes from Cephalophus harveyi, assembly GCA_006410635.1. Classification (NCBI taxonomy): domain Eukaryota; kingdom Metazoa; phylum Chordata; class Mammalia; order Artiodactyla; family Bovidae; genus Cephalophus; species Cephalophus harveyi. Next base: position 3,987 of record SJYT01028891.1, on the reverse strand, counting down.
AGGCCTGGCGTGCTGCGATTCATGGGGTCGCAGAGTTGGACANGGGCAGGACGAGAAGGGGACGATAGAAGATGACATGGCTGGATGGCATCACTGACTCGATGGACGTGAGTCTGAGTGAACTCCAGGAGATGGTGATGGACAGAGAGGCCTGGCGTGCTGCGATTCATGGGGTCGCAGAGTTGGACACGACTGAGTGACTGAACTGAACTGAAGTGAACTGAGTTTTTTAACCAGGTTGGAAATTCCTGCAAGTGTCTCTCTGCAGCTTACATGAACAGCCTGAGGCCCAGCTGGGTCCTGGGCACCAGGCACCCAGAGAGATAAATGTTGGATGGGGTCTTGGACCCAGCTCTGAGGTGCTGCCTGCTGAGACTTGCCCCCTCAGCCAGGACCGGGCTTTGGACGAAGGACCCCGACTACGTGCCAGATACCCTGCCCACACAGGACCCCCTCCTCCTGGCCTGGGCCTGGACCCCAGAAGTAGAGGGTGGTGCCTGGGACCTGATGCTTTCCTGTCAGAACTGAGAGTAGCATTTGTTTGGAGGGAGGTTTACAGCAACATTAGGGCTCCCCTCATGGCTCCATCAGTAAAGAACCTGTCTGCAGTGCAGGGGACCTGGGTTTGATTCTTGGGTTGGGAACGTCCCCTGGAGAAGGAAATGGCAACCCACTAGAGTATTCTTGTCTGGAGAGTCCCATGGACAGAGGAGCCTGGCAGGCTACAGTCCATGGGGCCGCAAGAGTTGGACTTGACTCAGTGACTAAACCACCACCACCACCACAAGAACATCGTGACCTGATCATGACCTGACCTCAAGAACAAAGACTCTGACCCCAGAAGCAACCAGGCCACTACCTCAGCTTTCCTAGAAAAGCACTTTGCTGAAAGTTTTCTGGGTGCTCAGCTTTTTTTGTTTGTCTTTTCTCCTTGTGTAGCCCTGCAGTAAGGCTTTCTCTCCTCACTGTGTGTTAGGAGCACAAACTTGTGATCAGTACCAAGATGATATTCTAATCAAGAATAGAATCTCTTTTTATTCTCAATGTGTTAGATTTGTCCCTGTTCACCCCAAAATGTTCACTATCAACTCTATTTGGGGACAGAACATTTTCATTCATATGAATTATTTTCATAATCAGAGAGGTATGTGTGAGCCTGAGATTCATTTTTTGAGATAAAATATTTACTCTGAAAAGCCAAACTTGTCCATAGAATCACAGTAGCAGTTGGACAGTGGCAGTTGGACAGTGGCAGTTGGACAGTGGCAGTTGAACTCGTCCTGTGCAGAGTCCAGTTAATTCTGAAGGTTCTGTGATGTGTGGTCACCATGGTAATGTGGTGATACGCATTCGGCATTTTGTACCGAGTGTGTTTGGAGGTGATATCTTCATGCACTGTGGCAAAGAGAAATGGGTAACCTAAACTGTTTGGGAGGTAGGTTCCCACTGATCCTCTGAAGGCTGTTCCTTCAAATGGGCTGGTTAACCTGTACTGATGAATTTTCCTCATCTTGTTTTTTTTCTTTTCCATTACTCTAATTTATCTACAGTTATAAATGTGTTTTATAGTTTTGTCTTATTCCTTAAATTATATTTTGATTCTCCTGTCAGCTGGTTGCCTTAAATATCTTCCTAAATTTCCAGTTTCCCAAAGCGAGTTTTTTATACACTCTTACCAGAGAACAGATGAAAAGAATGAACACAGGAGAACCATGATGTCTCCTCAGCATCGGATATTATAGTAAAAGAGAATTACATCTCAACTCTTCTCAAATGTTGCTGCCAAAATCTACAAACACTAGCAATGTAAATCCAGAGACTTAAAAAGGAAAGAAACTGGGATTTACTGCTGGGATTCCCATGGGTTGATGTGGGCTGGATCATTGTTTGGCTGTTGCCAAGGAGTTTCGGGAGATGGCATGGTGCTGTCGGGTTAGTAGGAAGAACATTTGGTCACTGAGGGAAGGAGAGTCTGACTATTGATCCTCAAGGAGAATCTAGGATTACTGTCTCCAGGCTGTGAGGATGGAGATGATTTTCAAAAAGAAGATGGGGCTCTGTTGTCTTCCACTACAGGGTCTAGAGTTTGATGAGAAGTTGATAATTTTAGAATTTTAGTGGGGAAAGATTGAACTCCTGCCCATTCTTAGCTAGCACTTGGTCCAGGCTGCTCAAATAAGTGTTCAGATCGGCTGTGAGACTTTGAGCATCTCAGACTTAATTAAGCCACCAAAGGCCAGCACAGATGGCCACCTCCCCAGTTAACTCACATTAACTGCTCATCCAGACTTGGTCAAGTTAAAGGGAAGCTAATTCTTGTCAGAGCCATCATGTGGCCTTTGATTTAGAAGGTTGTGAGCTCTGAGTCACCTTGTTGGCCAAACAGACCACTGGTCACTTAGCAAGGTGAACTGGGCTTTGGGAAGGCTGCTCGTGAGATGGTTGAGTGTGTGAAGAAGCTTTGGAGGATGGACAGAGTTGGAATCCTGTGGTCTTTCTGAGGGGCTTTGCTCAGAGGAAACTTGTATTTTGGATCAGGAACTGAAATATAGAGACGAATGGTAGAAGGAGGATTTGAACTCTTTTTAAGGCTGTGGCATCTTCTTCAGGGCATCAGCTCTCATCCACAGAAAACTAGGGGCAGGATAATTTGAGTTGGGGGTAGAGTGGAGGTCCTGGTTAAGGGGTTTTAGCCTAGGTCTCAGGGGTGTAGACATCTGTGTCCTCAGGGAACCATCTACAGTCCTGTCCCGGATCCACTATTTATCATTGTGTGACCCTTGGAAAGTCACTTCATCTCTCTAAATTTCAACACCATCTAATGTAACATATGGATTACAGCCCACACTTTGTCCACCCTTCCTCTTGAACAAGGCTGGGTGTCAGAAGAGGTGATAATAGATCCTCTCCATGAGCTATAAAAACTTGTTTCTGTGAAAAAGCTGAAGAATAAGCTTCCATCCCCACTTACTGGAGCCATCAAAAGGCCCTCTCTGCTTTCAACCACTACTGAAGGTCCATCTTATTCTTGCCATCATTCAGTGTTGAACACTTGAAGAGAAATTATGAAGGACCAGTCCTTTCCTTTTCTATTCATTTATTTGTCTATCATTTATTTATTTGGCTGCATCAGGTCTTAGCTGTGGCACATGGGATCTTCACCACATTGTGCAGATCTTTCCTTGCAGGGCGCTGACTCTCTAGTTGTGGTGCTTGAGCTCAGTAGTTGCAACATGTGGGCTTAGTTGCTCTGAGGCATGTGGGACCGATTTGTCGACCAGAAATCAAACCCTGTCCCCTGGGTGGCGAGGCAGATTCTTACCCACTGGACTGCCTGCAAAATCCCTCCTTTATTTTTCTAACATTTTACCTGTATTTAATCATTCCTGGCCTCATCATCCTAAAAATAGGCCATGTCAACATTTCTCCAACTCAAGACAGGGAACTGAGGCAGAGAGGGATCCATATGTCTTTCCCAAGTAACTGCTTCTAACTGCGATTTCAATCCAGTCCATCAGGGATGGCCACCATGCTCTGCTGAGCTTCGAGGTTTCAGTTAAATAGAGATATTTACACACCCAGCCAGTCTGTTGGGTATTTTCAGTGCACATCAAACTGCAGATCTTCCTAAGTCCACCTTGGATTCAGGAGGCCTTGCTAGGCATCTCATGAGGAAGGGGACCAGAGGATTGAATTGTGGATCAATTTTTATTAGTTCCTGGGTGGTCCTCTGCAGGCAAGATGTCGACAGCTCTCACCATTATAATGCATTTCACAGGAGCTTTCATCCAGAAGGCAAGAAGAAACAGCCCTGACTTACCACGATCAAGACGCTGCTGGATGAAGAGACTTCGTTGGTGGCCACACAATAGGGTGCACCCTATAAGTGAGTCAAATGAAGGTACTGTGGAAATTTTCTCATTAAGTTCATTCAAGAATGATTATTGTAGTATGTCCAGGGCCTCATATTTCAGAAAAAAAAAAAAA
>SJYT01028882.1:0-19217 GCA_006410635.1 Cephalophus harveyi | reverse complement strand
GGGGATAGACACTTAAGGGCAGGGGACCTGGGGAACAATCATGGTTTTGCTGGGATGGGGGGCGGTGAGGATAGATACTCAGAGAGCAGGGGAGCTAGGGAAGAATCATGGTTCTAGTGGAGGTGAGGATAGACACTTAGAGATCAGGGACGCTGGGAAAGGATCATGGCTCTGGTAGCGGTGGGATAGACACTAAAAGAGTCAGGGACCTGGGGAAGATCATGGTTGTGGTGGAGGTGGGAATAGATATATAGGCAGCAGGGACCTGGAGGAGGATCGTGGTACCAGTGGAGGTGGGGATATATACTCAGAGAGCAGGGGACCTCTGGAAGGATCATGGTCATAGTGGGGGTGGGGATAGACACTTAGAGAGCAGGCACCTGGGGAAGGATAATAGTTCTGGTTGGGGTGGGGATAGACACCTAGAGAGCAGGGGACCTGTGGTAAGACATGGTTCTGGGTGAGGCTGTGGACAGATACTCAGAGCCAAGGGACTGGAGAAGGATCCTGTTTCTGGTGCGGCTGGGGATAAAAACTCAGAGAGGCAGGGATCTGCAGAAGGATCATGGTTCTCGTGGGCACGTGGATAGACACTCAGATAGGCGGGAACCTGGTGAAGGATCATGGTTCTGGTGGGGATGGGAATAGACAAGTAGTGAGGAGGGGACCTGGGGAAGGATCATGGTTATGGTGGTTGTGGGGATAGACAAGAGCAGGGACCTGGGGAAGGATCATCGTTCTGTTGGGGATAGGGATAGATACTCAGAGAGGCGGTGATTTGGAGAACAATCAGACTTTGGAGGAGATGGGGCTAGACACTTAGTGAGCAGGGGACCTTGGGTAGGATCATGGTTCTGGTGGGGGTGGGGATAGACACCTAGTGAGCAGAGGACTTGGGGAAGGATCATGGTTCTGGTGACGGTGGGGATAGATCCTCAGAGCCGCAATGATCTGGGCAAGGATCATGGTTATTGTGGGGGTGTTGATAGACACTCAGAGAGCAGAGACCTGCAGAAGGATCATGGTTCTGGTTGGTGTGGTGATAGACAGTGAGCAGGGGACCTGGGGAAGGATCATTGTTCTGGTTGGTGTGGTGATAGACAGTGAGCAGGGGACCTGGGGAAGGATCATTGTTCTGGTTGGGGTGGGGATAGATACTTAGAGAGTGGGCAACCTGGGGAAGGATCATGGTCTGATGGGGGTGGGGACAGACACAGAGAGTTGGAACCTGGGGAAGGATCTTGGTTCTGGTGAAGGTGGAGATAGACACTTACTTAGAAAGCTGGGGACCTGGGAAATGATCATGGTTCTGGTGGTGGTGGGCATAGAGAGTTAAAGAGCCAGAGATCTGGGGAAGGATCATGGTTCTGGTGGGGGTAGGATAGACACTTAAAGAACACGGGACCAGGGGAAGAATCTGGTTCTGGTGGTGGCGGGTATAGAGAGTTAGAGAGCCGGGGATCTGGGGAAGGATCATGGTTCTGATGCAGGTGGGGATAGTCACTCACAGAGGTTGGTACCTGTGGAAAGATCATGGTTCTGGTGGGAGTGGGTATAGACACTCAGAGAGGTGGGGTCCTGGGGATGGATCACGGTTCTGGTGTGCCTGGGGATATATACTCAGAGATGAGGGACCTGGGGAAGGATCATGGTTCTGGTGGGGATGTGACTGATACTCAGAGAGGCAGTGACCCGGGGAAGGATCATCGTTCTGGTAGGGTTGGGGATAGACACTCAGAGAGACGGTGACCTGGGGAAGGATCACTGTTTTGGTGGAGGTGGTGATAGTCACTCAGAGAGCAAGGACCTGGGGAATTATCATAGTCTGGTAGGGGTGGGGATAGACACAGAGAGATGGGACCTGGGGAAGGATTTTGGTTGTGGTCAGCATGGGGATAGATAATCAGAGCTGGGGACCTGGGGAAAAAACATGGTTCTTGTGTGGGTGGGGATAGATACTCAGAGATGGGGGGATTGGGATAGGTCATGGTACTGGTGGGGGTGGGAAAGACACTCAGAGAGCTGAGACCTGGGGTAGGATCACGGTTCTGGTTGGGGGTGGATATAGATACAAAGAGAGGTGGGGACCTGGAAAAGGATCATGGTTCTGGTTGGTGTGGTGATAGACACTTAGAGAGCTGGGGACTTGGGGAAAGATCATAGTGCTGGTGGGGGGCGGGGATAGATACTCCAAGAGTAGGGGACTTGTGGAAGGATCATGGTTCTGGTGGGGGTGGTGATAGAGACCAGAGCCATTGGGACCTGGGGATGGATAATGGTTCTGGTATGCCTAGGGATATATACTCAGAGGCGCTGTCCTGGGGCAGGATCATGGTTCTCATGGGATTGGGGATAGACTCTCAGAGAGGCAGGGACCTGGGGAAAGATCAGGGTTTTCGTGGGGGTAGTGATAGATATTCAGAGAGCAGAGACCTGGGGAGGTTTCATGGTTCTGGTGAGGGTGTGGATAGATATTCAGAGAGGCAGTGAACTGGGGAAGGATCATGGTTCTGGTGGGGGTGGGGATAGACACTCAGGACGGCGGGGACCTGGGGAAGGATCATGGTTCCGGTGTGGGTGGGATAGACACTCAGAAAGCTGGGACCTGGTGAATGTTCATATTTCTGTTGGGGGTGGGGATAGACAGTCAGAGAGCAGGGGACCTGGAAAGTATCATGGTTCTGGTGGGGGTGGTGATAGACACTTAGAGAATAGGGGACTTGGGGAAGGATCATGGTCTGGTGGGGGTGGGGATAGATACAGAGGGATGGGACCTGGAGAAGGATTATGGTTCTGGTTGGTGTGGGAATAAATAATCAGAGCTGGGATCTGGGGAAGGATCGTGTTTCTTGTGTGGGGGGAATAGATACTCAGAGAGGTGGGGACTTGGGATAGGATCGTGGCTGGGGTCAGGGTGGGATAGACACTCAGAGACCTGGGACCTGGGGAAGGCTCTTGGTTCTGGAGGGAGTGGGGATAGGTATATACAGGGAGGTGGGGATAGATACACAGAGAGGCAGGGGCCTGGCAAAGGATCATCGTTGGGGTCAGGGTGGGATAGACACTTAGAGATCAGGGGACCTGTGGAAGGATCATTGTCTGGTGGGCATGGAGATAGATACTGAGATCAGGGACCTGGGGAAGGATCATGGTTCTGTTGGAGGTGTGGATAGACACTTAGAGAGCAGGGGACCTGGAGAAGGATCATGGTTCTGGTGAGGGTGGGGATAGACACTCAGAGAGCAGGGGACCTGGGGAAGGATCATCGTTCTGGTGGAGTTGGGGATAGACATTTAGAGAGCAGGGAGCTGGTGAAGAATCATGGTCTGGTGGGGGTGGGGATAGATACTCATAGAGGTAGTGACCTGGGGAACGATCATCATGATTCTGGTGGGGGTGGGGATAGATAGAGAGCAGGGGACCTAGGGAATGATCATGGTTCCAGTGGGGGTGAGGATAGACACTCAGATAGATAGGGACTTAAGGAAGGATCATGGTTCTGGTGGGCATGGGGATAGACGCGTACAGAGTTGGGGACCTGGGAAAGGATCATGGTTCTAGTGATAGTGAGGAAAGACACTTAGAGAGCAGGGGACCTGGAAGGATCATGGTTCAGGTGGAGGTGGGGATAGACACTCAGAGAGTAGGGACCTGGGGTAGAAACATCGTTCTGATGGGGTTAGGGATAGACACTTAGAGAGTCGGGTACCTGGGGAGGATCATGGTTCTTCTGTAGTGGGAATAGATACTCAGAGATCACGGGTTCTGTGGAAGGATCATGGTTCTGGTGTGGTATGGATAGTCATTTAGAGAGCAGGGGACCTGGGAAAGAATCATGATTCTGGTTGTGGTGGTCATGGTGGGGGGATAGACATTTAGAGAGCTGAGGATGTGGCATCCAGAACCATGGCAGGGCTGTGGGGGGTGCTAGATGTGAGAATGAGGACCCCATTTATAGGCCACATGGGCAGAAATGAACTTTGGCCAGCTCCTCTTGTCCTCACCTGCAGCAATTCTCTGGGTCCCCCAGAGCCTTGACTCTTCCCCAGAGTTGAGCAGGGGAGACACATCTGAATCTAAAACCTGAAAAGGCTCCAGAGTCACAATCAGAGCTTGTCTGGAAATAAGAATTTATTTTTACTCTTGAGAGAAAATAGGAGTAATTTTTACTTTATTTTACTTATTGTAAAGTAAAATAAAGTAAAAATTAAAAAAAAAAAAAAAAGACAAAAGCAGGCGTTTTCATGGAAAAGTTGTCTTCTTTTTCACGGTATAGCTCACTACCCATGGTTGATACTAGGGAAGTCGCTGTAAGATATTTTGGTGTTTAGTAAAGTAGCTATTTCACTCCAACTAATACCAGTGATTTATTATTAGCTATAGGCAAGACTCAAACGAGTCTCAGAGTTTCTCTTTTGTCCTTATAGGGAAATAGTTTACCTGTGTTTTCTCATTTTAATTAATATTCCATAATGAACATTATTGCTATGGCATTTATTCATTCAGTAAACACTACTGAGGATTTCTAGGACATCAAAGACAGTGGTGCAACAGTTTGGAGTAACAGACAAAGTATCAATGACTTAAACAAGATAGAGAAGTATTTCTCTTTCCAATAAAACTGTGGGAGTAGACAGTGTAGAACTGGAGGTGTGGCTCCACAATTCCACAAGGTCTTCATGCACCCAGAACTCGTCTCTTGCTTTACGTGGTCTCATTTCACATAATCAGTTTCTGGTCCAACATGGCTTCCCAGGTCCAGTCATCACACACATATTTAGCTAGTGGGAAGGAGGAAAACAAAGGATATGCCTTTTCTTTGGAAAGTTCCTGGAGGCTGCCAGGTGGATACTGCAATTTACCTATCGTTTGGCAAATCTTGGTCAGTATGTATTGTTTTAAAGATGACTAAAAGAAGTAGTTTTTAATCTGAGTAGTCATGTGCTCAAAAAAGTGGGAATTCTGTAAACATGTAAGAAAAGGGAATGATTTAAAGAGATAACTGGCAATATCTTACAAGCACTAATAAAATATGTTGGGGTATTTCATTCAAGCCAATTTAATTCAACAAACATTGATGGAGCATTTAGCACCTGCCGGGCACTGGCAAGACAATTGTGGGCAGGGTTTTCTAGGCAGGTCTTCACCCCATCTTGTTGCTCTCCCTCTGATGAAGCAGCCATTCCTCTTTTCTCTCCCATCTGATTTGGCTTTGCAGAGACAATAAAGGTATTAAAAATATTTTCCACTAGCAGTGTTGCTTAATGCTGAACTTTGAGGGTAAATAATAGTTTTACTTATCTGACACTTAATAGGGCATCCTGCTGCTGCTGCTGCTAAGTCACTTCAGTCATGTCCGACTCTGTGCGACCCCATAGACGGCAGCCCACCAGGCTCCCCCGTCCCTGGGATTCTCCAGGCAAGGACACTGGAGTAGGTTGCCATTTCCTTCTCCAAATAAGGCATCCTAGACTACAGTTATCTTTAAGATTTGAGTGTGACTCATCAATCAGTATTAAATCGCTCAGATCCAGAACCACAAAATCTTAAAACTAGAATGGTTTCATAAGCTACTGAGTCCACCCTGCTCATTATACGTAGGAGGTGGAGTTGACTGATGCCACAGAATGCTTGGGGTTTATGGTCCTCTCCAGGCCACCTGCCTCCCACCACTAGTGGGAGCACTAGTATCCTGCAGAGGCCAGTATAAAGGACAATCCCAGACCTGTGTCACATGTCATGAGGCAGCGCCAAGGGAGGTTATAATTGATGCTTCATCCTGCTCTTTAATCTTCAGGTGGCTTGTTCCAATTCTGCAGATACATATCTCTGAGCCCTGCTGGAAATAAAACTTGCTCCTCATTACCCATCTCCTTCCACCTCTCCTCTCCTCCCTTTCCTCCAGCCACCCATGCCATTATCCACCCCTTCAACACTTGCCTACCTGTCTTTATACCATCCTTGGGTGCAGGGGCAGTGGGCCGAACTTCTCCACACCAGCCAGGGCAGTGTGTCCTGAGTAGGTGGGCTGAGTATAATTTGTTGCCCTAAGAGTAAACAATCTGGTGGTAAGTGACTGAGTGAGTATATATAGAGAAAATTACTCATGTCCTTCTCAGTTGGGCTGAAGTTAAGCCAGTAGGGCTGACGATTAGTCTCTCCCTGGCGCACTAAGGGGCTAACTCAGAGATGCTCCTGACATCTCCCTTGAGAAGGTTCTGGTCATGCAGCCCCCAGCCTTCGATCCAGTTCCATGAGGGACCCAGCCCAGCCAGCCGCTTCCTCAGGCGCCTTTCCTGTGGCTTCTGGGACCTCATGTGCCAGGGCATGTGGAAAAAAAATGAGTCCTCTCCTTGGACCCATGCGGGCCTCAGCTTTCTTGGAGCGCAATATGGGATAGGGGTGGTCAGAGTTCTCCCTCCTGTTCATGAACAAACCAGAGTTACAGATGGGGTAGTGGGATAGAGAGGGATGGAAAAAGACCAAGGGAGCATCTCAACCCAACAGGCTTCCCTGGTGGCTCAGATGATAAAGAATCCCCCTGCCAAAGCAGGAGACTGTTGTTCAGTCACTGGGTCAAGAAGATCCCCTGGAGAAGGAAATGGCAACCTGCTCCAGCATTCTTACCTGGAAAATTCATGGACAGAGGAGGCTTGTGGGTATAGTCCATGGGGTTACAAAGAGTCAGACACAACTGACCAACTAACACTTTCACTCCAGTGGACACAAGATGAACCGTCTTCCCACCCCACATTCCAGAAACTAATTGCCAGATGTTTCTGTGATCTAGATTTATCTGACCCAACTGCTTGGCACAGCATAGGGGTCACTCACGGCTGTTAATACTCTGAACCATCCTTTAATCCTTTGGGGCAGGGGTGTGCAATGGGGCTTAAATATTGGGGGAAGGACTGGGTCTGTTTTGCTCCACAAGGAGGCAGAGAAAGTGCTGCTTGAGATGCAGAATCTTTTTTTCTTCACCTGCTTTTTTGTTCTCTGTGCATGTCTTCTGCATTTCAGAATTCCCCACAGAGAATCTACCGGGTAAAGAAAAAGCAAATATTCAAGAAGTAAAAATGCTTCCTGGAAGTTATGATAGCATCGCCTCACCTGGGGGCACTGTCCTTATTCAGGAAAGAAAATGGAGTGTTATTATTGGCTACAGATTGTGGGTGGAATATTTCCTTGCAAGGCATCCTAAGTGGAAGGCCTAACTGCTTCAAGCTATTTTCCTTGAATTCACATGCAACAATTTGCTCCCAGAGTCTCCCTTCAGAGAAAGAACACACCGTATTATTTAAAAGAGAAAGGAAAACCCAGCCTGAGAATTCCTGGTCCCCTAGACTTGCCTTCCACACTCTCGATCACCCTTGGCTCCAGGCATCCACCAGGAAAGCTGTGGTGGGGGAGGGTGGCCTCCCTTTCCAGGCACCATGTGGTTTTACTCTTCCAGGGCATAGGTGAAGGAGGGTGATCCAGCCTGAGAATTCCTGGTCCCCTAGACTTGCCTTCCACACTCTCGATCACCCTTGGCTCCAGGCATCCACCAGGAAAGCTGTGGTGGGGGAGGGTGGCCTCCCTTTCCAGGCACCATGTGGTTTTACTCTTCCAGGGCATAGGTGAAGGAGGGTGAGCAGCATAACTAGACCTGCCTCCTCAACAGGAAGGTCCTGGTCTCGGGCATTTTGGATGTTGCTGTGAATGCCAACTATGTCCACAAAAATGGCCCCAGGTTACAATATCCAGAGCCCAGAAAGGCCCTATGGCCAGAGGTCCAGTTGGTTGCCTTGAGATCTATCCTCAGGGTCACAGGACAGCCTCAGCTGGGGTCCCACTGAAGCCTGAACTTTGACTTTTTCTCATCCCAGCATTGATTCCCTGTCAGGAAACTAGTTTTTAAGGAGGTGACAAGGAGGGATGAGACTTGGTCGTTGAATCTTCAGTTTACTCTGAGAAATGAGTGAGGATCTATTTCAGGTCATGTTATCTTACCTTCAGCCTTAACCAGAACTGGCTATCCGATTGCACAGGTGGAGGATACATTACTTATCAAAAGTTCTCCTGCTGCTACTGCTAAGTCACTTCAGTCGTGTCCGACTCTGTATGACCCCATAGACAGCAGCCCACCAGGCTCCCCTGTCCCTGGGATTCTCCAGGCAAGAAAAGTTCTCCTAGGGAAACACAGGTATTTATTTGGAAGCAAGTGTCCACAGGTAGAAGGCAATTCCCAAATTGGTAGAAACCCCAAGGTAGAAGCTGCAGAAGGTTTTTCCCAAATTGATCCAACAGTACATGTTTTGTTTGGTGGCAGAATGGGGATGGCTAGGAAGAGATGATTGGAAAAGGATCAGTGAGAAAAATAAGCTCTCTGAATTATCCCCAATCTTAAAAAAGCAAACTCATCAAAACCTCTGGGTAAGTGAACATCTGGTGCAGAGGCTCAGTTTTTCCAGGGAGCAAGCACACATAGCCTGCATTCATGGAGGACTCAGAGGCAGAGGCTGGTGGTGGGGGGGGGGGGAAGGGAATGGGGTCACAGACATTCGAGTCTTATATTCAAATGGGCCCCAAGAAAGATCATGGGGCTATGGATGGCTCTCAGCCAAACAAGCTTAGACCTTATGATGTAAGGTTCGACATTGGATGTCTGTATTCTATCCCAAATAAGCAAGTGAGTTTAGAATGAAAAGCAAAATCTGCCTGCATTTTTCTTTTCATGCCACTTGAGAATGTCACCCATTTCAAAACCACAGGCTTTGGGCTGTGTGTTTGTGCTTGACAATGAGTATCCAGCACTTTGGAGGGAACACCACTCCCAGCTCATTCATCTGGGTCACATGACACAGGCACCCCTTTTGCCTGTCTCCTAGACTGAGAATTCAAAAGCTAGGACAAACCCTTTGTGCCTCCAAATACCTCCAACCTTCCCCAGGATGATTTGGGTTTCTTTTTGAAACTTATAGGGCTCCTTTGTCTTTATCTTAATTCTGGCTCCCCCGATGGTTGGGTTCGTGTATCTTAAATTCTTTTGGTGCATAGTAATGCCCAGGGTTCCTATTTAGATGAAGATCCAGATTCAGTAGACATAGGTGGTCTGAGATTGCACTTTTTAATACACTCCAGGTGAGGCAGTGCTGCTGATCAGTGGACCACAGTTTCAGTACTGACCCTCTAGATTCCGGTTCATTCTCTCTATCCAATGGCTCCTCAAGAGATCAGCATCAGAGTCCCCTTGGTAGGGGGTGGGGCACAGGTGCTAGGCTCCAAGCAGCCCAAATCTAGGGAGGATGCCTGGCAGCAATAGATTAATAAAGTCCCAAATGATACCCCTGCAGACAGATATTGGTGAGCAGCTGCTCCAGGAGCTGAAAAACTCACAAACCCTGGGACAGAGCCAGGGTCAGAGTGGACCGCAGAATTGTGCTGCTGCTATGTGCATGGCCTTCTCTTTCTGGGCCTCCAGCTTTGGCCCTCTGACTCCTGGAAATAGGAGATCATCTTTGTAGGATGGCTTCAATAAGCATGTGTTTTACATTCTTTTGGTGCATAGTATTGCCCAAGGTTCCTATTTAGATGAAGATCCTGATTCAGTAGACCTAGGTCGTCTGAGATTGCACTTTTTAACACACTCCAAGTGAGGCAGTGCTGCTGGTCCGTGGACCACAGTTTCAGTACTAACCCTCTAGATTCCAGTTCATTCTCTCTATCCAATGGGTCCTCAAGAGATCGACATCAGAGTCCCCTTGATAGGGGGTGGGGTGCAGGTGGCTAGGCCCCAAGCAGCCCAAATCTAGGGAGGATACTTGGCAGCGACAGATTAATAAAGTCCCAAATGATGCTCCTGCAGACAGATGTTGGTAAGCAGCTGCTCCAGGAGCAGAAAGACTCACAAACCCTGGGACAGAGCCGGGGTCACGGTGGCCCGTGGATTTGTGCTGCTGCTACATGCATGGCTTTCTCTTCTGGGCTTCCAGCTTTGGCCCTCTGACTCCTGCAAACAGGAGATCATCTTTGTAGGATGGCTTCAATAAGCAGCAGTTCAAGTCTTGACATAAAGAAGACTTCTAGGGAAATGCCACCTAAAAGAAAAATCACCTAGGAAAGTATTGGTGGGGAGATGGTGGGGAAGGACTCTCCCCTGACTTTGTTCCATGGAGCATCCCTGGAAGGCTGAGGGGAATCCCCCAAGCCTTCACTGAGGGCATGAGGCTGGTGAAGTGGGCAGAGCTGGCCAGCAGGGTTCTGGTTGCTAACCAAGGATGCTGCCTTGGGGCAGCGCCAGCACCCTCCATGGTGGACACAGCACCTCCCAGAAGATGCACCATCCCACAGGGCATCTAGCACAGCAGACCTGGCCCTGCCCCAGCCCCCAGCAGAGCACGCATGCACTGGATCCCACAGTTGAAAATTGCAGGTGACAAACCATGTAGGGATCTGATCACATGAGCAGATGGTGTGGTCCCCTTGGCACTTACATCTAGTGGCTGCCGAAACTCTAGAAAAAGAGTGAAATTAGAGTGTAATTACACCACCCTTGCTTGATATATTCATGTCTCATATCAAGTGAGAAATGTCACCCTTAACCAATGGTTTTATCTTCCACAAAAACTGCCTGCCCAGGGTGGACCTGCGGATGATTTCTACTTTCATTTTAACACAGATGATTTCTACTTTCATTTTAATAATGACCCTAAAGTCACCACCATCTCCCATAGCAGTGATGGTGTCCCTTGTGTGTGAAAGGACTTATACTTTGAAAGAGCAATTCCGCAGTGCCAGATCCACAGAGACCCCGAGCTGCCTCCCTACCCACTTCCACCCACTTCAATACACAGGGTGCCTGCCAGGTGCGGTGGGCAATGCAGAGGGAGAGGCAGCACCTGGCATCGGGGTGTGCACGGCGAAGTGCAGAGGCAGACAGGCAATTAGAACCCCTGTTGTGAGTGCGATGAGCGTGGTGCAGCAGGAAGGAAGCTTCCTGAAGCCACGAGGCCTGCACTGAGCCCTGAAGGCTGAGCAGGAGTCTTATAGGGAAACACACTGGGGCTGGAAGGTCTCTCCCACTCAAGGAACTAGAAGCAGCCAGCAATGCTGATGCTGAGGCTGAGGACAGCATGGGCTCGAGGAGGTGAGGATGGAAAGGCAGGCAGGGCCAGAGCAGGAAAGGCTTCCTATGTCCTGCCTAGGGGGTTGGCTCCCACCACGGCCAGCAGGAGCCCCGCTAAGGCCTTATGCAAAGGACCCTTTAGGAGTGGGTTCTGGAGGAGGCACAGGCAGGCCTTGCGTGGCTGCCCACCTAAGAAAATGGAGGGTTATTATTGGCTACAGACTGTGGGTGGCCTATTTCCTTGCAAGACATCCTAAGTAGAAGGCCTAACTGCTTCAAGCTATTTTCCTTGAATTCATTTGCAAAAAATTGCTCCCAGAGTCTCCCTGCAGAGAAAGAACACACCATATTATTTTAAAGAGAAAGGAAAACCCAGCCTGAGAATTCCTGGTCTCCTAGACTTGCCTTCCACACTCTTGATCACCCTTCGCTGCAGGCCTGCACCAGGAAGTCTATTTTCCTTGAATTCATTTGCAAAAAATTGCTCCCAGAGTCTCCCTGCAGAGAAAGAACACACCATATTATTTTAAAGAGAAAGGAAAACCCAGCCTGAGAATTCCTGGTCTCCTAGACTTGCCTTCCACACTCTTGATCACCCTTCGCTGCAGGCCTGCACCAGGAAGGCTGTGGTGGGGGAGGGTGGCCTCCCTTTCCAGGCACCATGTGGTTTTACTCTTCCAGGGCATAGGTGAAGGAGGGTGAGCAGCATACCTCGACCTGCCTCCTCAACAGGAAGGTCCTGGTCTCGGGCGTTTGGATGTTACTGTGAGTGACACAAAAATGGCCCCAGGTTACAATATCCAGAGTCCAGGAAGGCCCTATGGCCAGAGGTCCATTTGGCTACCTTGAAATCTATCCTCAGGGACATAGAACAGCCTTAGCTGGGGTCCCACTGAAGCCTGAACTCTCACTTTTTCTCCTTCCAGCATTGATTCCCTATCAGGAAACTAGTTTTTAANGTGACACAAAAATGGCCCCAGGTTACAATATTCAGAGTTCAGGAAGGCCCTATATAGGCCAGAGGTCCATTTGGCTACCTTGAGATCTATCCTCAGGGTCACAGAACAGCCTCAGCTGGGGTCCCACTGAAGCCTGAACTCTCACTTTTTCTCCTTCCAGCATTGATTCCCTATCAGGAAACTAGTTTTTAAGGAGGTGGCAAGGAGGAATGAGACTTGATCGGTGAATCTTCGTTTTAGTCTGAGAAATGAGTGAGAATCTGTTTCAGGTCATCTTATCTCACCTTCAGCCTTAACAAGAACTGGGCATCCCATTGCACGGTGGAGGAGACATTATTTATCAAAAGTTCTCCTAGGGAAGCACAGGTATTTATTTGGAAGCAGGTGTCCACAGAATGAAATCCCACAGCTAGAATGAAGCCACAGAAGGTGATTCCCAAATTGAATCAACAGTATTTGTTTTGTTTGATGGTGGAATGGGGATGGCTAGGAAGAGATGGATGGAAAAGGGCCAGTGAGAAAAATAAGCTCTCTGAATTATCCCCAATCTTAAAAAAATAAACTCACCAAAAGCTCTGGGTAACTGAACATCTGGCACAGATGTTTTGCAGGGAGCAGGCACTCATAGCCTGCATTCATGGAGGACCCAGAGGCAGAGGCTGGCAGTGTTGGGGGGGGGATGGGGGTCACAGACTTTGGAGTCTTATACTCAAATGGGCCCCAAGATTGATCACGGGGCTAGGGATGGGTCTCAGCCAAACAAGCTTAGACCTCATGATGTAAGGGTTGACATCGGGTGTCTATATTTTATCCCAAGTAAGCAAGTGAGTTTGGAATGAAAAGCAAAATCAGCCTGCATTTTCCTTTTCATGCCACTTGAGAATGTCACCCATTTCAAAGCCACAGGCTTTGGGCTGCGCGTTTGTGCTTGACAATGAGTATCCAGCACTTTGGAGGGAACACCGCTGCTGGCTCATTCACGTGGGTCACATGACACAAGCACCCCTTTTGCCTGTCTCCTAGACTGAGAGTTCACAACCTGGGAGCAAACACTTTGTGCCTCCAAATACCTCCAACATTCCCCAGGGTGACTTGGGTTTCTTTTTGAAACTTACAGGGCTCCTTTGCCTTCATCTCAGTTCTGCCTCCCCCATGGTTGGGTTGGTGTGTTTTACATTCTTTTGGAGCATAGTATTGCCCAAGGTTCCTATTTAGATGAAGATCCTGATTCAGTAGACCTAGGTCATCTGAGATTGCACTTTTTAACACACTCCAAGTGAGGCAGTGCTGCTGGTCAGTGGACCACAGTTTCAGTACTGACCCTCTAGATTCTGGTTCATTCTCTCTCTCCAATGGGTCCTCAAGAGATCGACATCAGAGTCCCCTTGATAGGGGGTGGGGTGCAGGTGGCTAGGCCCCAAGCAGCCCAAATCTAGGGAGGATACTTGGCAGCGACAGATTAATAAAGTCCCAAATGATGCTCCTGCAGACAGATGTTGGTAAGCAGCTGCTCCAGGAGCAGAAAGACTCACAAACTCTGGGACAGAGCCGGGGTCACGGTGGCCCGTGGATTTGTGCTGCTGCTACATGCATGGCTTTCTCTTCTGGGCTTCCAGCTTTGGCCCTCTGACTCCTGCAAACAGGAGATCATCTTTGTAGGATGGCTTCAATAAGCAGCAGTTCAAGTCTTGACATAAAGAAGACTTCTAGGGAAATGCCACCTAAAAGAAAAATCACCTAGGAAAGTATTGGTGGGGAGATGGTGGGGAAGGACTCTCCCCTGACTTTGTTCCATGGAGCATCCCTGGAAGGCTGAGGGGAATCCCCCAAGCCTTCACTGAGGGCATGAGGCTGGTGAAGTGGGCAGAGCTGGCCAGCAGGGTTCTGGTTGCTAACCAAGGATGCTGCCTTGGGGCAGCGCCAGCACCCTCCATGGTGGACACAGCACCTCCCAGAAGATGCACCATCCCACAGGGCATCTAGCACAGCAGACCTGGACCTGCCCCAGCCCCCAGCAGAGCACGCATGCACTGGATCCCACAGTTGAAAATTGCAGGTGACAAACCATGTAGGGATCTGATCACATGAGCAGATGGTGTGGTCCCCTTGGCACTTACATCTAGTGGCTGCCGAAACTCCAGAAAAAGAGTGAAATTAGAGTGTAATTACACCACCCTTGCTTGATATATTCATCTCTCATATCAAGTGAGAAATGTCACCCTTAACCAATGGTTTTATCTTCCACAAAAACTGCCTGCCCAGGGTGGACCTGCGGATGATTTCTACTTTCATTTTAACACAGATGATTTCTACTTTCATTTTAATAATGACCCTAAAGTCACCACCATCTCCCATAGCAGTGATGGTGTCCCTTGTGTGTGAAAGGACTTATACTTTGAAAGAGCAATTCCGCAGTGCCAGATCCACAGAGACCCCGAGCTGCCTCCCTACCCACTTCCACCCACTTCAATACACAGGGTGCCTGCCAGGTGCGGTGGGCAATGCAGAGGGAGAGGCAGCACCTGGCATCGGGGTGTGCACGGCGAAGTGCAGAGGCAGACAGGCAATTAGAACCCCTGTTGTGAGTGCGATGAGCGTGGTGCAGCAGGAAGGAAGCTTCCTGAAGCCACGAGGCCTGCACTGAGCCCTGAAGGCTGAGCAGGAGTCTTATAGGGAAACACACTGGGGCTGGAAGGTCTCTCCCACTCAAGGAACTAGAAGCAGCCAGCAATGCTGATGCTGAGGCTGAGGACAGCATGGGCTCGAGGAGGTGAGGATGGAAAGGCAGGCAGGGCCAGAGCAGGAAAGGCTTCCTATGTCCTGCCTAGGGGGTTGGCTCCCACCACGGCCAGCAGGAGCCCCGCTAAGGCCTTATGCAAAGGACCCTTTAGGAGTGGGTTCTGGAGGAGGCACAGGCAGGCCTTGCGTGGCTGCCCACCTGGGGAGGGAGGTCTTGGAATGTGCCAGCTCTGTGCTGTGCTAGCAGACAAATCCTTGCAGACTTCAGTGCTCATCTCATTGTAGGTCAGATCCTCCACTACCCTTCACGCCCCAGTTGGTACTCTGAATGGATCTAGAGTCAGCCATCTGTCTGCCACGGAGGCAGTAGAACTGATGGAACCCAGCCATCAAATTCATTTTCTAACAATCAGTAGGGAAAATACTCACCACAGTTCGAGAAATGGTTCATAGAGTCTTACCTAAGAAAACAGAAAATTGACATTAAAAAAAAATCAACAGAAAGACAGGCAAAGGACATGTGTAAACAATAATTTCAGATAATATATAGAAGCACAAAGACTACAAAAGAATATAAAATAAAAAATACACAAGAAAAATATTTAATTCTATTAGTGATCAAAGTCATGACCATTTAAGCAAAGAGTTGCCACTTTCCATATATCAAATTTGCCACATTTAAGAAGCAAACACCAATTCAGTACTGAGTGGTGAGGTACACTCTCCCCAGCCCAGCTGAGGGCTTGTAGACTGGAGATTTTCAAGAAAGCAACTTGGGAAAGTAAAACCAAAAGCCATGACAATTTCTTATTCTGTGATTTTGCTCTCATGAATGTCTCTTAAGGGAATAATAAGGCAGCAGATATATTCTCAAGGACATTGCCATCTTAAATGGTGGGCCTTGAATGTAAAAGTTGAGTGTTTGAAAAAACAAGATGAAACCAAGAAACACAAAAAGTCATCTGTGAGGAAATGTCTCAGGTCATGGGACAGGACAACGGGGAGGGCAGGCCACCGGCCGCCAACCACCAGCTCATGCCTCAGAAGTGTTTCCCAGACTGTGTGCCCTGCAGAGGTGGAACAGCTCAGCCAGCCTGGACGTGTAACTCCCAGGGATAGGAGCGGTTCTGAAAACCTGTCCCAGTGACACTGAATGTGGTTGAGGTCAGCCCTCGGCCCCGTTATGGGGCAGACTCTTTCCAGGGTGCAGTTGGGTTTAGACAGTATTTATTAGGCAGGTGCTGGGTGCTGGCAAACCTATGGGGCAGGGGGCTTGTCTGTTTTTCTCACAGCCATACCCCTAGAGCCTGGAAGAATGCCAGCCAGACCAAGTTCATGGTCAGCACAGGGTGCATGGGCCTGAAGCTTGCATGATTTGGAAAAGGCTCTTTAAGAAAAAGAGTTCAAAACTTGATTTTCAAGAAAGCAACTTGGGAAAGTAAAACCAAAAGCCATGACAATTTCTTATTCTGTGATTTTGCTCTCATGAATTTCCCTTAAGGGAATAATAAGGCAGCAGATATATTCTCAAGGACACTGCCATATTAAATGGTGGGCCTTGAATGTAGAAGTTGAGTGTTTGAAAAAAACAAGATGAAACCAAGAAACACAAAAAGTCATCTGTGAGGAAATGTCTCAGGTCATGGGACAGGACAACAGGGAGGGCAGGCCACCAGCCACCAGCTCATGCCTCAGAAGTGTTTCCCAGACTGTGTGCCCTGCAGAGGTGGAGCACCTCAGCCAGCCTGGACGTGTAACTCCCAGGGATAGGAGTGGTTCTGAAAACCTGTCCCAGTGACACTGAGTGTGGTTGAGGTCAGCCCTCGGCCCCGCTAAGGGGCAGACTCTTTCCAGGGTGCAGTTGGGTTTAGACAGTATTTATTAGGCATGTGCTGGGTGCTGGCAAACCTATGGGGCAGGGGGCTTGTCTGTTTTTCTCACAGCCATACCCCTAGAGCCTGGAAGAATGCCAGCCAGACCGAGTTCATGGTCAGCACAGGGTGCATGGGCCTGAAGCTTGCATGATCTGGAAAAGGCTCTTTAAGAAAAAGAGTTCAAAACTCTTTGAAAAACTGGTTCAAAATAAATTATTTAGCATGAGAAAACAGCAAATTCTAAGAGTTTAAAAGCCTACAAAGGCCACAAATATATAAGATACAGGAAAATGGTATAATCATATTAACTAGCTGACTGACTCATCTCTAACACATTCACAGAGACCAGTTTTATTTGGCTCTACCAGGTCTTAGTTGCAGCACGTGGGACCTTTAGTTGTGGCATGTGAACTCTTAGTTGCAGCATGTGGGGGTCTGGTTCCCTGACCAGGGATTGAACCTGGAGCCCCTGCATTGGGAGCACAGGTCTTAGTCTCTGGACCACCAGGGAAATCCCACCGCCACATGTTTTGAGGCTGTGGCTCCACATCTCCCAGGGCTGGGCTCAGTGAGGCTTGCAAGGGTCACAGTGCAGCCCTGGGGCTACACGGTGGCCTTGGAACCCTGGCTGGTCAGCAAAGGGCAGGGTAAGAAAGAGGTCAGGGTCAGAGCCAGCCATGGGATGAATGGCGATGATGGGGCAACCAAGTACATAAGCCCCCACCCCCAACTCTAACTTAAGTATCCATGTCTCAAGATCCCACCAGCCAGGCCCCGAATTACCAGCAGCCATCCCCATCATATACGAAAGGAAACGCACTGGGAAAGTTGTGGTTAAAATATCTCACTTGGCAAATTTTAGCAAAACCTATGACTTTCTGAAAGTGTCACTAGAATCCCTCCTACAGCTTCGATAGGGAATAAGGCGACTGGGGTGGTCCCCAAAGTGAAAGGCCACCTCTGTGCTTAGTAAATATGTGCTGCTTTGAGTAAAGGACGCTGTGACCCTGTGACTCATAATGAGAAATACTCATTTGGTCTTTGTCCCTGTTTCTGACTCACAGCTCCCCAAACCCGTGGGATTTCTTGTGCAGTAAGAGCCACAGAAGCATCTTTTGTTCTGCTTGGGCTCTTGTCCTCTGATCTACAAGGTGAAATGGGTGTCCTGTTACTCACAGAAAGCTCCTTTCCACCACTTCTGGGCTGACGTCAGTGAGGAGGTCTTTGGAAGTGCTTGCAGATGGGGGCTGTTTGCCAGGGGAACCAACCATGAATAGAGGGCTACAACCTTCAGCCCCATGCCCTGACTTCCTAGAAGGAGAGAGGCTGGAAATTGACTCAGTCATCAATGGCCCATGGCTTGATCAATAGAGTCTATGGAGTGAAACCTTCATAAAACTCAAAAAGACAGAGTCTGAAGAGCTTCCAGGTTGGGGAACAGTTAGTGATCTGGTGAGAGTGGTGCCCTCCTGGAGGGCAGAGAAGCTCCATGTCCTTCTCCATGCCTCACTTGCCATCTGCATCTCCTCCATTTAACTGTGAATATTCATTGGAAGGACTATGCTAAATCTAAGCTCCAATACTTAGCCAAGTCATTGGAAAAGACCCTGATACTGGGAAAAACTGCAGGCAGGAGAAGAGGGCAACAGAGGATGTGATGGTTGGATTGCATCGCTGGTGCAATGGACGGAACTTGAGAAAAGCTAGGAGATGGTGGAAGGGAAGGGAGGCCTCATGTGCTGCAGCCCACAGGGCCGCAAAGAGTCAGATACAACTTGCCAACTGAACAGCAACAAAAACCCAGGAATCCAGTAAGTAAAATGTTTCTCTGACTTCTGTGAGCTGCTCTAGCAAATTAATCAAGCCCCAGGATGGGGTTCTAGGAACCTCCAAATAGTAGGCATTTNCCGCAAAGAGTCAGATACAACTTGCCAACTGAACAGCAACAAAAACCCAGGAATCCAGTAAGTAAAATGTTTCTCTGACTTCTGTGAGCTGCTCTAGCAAATTAATCAAGCCCCAGGATGGGGTTCTAGGAACCTCCAAATTGTAGGCATTTGGTCAGAAGCATGAAAGAAAGAAAGAAAGAAAGGAAGAAAGAAAGAAAGGAAGGAAGAAAGAAAGAAAGGAAGGAAGGAAGGAAGGAAGGAAGGAAGGAAGGAAGAAAGAAAGGAAGGAAGAAAGGAAGAAAGAAAGAAAGAAAGAAAGAAAGAATGTTGTCCTAAAACCCCAAATCTAACTTCAAAAAGGAATTGACCTGAAAATCCTCGATTCTGTATCAGCTTGGCTCATTGATTTTATTTCATGCAAAGCAACCGCTGAAGAAAGACAGACATCCCTTTTGTGTCCAGGGGCCCCAAGCCCCTAGGTGTTTGGAGCTATTTTTAAATGTGACTCACGATGATGCCTGCCTTGGCAAGTGGGTCATACAGAGCATGAAGTTTTGGGAGGTCGGAACAGATACCTCAGTCCGAATCTGGCCCTGATGTCATTTACCTTCTAATTCCAGGTGGCTTGCTGCCCGGGGACGCCATCTGA
>SJYT01028876.1:113716-141869 GCA_006410635.1 Cephalophus harveyi | reverse complement strand
TTTATTAGATATTTAAAATATCTAATACTTAAAATAGGTTTAAACCTATTTCTAGTGCCCATAACTACAGACACAAAGCATCATAGTATGTTAAATCTTTCTGAATTTTAACTTTAGAATATAGTTTTTCAATTTCATTTCTCTTTCTTAAATACATTAGAATGAAATGTACTTGGTAATAATAGGATGTGCTCTTAAATGTTCTTTTAGTTTTCTGGACCATTCACTTACAGACACATAGGAATTAACTTAAAAATTTAACACAGTTGTCAAACCATGTACCATCCAGTGTTCTGGCTCTGACAAACAACTGGCACAGAAAATCATGAAGATTAAAGAATTTGGCCTTTCCAAGTCAGACATCAAGGTTTGGAAACCCAGTTCCTCCACCTATTAGCAATACTTATTCATTGAATGCTACTATGTCTCCTGCATCTCATCCTTACACCTTCCATACAGACTTATTGCAGGGGTGAAGTGTCATACGTTAAGGCTGTATATTGTCACCCTGCTTGCTTATTTCACTTATATGCAGAGTACATCATGAGAAACGCTGGGGTGTAGGAAGCACAAGCTGGAATCAAGATTGCCGGGAGAAATATCAATCACCTCAGATATGCAGATGACACCACCCTTATGGCAGAAAGTGAAGAACTAAAAAGCCTCTTGATGAAAGTGAAAGAGGAGAGCGAAAAAGTTGGCTTAAAGCTCCACATTCAGAAAACTAAGATCATGGCATCCGGTCCCATCACTTCATGGCAAATAGATGGGGAAACAGTGGAAACAGTGGCTGACTTTATTTTTCTGGGCTACCAAATCACTGCAGATGGTGATTGCAGCCATGAAATTAAGACGTTTACTCCTTGCAAGGAAAGTTATGACCAACCTAGACAGCATATTCAAAAACAGAGACTTTATTTGCCAACAAAGGTCCGTCTAGTCAAGAATATGGTTTTTCCAGTGGTCATGTATGGATGTGAGAGTTGGACTGTGAAGAAAGCTGAGCACCGAAGAATTGATGCTTTTGAACTGTGGTGTTGGAGAAGACTCTTGAGAGTCCCTTGGACTGCAAGGAGATCCAACCAATCCATCTTAAAGGAGATCAGTCCTGGGTGTTCATTGGTAGGACTGATGTTGAAGTTGAAACTCCAATACTTTGGCCACCTGATGTGAAGAGAAGACCCTGATGCTGGGAAAGATTGAAGGCAGGAGGAGAAGGAACAACAGAGGATGAGATGGTTGGATGGCATCACCAACTCGATGGACATGGGTTTGGGTGGACTCCAGGTGTTGGTGATGGACAGGGAGGCCTGGCATGCTGCGGTTCATGGTGTCACAAAGAGTCAGACACAGCTGAAAGACTGAACTGAACTAAGTGTCATAAAGGTCACTGATGAAACAATCCACACAGTGTCTGGCTTTCAGGCAGCATTCTAGACATGGTTGCCTACTGTAATTTTACCATCAGTTCAGTTCAGTCGCTCAGTTATTTTCAGGGTTATTTTCTCTTAGTTCCCCCTGATCCACCAGAGTGTCACTGTTTAGAATAACTGTTGGACAGGGAGGCCTGGCGTGCTGCGATTCATGGGGTCGCAAAGAGTCGGACACGACCGAGCAACTGAACTGAACTGAAATGACAAAAGACTTAAAAGCATGGTTAAAGATTTACTTACAGTGCAATTGTTAGGAAAATTTGGCTACTTCTGTGACAGACGACATTTTAAGATAATAACTAGAATTATAACTGACAACATACCAGGCCATTTCAAATTTTGGGAATTTCATATAATTTCTAGAACAGTTATATTAATAATATTCATTCATGTAATGAATGAATAACTAAGAAGTTTATCATTACTCATTTGACAATGTTTTCTATGTAATTTAACATACAAAATCACCCTAATTTGAGGGCCCTCTGAAGCATCTCAAAGTTAACTAGAGGCCAAAATAACCATTTAGAATTTGACTTGAGAAAGTTTGCAAAAAAAAAAAAAAATCAAAGGTTTTAAATGTTTGGTCAAGTAGGATCATAAGTCATTGTGAAACAGTACTTACTCACTTAACCAAAGTGACAATAAAGGATTCCGAAGACAAACGCAGAAAGTTGCAACAGATTAGTTAAAGGGTAAAGAAACTTCACAATCTATTATCAAGAGGTCAATATTTTAAGAAAGGTTTGTCTTCTCAACAGAGGAAAAAACCCCAAATTCCAGTTTTGCATCATTTCATTTTTAATATTAAAATTCACTCATTTGATTAAATTTAATCTAATCTCAGTTGGTTTTAATCACACATAAAATTCCTTTATCAAAAGACAAAAACTAATGTCTATGAATATATATAGGCTTTCCCTGGTAACTCAGTTGGCATATATATATATAATTTAGTAGTACAGCATTTCAATAAAGCACAAAATATATTTATTAAAAGCCTCAAACATATTTAGTTTTTCTGTAATAAGACATCAAATGTAAATAACATAAACTCCTTTAGCAATGTTTCAGTATTTTATCTTATCAAAAATGATCTAGAAAGTCAATAAATTTCATCAGTTAATTTAGCAGAACTTAAAAGTTTCAAGTCACCAAAAAGCTGGAGAAAATATTTTTAGACAGACATATGATGAAACATAATTATCTATAAAGACTTCACCCAAAAATATTTTTCTCATTTATCTCTTTATTACTTCTGAAAATATCATCATACTGTTAATTTTCTTGTTAACAAAGTTTGTAACAGAGATGCATGCATGCATGCTAAGTCATGTCCGACTCTCTGCAACCCCATGGACTGTAGCCCGCTCTTCTGTCCATGGGATTTTCCAGGCAAGAACACTAGAGTGGATTGCCATGTCTTTCTCCATGTAATAGAGATAACATGAGCTTATTGACTTTCAGTTAATGTAGGTACAATAAAAGTATTATATTTAATATTGATGACTCTAAAAACATTTTTATATTAATTAAGCCATCAACTTGTTCTCATTCATTAAAGATTAATCCTAGATCATGTGATCTCTTTAAACTTTGGGCTAGTCTAATTTACATTTAGAAATATTTGACTTGTAAGTGCTTACTTTAAGTCAGTTAAATACAGCTCTTTTACAAGAGCACATCAGGTGTTCAGCACATATCATATGTACAATGATCACACAGGCATACGTACATATAGATAGACATAGACAGAGATCTCATAGTTTTTCTGCTTGAGTTTTTAAAATTTTTTTCACATCTTTTTTGTTTTTATTTTTTATTTTTTTTTAATTTATTTATTTTAACTGGTGGCTAATTACAATATTGTAGTGGTTTTTGCCATACACTGACATGAATCAGCCATGGGTGTACATGTGTTTCCCATCCTGGACCCCTCTCCCACCTCCTTTCCCATCCCATCTCTCTGGGTCATCCCAGCGCACTAGCCCTGAACACCCTGTCTCATGCATCAAACCTGGACTGGTGATTCATTTCACATATGATAATATACATGTTTCAATGCCATTCTCCCAAATCATCCCACCCTCGCCCTCTCCCACAGAGTCCAAAAGACTCTTCTATACATCTGTGTCTCTTTTGCTGTCTCGCATACCGGGTTATCATTACCATTTTTCTAAATTCCATATATATGCATTAATATACTGTATTGGTGTTTTTCTTTCTAGCTTACTTCACTCTGTATAATAGGCTCCAGTTTCATCCACCTCA
Source organism: Cephalophus harveyi (assembly GCA_006410635.1). Classification (NCBI taxonomy): domain Eukaryota; kingdom Metazoa; phylum Chordata; class Mammalia; order Artiodactyla; family Bovidae; genus Cephalophus; species Cephalophus harveyi. The sequence goes on along the minus strand of SJYT01028876.1, from coordinate 138,165 downwards.
TTAGAACTGATTCAAATGTATTTTTTTTAATGGCTGAGTAATACTGTGTATATGTACCACAGCTTTCTTATCCATTCGTCTGCTGATGGACATCTAGGTTGTTTCCATGTTCTGGCTATTATAAACAGTGCTGTGATGAACATTGGGGTACACGTGTCTCTTTCAATTCTGGTTTCCTCGGTGTGTATGCCCAGCAGTGGGATTGCTGGGTCATAAGGCAGTTCTATTTCCAGTTTTTTAAGGAATCTCCACACTGTTCTCCATAGTGGCTGTACTAGTTTGCATTCCCACCAACAGTGTAAGAGGGTTCCCTTTTCTCCACACCCTCTCCAGCATTTATTGCTTGCAGACTTTTTGATAGCAGCCATTCAGACTGGTGTGAAATGGTACCTCATTGTGGTTTTGATTTGCATTTCTCTGATAATGAGTGATGTTGAGCATCTTTTCATGTGTTTGTTAGCCATCTGTATGTCTTCTTTGGAGAAATGTCTGTTTAGTTCTGTCATGCGAGTGTATGTTCCTTGATTCTTTGTCTCATCACAACAAAGATTTGGAGTGATGGACATTAAAGCCCCCTCGCCGTGTCACAGCTCTCAGGTCTTGAATAGACGTGTTATAGCTCTTAGACAAATCAGTGTTACAACTCAGTGTTACAGCCCTATTTTATTTAGAAGATAGCAGGAAAATCCACCTTTGAGGCCTGAGGGCACATCAATCTAAAGACAGGATGAGAAGAGCGCCCCGCCCCAGCACGTTGGGGAGAGAGAGAGAGCTGGCTCTGGCTCCCCTATTTATATGTTTATCTCTCCCTGGGCCTGTCCTCTGTAAATTGAGCCAGCTAGGAGTGTTGTTTGTTTTACCTGAGGTCCTCACTCTGGTCTTTGGACCTTCTTTTGTTTCATTTTCACGGGCTTTTCCCTTCCTTGTCTGTAGCCACTGCCATTTTGGACTCCTTTTCCCTGTTTTACCTACCTAACAGTTCTTTGGCCCATTTTTTGATTGGGTTGTTTATTTTTCTGGAATTGAGCTGCAGGAGTTGCTTGTATATTTCTGAGATTAATTCTTTGTCAGTTGCTTCATTTGCTATTATTTTCTCCCATTCTGAAGGCTGTCTTTTCACCCTGCTTATAGTTTCCTTCGTTGTCTGCTTGAGTTTTAAAAGGCATCTTTTTCCTTTTTTCCTCTTTCAATTTTAGGTTCTACTCTGAAATAATGCTCAGGTGATACGGGCTTAGTTTACTTTTCAATGACATGACAAGAGTTATAACTTCAAGCTTCCTCCTTAGGAATACTTCTGTTCTCTCAGGGTCAGAATTTTGAAAAAGATGTTTTATCAAGCTAGCTGTCTCTACAATTTTGAAATATTGAAAGAGTTCCATCCTGGTTGTTTAGGAGTAAGATAAGGGGACTTCTCTGGTGGTTCAGTGGTTAAGAATTTACCTACCAATGCAGGAGACATGGGTTTGATCCCTGATTTGGGAAGATTCCACATGCTGAGGGGCAACTAAGTCCGTGCTTCACTACTGCTGAGCCCACGAGCCTAGAACCTGTGCTCCACAGCCTAGAAGCCACCAGAACGAGAAGCCTGCATTGCGTACTGTAAGGAAGAGTAGCCCTGCTTACTGCAACTAGAGAGAGCCTGACTGCAGCAAAGACATAGTGCAGGCAAAAAGTAAATACATAAAGAAAAGGGAAAATGAGTGTTTATTAGTCCATTTCCAGGAAAGGGATCTGGGGGCAAGAGCTGGGTTCCATGTGGGAAGAAAAGGCAGCAGAAACCTGCCTGGCTGCTCTGACTGAAGGAGGAAACAGAACAGGCTCTATCTTGAAAGCAGGACTCCTTCTTGGGTCGGACTATGGACTTATATGCCCAGTATCTATGGGAATGACATACAAACTGGAAAACCAGGCCCCCAGAAGGAAGACCCCCAGGGCTCTCTGTGCCTAAAAGAATACCTTAATTAATACCCTAATTATCTGTGTAACCAAATAGAATCATATATTCTATTATGCTTATTGGGGTATGACCACAGGCCTATTGATAATTGTCCACTGTTAACTACCTAGGCTTAAGGCATATGATCACGGTTAACTTTGATTATATCTTTCTTTTTCCTTTGTTCAGACTAGTTTCAGGGAACCTTATACACTTAGGGTATATAAGGTTTTCACAAAACTGGTCGGGGCCCTTGGCTAAGAGGAGACTCTGCCTTGGGCCGCTGGTGTAATAAACTGCACTCCACTATTTGCATTGTCCTTCTGAGTGAGTTTGTTTCCCAAAACGCGTGGCTACAACATGACTGCACAGCTTTGTGTTCACGAAACCTTTCTCCTCCTCCTGGAGGAAGCACACAGGGCTGGGAGGGAGCAGCTGGCTTTACTCTCAGCTGGTCTATGAGCTGAACTGATGTAGGACAGCATGTGTGCATGCTCAGTCATGTCCAACTCTTTGCAACCCCGTGGACTGTAGCCTGCCAAACTCCTCTGTCTATGGGATTTTCCAGGGAAGAATACTGGAGTGGGCTGCCAGTTCCTCCTTCAAGGGATCTTCCTGACCCAGGGATCGAATTTGCATCTCCGATGGCTCCTGCATTGGCAGGCAGATTCTTTACTGCTTGAGCCACCTGAGAAAACTGACATGAGAGAGATTAATGGGAAAATCAAACAGAAGTTTAATAATGCATATACATGGGAGAATTGAGTAACTGGACAAAATGCCTGAAGCATAAGAGAATGTTGCCTTAAGAGCCCTTGCCTAAGAGGATGTTGGCTTGGTGGTTATGGCCTTCAGAGAGGAGAAACGCAATTCAGAGGGAGACGGAAAAGCAAATGTTTGGTAAACACATGTTTGCTGGGCCCTGCAGAGACCATAGGTCACACAGCAGGTTGATCTCTAGGCCCTTCAAAGCTCTCTCCACCACACCTAATCCATAGTCTTTGCAGATATTTCTGGTGATAGCTCTATCCTCAAAATAGGTTACTTATCTCAATTTTTTTAAGGAAAGTAGCAAGAAAAGTTTCCAGTTTTCTGTTTCTTATAAATGATCGGTCTAAATTAACCCTCATGCCAAAGGGGCATTTTGAGGTAGCAAAGTTTGTTCCCCTACTATAAACAATTTTCTTATTTCTAACCATGAATTCCTATAGAAAATATGTGACATCAAAATCATATTTCAATGCAATAATGAATATATAAAAATATTTCAATTTGTGTTTTTTTTTGCTAATTATTCTAATTCTCTTTGTAGGTTTTGAATTTTGTGTCATATAAATGAGCATATCTATTTGAAAAAGGAAATGTTATAAAAAATAAAATTTAGCTAACTCATTTGAACCTTAAAGCAGAGCATTAAAATATCTTTCTCTTAGACCACATCAATATTTGAGTGATAAAAATGCATAATTCAATTTTATTCCTAATTAATATTCCTAGAGGAAAAGGAGTACGTCAAGGCTGTATATTGTCACCCTGCCTATTTAATTTATATGCAGAGTACATCATGAGAAACGNAGGGGACGACCGAGGATGAGATGGCTGGATGGCATCACGGACTCGATGGATGTGAGTCTGAGTGAACTCCGGGTGTTGGTGATGGACAGGGAGGCCTGGTGTGCTGCGATTCATGGGGTCGCAAAGAGTCAGACACGACTGAGCGACTGAACTGAACTGAACTGAGCTGAGAATTAAACCATGCCCATACTTTACAAATTTATAGAAGGCATATTTTAAAAATATGCTACTATGACATGCTAAAGTAACCACTCTTTAGGGACCACTAAAAAAATACAATCAAGGAAATAAGGTCACTTTAAATACTTTACGTTGTGCTTAGACGCTTCAGCGGTGTCCGACTTTGTGCGACCCCATGAACTGTAGCCTGCCAGGCTCCTCTGTCCATGGAATTTTTCAGGCAAGAATACTGGTATGACTGGCCATTCCCTTTTCCTAGGGATCTTTCTGACCCTTCCCTCTTTCTTATTTGTACTTAGATAGCCTGGGGTTAAGTGGATTTTTCACTTTTGTTTTTGTTTTTTTTTGGACAATATGGAAATAGGACAGGTACCGGGACACTTCCTTTTAGGTTTGTTATGGCAGTAAATTGTAGCCTACAGTGGTCTGTGACAGGCTCAGAGTCAGATCATATACAATCTCTCTGGGGTAGAAAAATAGGAGTTCACGAATAAGATAGTAAAATAAATAGGATTCAGAGTCATTAGACCCGGGATTTCACACGGTACATCTGTGCCCTCCTGGAGAAGTGTCCTTGACTTAGCTCTCATCATAGTGCTTCCCTGCAAACTGCAACTAGAAGGGATGTCTTACCTCTTCTGCTAAAATTATACACTCTGAAACCCAGCCTGTAGCTGCCTGAGGGAGATTTGTAGAGGGCCGGGAACCAACCGTCTGTGTGCCTTGCTGGAAGCACTGCTTCAGCTTATTTGCTGAGCTTAGGTCCTGGAACTTGAAAGCACCAATCTTTCAATTTGGTTATTCCCTCCTGGGAACAGATTGAAATCGCTCAAATCTGCCTTGTGTTGAGATTACTTCTAAAGCCATTTCATTTGCAATTGCCAGTAGTTGCCTTGTGACTCTTGGTGGGTGCGAAAATCTTCGGATCATCGTGCTAATTAGAATAATTTTTTGACAGCTGCACTTTCTGGAGAGTGGGCCAAACAAAGGGCCCCAGGCACCCCAGGACCCCTCCAGGGAGCAGGTTTGTAACCTCGGTGACCCAAGGTTAGACAGTTTCCATTCACAGGTACCTTGAGGTTCTTTTTCAACCTCACCGCACCCTGAACCAGTACTTTACCAAGGTTGTTGGGTACATTTGATCTTTAAATATCACACAATATAAACAAAACATTTTAAAAGAGGAAGTAAGCCAGAAACTGGCACAGTGAATGTTTATTGAGATAATAAAATAAGAAAAATAAATTATGCAAACTATCTGTTTTATGTAGAGTACAGCAAAGGCAGGAGAAGTTTATACATGTGGCAGTGTTGTCAGTCGTGACAAGATTATGTTTTAGTTAGACAGGGGATGTAATGAACAACACGCCAACCATAGTTAATAATACTGGACTGCCTATTTACAACTTGCTGACAGAGAAAATCTTCAAAGGTCTCATCACAAGAAAAAGAACATGTGTAACTACCTGTGGGGCAGATGTTAACGGTTCTTATTGTGGTGATCACTTTGCAATATATATAAAAATATAGAATCATTATGTTTACACATGAAATTAATATATTGTAAGTTAATTTTATCTCAGTAAAAACATATCTGTATATATATATATACACACATATATATATAAAGAAATAAAGAGAAAAAGAAAAAAAAAGGTTGAGGATGATGTAGTGTTTCATCTCCCACATACCCAAGACTAAAATCTTACTATCACAGCCCCTCCTATCCCTCTTTTGCTGTATCCGTTAATTTTCCAGAACCTACTTTCCGAGTAACTTTCTCCTGTAAACTCTACCACAGCCTAACTCAGACCTTCAGCATTTCTTATCTGAATTATCACATTGACCTCCTGGTTTCCCTGTCATTCCCTAGTCTCTCCCTGCTAATCAGAGTAGTCTTTCTAAAACCCATATCTGCTTACAGATGGCTCACTCTCCTGTTTAAACTGATACCCAATATCCACAGGATAAATCCAGTCTGGGCCTGGACCACACACCTCTCCCCTCTTCTGACCCCTATCGCAGTCTTACCTGGCAGCCACTCCTCCTTTGATGTTCTTCCTCCCTGATCCTGCAGGAATACATCCCCTGCGTCCCTTCCCTATCCCAGTGAACTTTTGTCCTTATGTTTGATCTAGAACAGAATTTGTCTGTAAAAAATGCAGTTACCTATGCCCTTGTGGTTACAGAAAAAGGGTATCCACTCTCATCAATAAACAGCATGATTCCAAACAGACTTTTAAAGAAATCTTATGAGTGTGGGATTTTGAGATAGATACATGTATTATTTATGAGGGTTGTTTTTTTTTTTTTTAATCTAACCCCAATAGGTAAAAATGTACTTAAAAATTCCTATTAAGAAATGCCCCCTGGAATTTAAATGAGGTTAGATCTGGTCCATGAGAGGAAGTTCACTTCCCACACAATAGACAAAACAGATAACAAAGGCTAATGCTACTTATGGAACAATTTTTCATCATAGCTAAGCCTTCCTTTTTTAATTGAAGCCAATTTCTTTTATTGTTTTATTATTAATATTAATCAGAGGACAACTGTTTTACCATGTTATGTTGGTTTCTGCAATGAATTGAAGAGTCAATTTGCATAATCAGTTTTAAATTTACCTACTCAATCTCTGGCTTCTCTGGTGGCTCCAAGGTAAAGGATCTGCCTGCCAAAGCAGGATACACAGGTTTGATCCCTGGGTCAGGAAGATTCCCTGGAGAAGGAAGCGAAACCCACACCAGTATTCTTGCCTAGTAAACCCCACGGACAGAGAGAGGAGTTTGACAGGCTACAGTCCATGGGGCCACAAAGAGTAGGACGCAACTAAGTGACTGAGCACACCCACATGGTCAAATCTCTGTGTGAAAATTTTGTATTATCATTTATTTGGTCAATAGGGAAGAAGTCAAGGAGTACTGAACACAAAAGGATAAGATTAACTTAAATCTTAAATGCCACTGGGGACTGATACCAGCAGTGAACCAGTGAAGTTGCTCAGTCGTGTCTGACTCTTTGCGACCCCATGGACTGTAGCTTACCAGGCTCCTCCATTTATGGAATTTTCCAGGCAAGAGTACTGGAGTGGGTTGCCATTTCCTTCTCCAGGGGATCTTCCCAACCCAGGGATCAAACCCAGGTCTCCCGCATTACAAGCACTTTACCATCTGAGTCACCAGGGAAGCCCACAGAAACTCATTAATCAAATAGCAACTGATCATGGCAAAGCCCAAGTGTTTGGGACCCTATTTAGTTGAGTGAATTCCATGGAGAGCCGCAAGTAGGAGCAGGGAGAGCAGAAGGTAGAACCAGAGGAAAGTGTCAGGTTCCTAAAAAGAAAGGGAGGAAATAAATGAAAGGTTCTAAAAAGTGCCATCAGATGTTGGGAAGGCACATCCTTTTGCTTCTGAACAATGACAGGCTTTCTTTATAGCCTGCCCTTCACTCCATCCCCACATATCTACTCACACTGAAACGTGAAACTTGCACTAATACTCATTTCCTTCAAATAACACAATACCTTATGTCAGAATTTCAAAGTTCTGTTTTCCCAAGAGCTTTGCTATAAGTTGGTACAGAGGACTTTGCTTAAATTTCAGTTTTCCAGTCAGTTTATTTTTTTAAAAATTTTAATTCTCCTTTTTTCCAATTTCCTCCCAGTTTCATAAGAAGAATCAGAAATGCAATGGTGTTCAGAAGAGCCTCCCCTAGTATAACTGAAGGCCAGACATGCAAATGCGTCTGTATCTGAAACCATTTCAATGCTTTGTTTAAATGCATAGCTTGAGGTACCAAGCTCTTCCACAAAACAGGTTATAGATAAGTTATGAAAGTTGAAGAACTATGTTTTTGAAACTTATATGACATATTCCTAGTTTATGGTCTTTTTTTATGATAGCATGATAAAATATGGCATAGGCATAGAGCTGTGTGACTCAATATAGTAGCCAATAGCCACATGTGTTTATTACATCTAAATTGGTTAAAATTATATATAATTTGAAATTTAGCTCTTCAGGTCCTTTAGCAGCATTTCAGTTTAGCTGCAGTTCAGTTCAGTCGCTCAGTCATGCCCGACTCTTTGCGACCCCATGAATCGCAGCACGCCAGGCCTCCCTGTCCATCACCAACTCCCAGAGTTCACTCAGACTCACGTCCATCGAGTCAGTGATGCCATCCAGCCATCTCATCCTCTGTCATCCCCTTCTCCTCCTGTCCCCAATCCCTCCCAGCATCAGAGTCTTTTCCAATGAGTCAGCTCTTCGCATGAGGTGGCCAAAGTACTGGAGTTTCAGCTTTAGCATCATTCCTTCCAAAGAAATCCCAGGGCTGATCTCCTTCAGAATGGACTGGTTGGATCTCCTTGCAGTCCAAGGGACTCTCAAGAGTCTTCTCTAACACCACAGTTCAAAAGCATCAATTCTTTGGCGCTCAGCCTTCTTCACGGCATTTAGGCTATTCATTAGTTACATTAGCCCTGGCCTGATAGCTCAGTTGGTAAAGAATCCGCCTGCAATGTGCGAGACCTGGGTTTGATCCCTTGGTTGGGAAGATCCCCTGGAGAAGGGAAAGGCTACCCAGTCCAGTATTCTGGCCTGGAGAATTCCATGGAGTGTATAGCCCATGGGGTCACAAAGAGTCGGACACGACTGAGCGACTTTCACTCACTCAGTTACATGTGGTTAGTGGCTATCATGCTGGACAGCGTATGTGTGCTTAGTTGCTCAGTCATGTCCAACTCTTTTTGTCCCCATGGAGTGTAGCCCACCAGGCTTCTCTGTCCATGGGGATTCTCCGGGTAGGAATACTGGAGTGAGTGGCCATGCCATTCTCCAGGGGATCTTCTGAACCCGGGGATCAAACCCAGGTCTCTTGCATTGCAGGTGAATTCTTTACTGTCTGAACTACCAGGGAAAGCCCTGTTCAGAACAGATATTAAACATTTTTCACTGCGAAACGTTCTATTGGAAAGCATTGGTTCAGAGTAAGTTGATTATTCAACTATTTATCAACATTTAACTAGTTTGGTGAATGGACTCACTCAAGATTAAAATATTTTCAATATTTAACTTTTTGGTGAATGGACCTATTCAAGAAAATTTGGTACTAGGGAAAAAAAAAGTAGTTTTGTAGAAAGGCCATTTGGAAGCTTTCTATCACAGACCTTGTCCATTTTGAGAAGTTTTTTTTTTTTTCAATCAACCTTGTTAAACTGTTTGGAGGGATTGGGCTGATCCCTAACAGAATTTCTTACCATTGAAATAATTATATTACCCCAAAGATATAATTTGTGTGGTAACATTTAGAAATCTGGAGTTTATTAAGCCTTGAAAAGTTCATCTAGCTGTTTTGACAAGAGGTTTTCACTCAGGCTATTTTTAGTGCTTTTGGAAGGCTGATCATTTCTAACACCAGGGGAGACCCGCAGATGATGCATCCCTTCACTATGCTGCGCTTTAGTTGAAGAAGGAACATACTGAACCTTTACACTGCAAACGGCAGTTGCTTAGGAGATCGCCATTTCCTTTTGATACTGTCTAAATTACTTGATTTGCATGCAGCTTTCCAAAGCAATATGCCATTTTCTGGGTTTTTAAAAAAACAAACTATTTCATTTGGCAAAGAAAACTCAATACCTTGCTTTCTATGTTTTCTATTTTACGCCACCAAAAGCAAAGCATCACACAGATAAGTATATCTGGAGTTATTTATAGATTGCCTAGAAATAATATTAGGAATTCATGTCTGTGAAATGGAAATGAATACCCTATAAACTTAATGGAAATGTAGTTACCTAATAATAGTTTCAATACATTGAAAATTGATTTTGCATTCTTGAATACCCAAGTCAAGTATTTTAAATGCAATCTAAAAATAGTTTCTATGAAATTAAATGAATTGAATCCAAGTATAGTTGCCCTCTAGGGCCTCTGTCTCAGCCTCTCAGAAAGGCCTGGAGACACAGTGTCTGTGTTCAGAGATTTCCAGAGAGCTAATTTTCTGAGTAACAAATACACAGACTTTGAAGAAAAAAATAAAAATGGGGAGGGGCTCACTTAAAAATCTGTGCATAACTAGTAAGAAAGGTTAAAATTAGGACTGGACAAAATAGAACTTGTCCCTAGAGAGTTTAAAAAAAAAAAAAAAGCAATGAGGATGACTCTATTATGTAACATTAGAAGGAGAAAACTAAGAGGCAGCTCCTTTTTTTTTTTTTTTTCTCTCAGTTGTTCTTCTTTCCTGAATGAAAATACAGCCCTGAACTTTCTGAGAGATAGATAATGTTGCCTAAAAAGAATACTGAGGGACTTCCCTGGGGGTACAGTTGGTTAAGACTCTGTGCTCCCAAAGAAGGGGGCCCAGGTTTGATCCCTGGTCAGTGAACTAAAATACCACATGCTGGTGTAGCAAAATTAAAAACCAAAAATACTGAAATGGAGTCTTGCTCCTGTCTCTTACTAGCTGTGTGAGCAGGTAAGTTTCAATGACTTCATCTATGTTTTTTGTTGTTGCTCAGTCATTAAGTCATGTACAACTCTTTGCAACCCCATGGACTGCAGCACACCAGACCTTCCTGTCCCTCACTATCCCAGAGTTTGCCCAAGCTCATGTCCATTGAATTGGTGATGCTATCCAACCATCTCATCCTCTGTCACCCTTTTCTCCTTTTGCCTTCAATTTTTCCCAACCTCAGGGTCTTATTTCCAATGAGTCAGCTGTTCACATCAGGTGGCCTTCAAGTTCTGGAGCTTCGGCTTCAGCATTGGTCCTTCCAATGAATATTCAGAGTTTATTTCCTTTAGGATTGACTGGTTTGATCTGCTTGCAGTTCAAGGTACTCTCAAGAATCTTCTCTAGCACCAGTTTATAGACTTCATCTATAAACTGTAGATAATGATAATAATCAGTAGTAACTAGAATAATCACATAGGATCATTGTGGGAATTAAAAAAGAGTAAGTGCTATGGACTGAATTATGTTCCCCACCAGATTCACATTTTGAAGCCTCAACCTCCAATGTGACTCTCTTAGGAGATACAACCTGTATAGAGGTGAAGTGAAGTGAAATGAAGTGAAGTCACTCAGTCATGTCCGACTCTTTGCGACCCCATGGACTGTAGCCTACCAGGCTCCTCAGTCCGTGGGACTTTCCAGGCAAGAGTACTGGAGTGGGTTGCCATTTAAGGTTAAATGAAGTCATAAGGGTAGGGTCATTAGTTAAGGTTAAATGAGGTCATTAATCCGATAGGATTAGTGTTGTATAAGAAGAGAGGGGGAGAGCTTGCTCTCTGTCCACCATGCAAAGACAGTGAGAAGGCAGCCATCTGCAAGCCAGGAAGACAGCTCTCATTATAAAAGAATCCTACCAAACCCTGGCCTCAGATTTCTAGCCTCCTGAACTGACAAAGTAAGTTTCTGTTGCTTCAGTCAGCCAATCTATGGTATTTTGTTATGGCAGCCTGAGCTGACTGATGCAATAAGGTAGGATATCAATGGCAGGGTCTATGTCAGACTTGCTGACATTTAATCCCACAGCATTCTCACTGCCTATTATCTAGTTGCTATTGTTTAGTCACTAAGTCAGAGAGGGCAATGGCAACCCACTCCAGTACACTTGCCTGGAAAATCCCATGGACGGAGAAGTCTGATAGGCTACAGTCCATGGGGTCTTGAAGAGTTGGACATAACTGAGCAACTTCGCTTTCACTTTTCACTTTCATGCATTGGATAGGGAAATGGCAACCCACTCCAGTATTCTTACCTGGAGAATCCCAGGGATGGCAGAGCCTGGTGGGCTGCCGTCTCCGGGGTCGCACAGAGTTGGACACGACTGAAGTGACTTAGCAGCAGTCACTAAGCCAGGTCTGATTCTTCCTTGACCCAGTGGACTGTAGCCCACCAGGTTCCTCTGTCCATGGGATTTCCCAGGCAAGAATATTGGAGTGGGTTGCCATGCCCTTCTCCAGGGAATCTTCCCAACCCAGGAATCGAGCCTGCATCTCCTGCCTGGGCAGGCAGACAGATTCTTTACCACTGAGCCACCTGGGAAGCCCTATTGTCTAGTACATGCTCGATAAATTTTTACTAAATGAATGAATGAATCAAGAATCAGAGTTAGTCATAACGTATAGATTTAAATACTCTTTGAGTAGAACTGACTTCAGACTTTCTCTGGGTTCTTTATTGGATTGCATATATTGGGCAGCATGCAAATCCAGTGCAATGCCAGTCCTAGGAGTTTTTCCCTCTCTACCCTTTTCCTCCACCTGCCTGTGTAGGTGTATAGAGAATGCAGCTTGGGATCTAGATTGTCTGAGTCCAAATTTTGGTTCTATCACTTGCAAGCCTTGGGCAAGATGATTAACTCTCCCATGTGGCAGTAATAGCCTATGTAAAAACCAAGATAATAATAGTATCTACATCGCCAGGTTGCTGTGAGAATTAAATGAACAAACACATGGCATATTTAGAAAACAAATAGCATAATCTAGCATTCTTCCTTCTGTGCTTTTATTCCTCTTTCTTGTATATCTTGAAATACACTGGTCATCAACTCTGTCCTTAAATTTAATTTTAGGCTGAACTTGACGTGTTGACCTAAAACAAATAGATTGCCAGATATTTCTCCAGAAAAGATAGATTTTTTTTTTTTTTCAGGTTCAGCAGAGAATCACAATGCAGGGTCTGCCACCACAGCCATCCATGTGCAAGTCCTCACATGTCAAAGGAAGATGAAACTTTCACAGAAGGGAAAAGGCAGTTGGGAGAGCCAGAGTGAACAAAGAATCCACAGATTCTCACTGGCTGAGTACTTTCCAGGAGAGGAGTCTTTCTTTTTTCAATGAGCTCCGTTCTCCTTGCAGGGTGTGGAAGCTCCCATCTCTATTTAATTGTGGTTTCTGTTGATTAATTTTACAGATGTCACTGAACACATTCTCCTCTTCCTCTCTTCTGTTGTTGACACTATTGCATTCTCAGGATCTCTTGCCTATCTGATCATTTATTTCCATATCTCTCGCAGGATTCCACTTTTTAGTTACTTTCAGAGGTTCTCAGGGCTCTGAGTCTACAATTTTAGCCGGCTGGTTGCCTCTGCTTCTCTCTCTTGATTTGCACAACCATCTTATCACTATTCATTGTCTGTTCTGACTCTTGATTACCTCTGAATCTATATTTTAGTCCATCTCCTCTGTCATAATGCTGGTCTCTCTCTATCATCTTTTTCATCTTTTGCATAACAGCCTCATAACTGGTCTTTCTCTATATGTAATCTTGTCCTCTCTGATATGTTTTCTTTTTAAAAACGCAAGTTGCAAAATGCAAACCACAAGTCCTTTGCCTGCTTAAACCCTTAATTAACTTGTCAACATCCTTAGGAAATGGTCCTCCAAACTCTAGTGTTTCCATAAAGCTTCAAGACCTGCCTCTTGCCTACCCTTCTAGCTCAGGTCTCACTCTTTCCCCCACCATTCTGCTCAACCAGATACAACAGGCTTTGAGTTACTCTGCTCTGACATTCACTTTTGGCAGGTCTTTTAGCATGCTGGGCCCTCCAGCTAGAATCTTCCCAACAGCTTCTCTCGCCTAGGTGGCGGCACCATTATTTCCCCTGGCAGCATCTTTCTGTAGTACACTTTTGTTTTAAAATTTGCATTCTCCACTCTATGGAAAAATAATTGCCTATGTCTTCTTACTTTTTAACACAGTACACATTTAAATAGCCATTGACGAGATGAATGAATGGACTCATCTCAGTTTTCCTTATGCTTATTTTAACTCCTTTGGTTCAAATGCTTTGATCTGCGAGATGGTTAATTTTATGTATCAATTTGATTGGACAGTAGGATGCCCAGATATGTGATATATCATTATTCTGAGTGCTTTGGTGAGGGTTTTTTGGATGAGTTTAATCTTTAAGTCAATAGATAAAGTACGTTGTCCTTCCTAATGTGGGTGAGCCTCATCCAATTAGTTGAAGACCCGAACAGAACAAAAAGACTGAATAACAGGAAATTCCTCCCACTCAAGCTTGGACATTTGTTTTTACCTGTCTTCAAATTGAACTGAGACATCAGGTCTTCCTGGATCTTGAACCCACTGGTCTTTGTATTGTAACTACATCAGCGGCTCTCTGGATCTCCAGTTTGCAAACTCACCCTGTAGATCTTAGGACTTACCAGCTTCTATAATTGTGTGAGCCAAATTCTTATAATAAGTCCATCTGTTTATCTATTTACATCCTAGCAGTTTTGTTTCTTGGCGAACCCTGACTACAATCTGCCAGTAATATTAATATTTGAGGTTGGAAATATAGCAAGAAGTGAACCAGATTCATAGATAATAAAACATAAATCTTTACCACTTGCCACTAGAAGCAATTTTGTAACTTTAAATAAGTTTGAATTTTCCCTGGAGAAGGAAATGGCAACCCACTCCAATATTCTTGCCTGGAGAATCCCATGGACAGAGAAGCCTAGTCGGCTATGGTCCATAGAGTCACAAAGAATCAGACACGACTAAAGCGACTGAGCAAGCATGTAAGTTTGAATTTTATTTTCATTTCTGTTCAAAGTTGCCCCAATCCAGAAGGTCATCAGCAAAAACAGTGAAGAAAATCAAGACATCAATAAGGTGCAAACTGGGTAGCTCCTTCTTTTTTGGAGTGTCACGTGATAAAAGAAGTACCACCAACCAGTTTATGTATATGTCAGTTTTTAGAAAAATTCATATTTCAGAAATAATGTGTTATAGGATAGTTAAGTTCTCTAAATAGCTTGCAACTTTTAAAAACAAATTATAATGTGGCTAAATTCTTTAAGAGAACTACTTGAATTCTGTCTTACAAAAGAAGTTGCTCAGGAAAGAAGGAAGACTATGAGAAGATTAAGCAATTTCTACATTTTTTCTATGTACTTGGTGGGTCTAATTTATGTTCCATAAATAAATGTCCCATTGAAGTCACATGATGCCACCTGGCGGCATTCCTAATTCCTGTTTCCACTATTGAATTATGTCTGGCATGAGAATTCATATATATTCACCAAAAAAATTTTGAGCACCTGCTCTGTGCTAAGTTCATTGCTAAGTGTTGAGAAAACACAGAGAATGACATATGCCTGCTCCTAAAAGTTGAAACTGGAAGAAGAGGGACAAAAGAAATGAAGAATGAATTCAATGGCAACTTTTCTTTCTTCACTCTACTTACCTTCATTTCTCTCTAATTCATTTTCATACCCAGTAATGAATATGGGACAAGCACAGATCCAGGCCAATTATTTATATCAGAATGCATGGAAGCATGAAGGGGACCACTGGGTTAATGGCAATCTATGTGATTCATGGGGTCGCAAAGAGTCGGACACGACTGAGCGACTGAACTGAACTGAACTGATAGGAGAGAAACCTAGAGGATGTATATAAATGAAAATTTAACAGAAACAATGATGTGACTGAGCTGCTAAAAAAGCTAATAATGCTTACCTTTGTTCTACATTTGCAGAAATAAAGTGTTTAAATCAAAGTAGGTAATAGTTTTACTACTGTGTATTTTATTATATATTGCTAAAGGATCTTGAATATCTAGCCTGGAGTAAGATGATTAAGACATACTTAGAAACCTTTGTTTTGTCTATGGATGAAATAGTTGGAAAAATAAAAGTTATAGATGAGGGGTCCTTCTGGTGAGAATTTTCTAACTATCAAGATATAAATCAAAGAAGTGCGTTGGCCTGAGAGATCTGAATAAGTACAAAGAGCTCTATCATCAGAAGTGATCAAGAAGAGGATGGACAGATTCCTGTGAAAGATAATCTAGAAGAGCTAATTCTTTTGGCTGGGAGTTGAATTAGGTGGCATTTAGTTATCTTCTCAAGCTCTAAAGGTCCACAACTTTACATTTAAATACGCTTTACACTGTTTACCTGTGCATTGGGTACATACATCAGTGACACTTTATTAAAATTTTATAGTATATCCAACAATATCATTTCAGAAAAGGCAAACTCAGAAATTTCATCAAATAAGTATCAATAACAATAAAGTATGAAAGAAGATAGTGAAAAGGCTAGCTTAAAACAATATTCAAAAGCTAAGATCATGGCATCCTTTCCCATCACTTCATAGCAAGTAGATGGAGAAAAAATGAAAACAGTGACAAATTTTATTTTTTGGGCTCCAAAATCACTGCAGATGGTGACTGCAGCCATGAAATTAAAAGATGCTTGCTCCTTGGAAGAAAAGCTATGACAAACCTAGACAGTGTATTAAAAAGCAGATACATCACTTTGCCAACAAAGTCCATATAGCCAAAGATATGGTTGTTCCAGTAGTCATTTATGGTGTGAGAGCTGGATCATAAAGAAGGCTGTGTACTTAGTTGCTCAGTCGTGGACGACTCTTTGTGATCCCAAGGACTATAGCCCACCAGGCTCCTCTGTCCATGGGGATTCTCCAGGCAAGGATACTGGAGTGGGTTGCCATGCCTTCCTCCAGGGGACCGTCCCAACCTGAGGGATTGAACCCAGGTCTCCCGCACTGCATTACCATCTGAGCCATCAGAGCCCACGAATACTGGAGTGAATAGCCTTCTCCAGGGGATCTTCCCAACCCAGAAATCAAACTGGGGTCTCCTGCACTGCAGGTGGATTCTCTACCAGCTGAGCTACTAGGAAGCTCAAAAAAGGCTGAGGACCAAAGAACTGATGCTTTCAAACTATAGTGCAGGAGAAGACTCCTGAGAGTCCCTTGTACTGAAAGGAGATCAAACCAGTCAATCCTAAAGGAAATCAACCCTGAATATTCACTGGAAGGACTGATGCTAAAGCTGAAGCGCCACTACTTTGGCCACCTGATGCAAAGAACTGACTCATTGAAAGAGACTCTAATGCTGGGAAAGACTGAGGGTAGGAGGAGAAGGGGGCGACAGAGGATGAGATTGCTGGATGGCATCACTGACTCAATGGACATGAGTTTGAGCAAACTCCAGGAGACAGTGAAAGACAGGGAAGCCTGGCATGCTGCAGTCCTTGGGGTCCCAAAGAGTCAGAGAGGACTTAGTGACTGAACAATAGCAACAATAAAGTGTACATTTTGGTACCCAACCAAACTTAGCATATGCAGTACTTTATAACATAAAATCTTCTTCATAATTCAACTCTTACATGGTATAAAGACCTAGAATAATATTTTTTAATGTGGATCATTTTAGCCAAAGAAAAATAATGTAAGGACTCTCTAAGACTATAGAATACTATCCCTTTCAATGTATATTTTATTTCTGCCTTTATTATTCTTTTGTTTCTGTTTTGCTTGCTGAAAATATCATCATTACAAGTAAGTAGAATGATAAATTTTGTTAAACTCATGTTTTTAAATACTTGAAATCTGAATACTGGTTCTGATATACTCCAGGGAACTCTTTTATTTATTTTTTCTTCCTGTCTGCTCATTGTTTCTAATAAAAAGTTAAGATTAAAAATAGATCCTCTTCAGAAATGAACAAGAGCATATTCAGTTTAACTTTTGTTCCTAAAAGTTAGTGGGTAATCAAAATGATATGACAAACTTTCTGCATGTTTCTCTCAATATTATTTTCAAATATTTAAAGTTTCAAAACTGAGATCCTTTGAGATTACTTTTATTTTTATCATGCATGGAGTATAAATAATATGTTAATACCTTGCTTGTAATATAAATATTTGTAGGAAACCCATCAAAAATGAGGCTAGTTCTCTGCTTAATATCATAATTTTTTTTTTGAATGGGAGAATTGATCCATGGTATCTCTCATCTTTTCTGGTTAGCTAATTGCTTTTGTCACACATGCATCTGCTCAATGCGTTTCTTGATGAAGCTGGAAGCTACCAGGAAACTCTCCCAGCTTATATTCCATAGGTAAACCTGGGCAGCAACCAAAGGCTTTTCCTGGGTTGAATCAGTTGAAATTCCAATGACATAAGGCAGATTCCTAGTATTTAATTTTTCACTCCTTTGCTTGCAGCCAGGGTTTGTTTGTTTATTCTTCTGAGGTAATTTTAATTTACTCAAATCTCTCAAGGACCTGTTGCCTAGACTTAGTGAATAAAGCCTCATTTGAAAATATACAATAAGTAGATGGTGAGTATTATGGTAAAAGAATGAAACACGGATTTTCTTTTTCTTTTAGATAAAGAAAGACCATCTCAAAAAGTGTTTCACTGCAATACACAATCTGGCTGACCAGTATGTGTTAGTTCCTGGAAACTTTGAGAAGTCAAATAGACCGGGGTGGGTATTAACACAGCTTTGACAGCTTTCCCATTTAGTCTTTGCATGAAAAACATAGTTAATACTGTCAATAGTCCAGCCTGAGCTAAGAAACCCATCTGTCAAAGATGTAAGGAATTCCAGCCTTGGATAGAAGGTTGGATGTTATTAATCTTCATGGTTTCTTTAGATCCTTAATTCTTAATATAAAGATATATTTTCTTCTAAATGGGAAAGTTGACCCATGTGACTTTTGGATTATAATAGAATTTTTAAGAGGTTAAGATGAACATTAAACTTCTCTGTACGTCAAGGATCAGCCTGTCTGTGTCTGTCTCTCTCCCTAGGAACACTCTGGTCATTTGTTTGCCCATTTATGCAAAGATAATTCAAAGATTAAAGAAAAAAAAATCTCCATATGTACAATCTCCTTATATTAAGAAAAAATATCTAAAGGAAAATTTATACACATCACAGTATAATTTACAACTTGGGTTTTTAGCAACTAGAAGTCATTGCCTGTATGATAGCTTCATGTCTCCATGTTAAAAATTAGAAAGAGGTCAATTTTAATGAACAGAGGTCCACACAGACAAGTGCTATTTTTGTATATTCCTCTGGTACCACATCTAAGAATAGAAAGAAAAAAAAAACTGGCAACAGAAAAGAACCATCTTTCCTTCCAGCATAAACTGAGGCATGTGTTTGATGGAGAAAAGGGAAGAGTGTTTCATTTAACTCTCTCTGAGTAAAGGATCTTAGTTCTATTAAGCACTGTTGGAAAGTATATTGGATATAATATTTAAAATTTAAAGGTAAAGTGTTTTTTAAAGCTTTTTAATACAAGCAAGCATCAATTTTACTAAAATGCTGTCAAATATTACAATACAATGACATTTATTATTCCAAGTCTATATCATGAGTATAACTTCCTTTCCAAATATAGTGATTTTTTTTTTAATGTACTTTGGAAATGGAGAGAGAACCAAAGTAATCTACCAAAATTCTTTCTCACCATCTTTTTAAAATAGAACCAGGTCAATCATGCCAGCAGAGACTATTTCAAAACAGTAGAAATTATTGTCTTTTAAAAGAGTAGGATTAACCAATTCATAATTCTTAAATAACAAAGCACATCATACTTTTCTAAGCTGAGTTTAACATAAAATGTCAAATATTTGTAATGAAACATTTATAGTTAAGTACAGTGAAATGTGTGAAATACTGAAATGGATTATCAACATTGCTGGAGTCCTGGTATAACACAGGAACATCTATATTAATTGATACCAAGAAAAACTTAAAATTTCTCTTCAGATTGAAAGCTGAGATAGAAGTGATTTAAAATTTAAAGCACTTTATGTAAGAAATTTCAGCATTGCCTAAGTTAAACGTGGAATGAGAACCACAGTTTTTTTTTTTTTTTTCCATGTTTTTCTATTAAGAACTTTCTTGGGACTTTTCTGGAGCCCCAGTGGTTAAGATGCTGTGCTTCCAAGGCAGATGGACTGCATTCAATCCCTATCCCAAATGCCACGTGGCCAAACAAACAAACTTTCTTCAACTCTAAGGTGATTAACTGAATGCAGAACAAATATATCTGCAAAAAATTTTAATTTGGGGATTGTTTAGCTCTTACAGTGAAGCTCATTCTGAATGCTATATTAAAGAAGAGAGCCTTAATTATATATTTTTTTTCTTGCTTGTGATATGAGTTTATCTTGCATTTTGATATATTATTCTTATATTCAAGATCATCTGACTTCAGATGAGGAACTCTACTGCAGAGCACTGCTTGACTAGAAAATCTGTCATCTGGGAATTAGAGCTAGGCTGACTGTCAGTTATGCCTCTTGGTATTAGCACCCTGTTATTTCCAGAAACTAAAAAGGCAACATGAAAGAGTATCTTGCTACTAGTATCTAGCTTTTATACGGCTGCCCTTGCATCTGTGATAGTGCCAGAGAAGAGAAAATACAGATTGTAAGGTGAAATCCACAGGACATCCCAAATCACTGTGGTCAGTAGGTTGAGGCATGCCAACCTTTCTGTTAAGAACAGAGGCAAGAGCCCAGTGTACTTGGATTCTGTCTAAATAGCTGTATGGCTTGATTACTTAACCAAGTTACTTCTTTGGGCTTCAGTTTCACTGTCCTCATGAGAAAGAGTTAGAGGTTTAAGTAAACATGTATGTGTTGTGTGTTTGTGCCAATGTAGGAGTCGCAAGAGACCTGGGTTTGATCCCTTGGTTGGGAAGATCCCCTGGAGTAGGAAATGGCACCTACTCCAGTAGTCTTGCCTGGAAAATCCCATGGACAGAGGAGCCTGGTGGGCTGCAGTCCATGGGGTCACAAGAGTCAGACATAATTGAGGGACTGAGCACACACACACACACACACACATGTATACTTAAGGTATATATATCATATATGAGTTGTTGTATCTTTAATTTATATCATATGTGAGCCTAAAATATTATGTATTACTTAAAATTAAATACATATATACGAGACATATGTAATATATTCAAGATATATGTAAATATATGCATATATTTATTTAAAAGTATAAACATATGTTAATAGTGCAGTTTTTCATAGGTGGTAAGCGCTACCTAAATATTAACTATTATTATAATAGTTAATATTGTACTGCCTTATCATTTCTATATCTGAACTACTAATGAGTAACCAAGTTGATCAGTCTGATGGTTCTTTCCTTTCCTTGCTTTTTCTTGAAAGGTTCAAAATTGCAGCAAATATTACTTTTAAGAAGTTGAGTAAACACAGAATGAGAAGCCCTAAGGCAAGGTACTGAGTTAACAGACAGGCTAATCACTTCCTGAATACAAATGAACAGGGCTCTTTGTAGAACTAGCACCAGGGACTGTTAATGGGCTTTTGTTTTAGAGACTGATGGATTGATATTCCAGGGAGAACCCTGATGAGAACCCTGACAACATCTGCCTCTCATAACCTATTACTAATACTAAAACAGTAGCCTTGCAAATCAGCATAATCTCATATAAATCAATGCACTCACATTCTAATGTGAGCTCCATCAGGACAGAGATTTTTGTCTATGTTGTGTCACGGCTGTAGTCACAGAGTCCAGGCAAGTGCCTGAAAAATAGCAGGCTCACAATGACTATTTCTTGAATGAAATGAATCAATGAAAAATCTTGACCTTTCTTTTAAATAGGATTAACATTAAAAGCAAAACAAACAAAATAGCAAGCTTTTTTGATGACTTTGGCCTGAGAATGCTGGTTAGCAGTTTAAGTAAGCTGAAGGAGCAGCATGTGAATGACAGCAGGGTGAATATATACGTTTAGCCATAATTCCAGAAGCTGAGAATTTGGTTATGTCTTCACTGGAATGTGTGTTGTGGAGCCATGCCATACTTAACTTCGACTCATGCACATGTGACAGATTTGAATTACAAATATTTTGTCCGGCATCTAACTTTAGTGTCTATATTTACATTTTATTTTTCTCCCCAGGTTTTCAGAAATCTTTTTCCATGAAGTGACGCTTTTATTCTCTGCAAACATTTAATTACTTCCAACAGTTTCTACTCAAGCTTTGACTGGCTAAAACAATCAGTGTGACAGAGGAGAGGAGAAGCAGAATTGAGCTGATCTCCCGACAGTTCTGCTGTGAAGTGAAAGTGTTAGTTGTTCATCACGTCCAACTCTTTGTGACCTATGGACTGTAGTCCGCCAGGCTCCTCTGCTCATGGGATTTTCCAGGCAAGAATACTGGAGTGAGTTGCCATGCCCTCCTTCACGGGATCTTCCCAACCCAGGGATTGAATCCACATCTCTTATGCCTCCTGCACTGGCAGGTAGGTTATTTACCACTAGTGCCACATGGGAAGCCCTTTTACAGTGTAGGCAAGCTAACAATTTGAATAGGAATATATATTAATTTGCATACACTCCAAGCTTTCCTAATTATCTTTATAACAAAACTAAGAAGGTATTAGTCATCTTTGGATGAGCTATACTCAATTCTACTTGTCTTTTCTAAATATAATAAAAACACAGTAAACAAATTTAAAGTACATTATTAATTGATTAGCTATGATTTCTCAAATGGTTCACATCATCTTATTTAACTTTGGAGCTTCCAGACTTTAAGAACAAGTCACCAAAGAGCTATCATTGATTTATAATGCACATTACTACATTGGACTTTAGTCCAAGACCTCTGTATGGGACCCATAGGAAACAGAAAAATGTTTACAAGTGAGCCATGGCAGCAATAGGCTGAAAACACATATCTGTATTCTCCGAAAACAATTAGGGCTAATACAATTAAGGTGAATATTCTAGTTCATTTTATTCCATGGGATTGCTTCTACTCTTGAAACTCCATATAGAAAAGAGTCCTTAGGGTTAGAACACTATTAAGGATGGTATAATTTTGCATGGCCTTTGCACATGTAAGGTAGACATTTTACATGATTGCATAAGGACTAAAATTTACAGCCAAAGATAACACAGGATCTGATTAAAGTTAACACATTTGGCATTTAAGGCTAATCCACATTGGAAAGCAATCATTTCCAGGAAGGAGATCAATATCTTAACACAGTGTTACCTGTCTGAGTTGCTAGAAAAGATTTCTTATCTAAAAATCGATTCATAGGGTGTGTTTTCAAATTTGTCAGCTTCTTTTCATTTGTGTGCTATACAGAGGCACTTTAAAAGCTATTAATTGTAGTTTCCGTACAAGACACTGGATTTCAGCAGTCACTGGTAAACATGGCAGGAAATTAAAATGACATTGGATTAAAAGGAACGTAAACAAATCATTAAATCAGAAAACTTCCCCGAATCTTGTAAAAATCACTGGTATCTGAGTTGAAGAAATTCCTTACTTAAAAAAAAAAATTAGTAACTATCACCCACCTACGCCAAGTAAGTGCAAATAAGTGAATACAACAGCTTTCTGATGTTAAGGTATGATGGCTTGCTGTTTGGACTAGTGAGGGTATCAAAATATTGAAGAGTTAAGTACTTTGAGTTACATTTCCAGCAATATTTCAAAGTATTATCGTATTATGCATACGTTCCCAATAGAAAAACTAAAATGTCGAATAAAACAAGTTGGTGGTAAAGTTTAGTAAAAGGTATAAAAATTAAAAGGCTAAAAAAAAAAACAACCCTCCGTTTTATTATGTAAAAATAAATCGCCTTCATTCATGAGAATCCAGTGCCCCCTTTTTTTGGTCTTAGTTAGTTGGTACGTATTGCACCCGCCACAACACATTGGAAAGTAGGTCCTGGTACACACTAAGGAATATCCAACCAGGTAAATACATCAGCGTGATAAGGCCCATGAAATTGAGCGGATAGTGGGAATAGTCCCAAGAACAGGCGCCCCAAGTGCGGAGTCCCAGGCCCCAGAACAACTCCCACGCGTAGATGAAGATCACGTAGAAGGGTACTCGCTTCCAGGTGCCCCAGCCCCGACTGTAGTGGAGGTGGAAATAGAGCTTTTCCACCACAAAGCTGCAGCTGCCGTACATAAAGAAGGACCAGAGCGACGTGTGGCCGCTGCTCGTCCCGTCCCCGGGCCCCAGCAGGTTAAAGAAGAAGGTGAAGAAGATCTCATCCAAAAAACCGTGCATTCCAAAGAAAAGGAAGCGGAGCAGGTCCGGCAGCCCCTGGTTGGGGGCTCCCCCGGCGCCCCTGGGACCTCGAGGTCGCCGCCGCCGACCACCGGCTGTCGCTGGGGCCCGGGCGCCCGCAGGGGCGGGGGGTGCGCCCCGCAGCTGTTGCCGCCGCTGGTACCGCAAGTGCAGGAAGCGCTTCAGGAACACTTGGCAGTGGTAGAGCGCCAGCACGTACTGCAGGGCCAAGTCCAGCGCCCCCGGCGCCGCTGCGCCCCCGGGCCCGCCGACCCGGCAGAGCAGCGCGCCCGCCAGGGTCTGCAAGCCCACGTGGGCCGAGGGGTAGAGGAGGAAATTGAAGACGAAGGCGCTGGGGCAGCGCCGCTGCTGCAGGTAGACTTTCTCCAGGGCCAAGTGGGTGAGCGAGTGCAGGAGGCAGCGGTAGGGCGAGGAGAAGCCCAGCATCCGGAGGTCCGGGCGGCGAGCGAAGCGGTGCGCCGCGGACAGGAGCACGTCCAGGGTGACCCCGTGCATCCCGTAGAAGTAGAGGCGCATCCAAGCGGGCAGCGCGGCGCCCTCGGCCGGCGCTTCAGCAGTGGACAGCGGCTCCGGGCAGCTGGCGGCAGCCTCGCTTCCCCGCCTTCCTGGGGCCCCCGGACGCCTCGCCGCGCCGCCCCTCCGCGCGGGACCCTCGTCGTTCGCGTCGCTGCCGGCCATCGGCTCGGAAGCTGCCCGGGCGCCCGATCCCACGCCGCCACCGCCGCCGGGTGCGCGGAGCTGCTGGGCGGAGGGGCTGAGCCCCGCGCCGCCCTCCGGCCGCTGCTGGCCCCCGGGGGGCGCGCGGGGAGCTCCGTCCCGGCCGCGGCCCGGCGGCGGCCGGAGTTGCTGCGAT
>SJYT01028876.1:92757-108129 GCA_006410635.1 Cephalophus harveyi | reverse complement strand
AAAAAAAAAAAAGTATCACCCATGATACCACAATCCATAGATAACTACTGTTAATATTTGTAGTATGGAGCCTTTATACTATCACCCAACATTATACTATCACCCAAAAGAGGTTATATTATGCATTCCTTTTGTAATTTGTAGTTTGCTTTGTCACTTACTGGCTAGGAAGTATCTTTCCATTTGATAGTCTGCTACATCGTCAGTAATGATGACAGAGAATTCTTTTGTATAGATATTCCATAATTTGTTTAGCCAGAATGTGGAGATGCATTTAGCCAGTCTCCAATCTGGGGCTTGTTAGGGTTGTTTCAAAACACTTTTGCTGTTATGAGCTTCTGTCTGACTATTATCACTTTTATATTATCGTTTTAATTTATCATGATCATCTTTTTCATGTAGCCATGTTTATTTACTTAGGATACATTATAACATCCAATTGGAGGGTCAAAGTTAGGCACATTTTAAGGCTTTGTTGATTGCTATTAAGTAAGTCTCCAGAAACCTTGCTGAAACCTTTGAACTTTTGTAGAATAAATGTTTCCCTCTGATGGGACTAGGAAGTCATGGCTGCTGGGAGGATGGCCTTATGGTAGAATCTTGGTTTTGAGAATGGATGTTTGGGGTGTGTCATACCATGGGGTGTACTGTCTGAGTGGATAGTAATAAAGATAATCTTTGAGAAAAATCTAATATTATTAAGTAAAATATAAATGCATTGTTTTGAATGATATACTGTTACTCCCATCTCTCCATGTATAGATGTCCATCACTTACCTTTCCCTCTGAAACAAATTCTTCCTTCCCCACTCCCTTTCTTCCATTTTTGTACACATAGAAAACCTCTGTGTCAGAGATAGCACAACTAAAGCATGGTTTTTACCCTCAAGCAGCTCACTGTCTGGTGAGAGAGGTAGATAGACACTGCAAAATTGAATAATAACTGTTATGACAGAAAAATAGCACTAAACCTCTTGGCTCACCTAGAAGGGAGATCTGACTCTTAATTGGGAAAAAGGTCTTCCTGTTCTCCCAGTATACTGCCTTGATTCATTAACAGCTCTCAGCCTTCATATTCAGCAGTGATTCTTGTTTAGTTACTAAGTTGTGTCCGACTCTTTGTGACCCCATGGACTGTAGTCTGCCAGGCTCCTCTGTCTATGGACTTTTTCAGCTGAGAATAGTGGGGTGAGTACCCATTCCCTTCTACAGGGGAATCTCCCTGACCCAGGGATCAAAGCTAAGTCTCCTGCTTGAGAGGCAGATTCTTTACCACTGAGCCACTTGGAAGCCCTAGCAGTGATTAGGCCTTGCCTGTTTCACACTCTGGGCTCCCCAGGTGACCAGTAGTAAAGAATCCGCCTGCCAATGCAGGAGACACCGTTCAGTCCTCCCATGGAGGAGGAAATGGCAGCCCACTCCAGTATTCTTCTCTGAAAAACCCCCTGGACAGAAGATCCTGGCAGGCTGTGGTCTATGGGGTCTCAAAAGAGATGGACAGGACCGAGCACACACACACATTTTACTCTTCAATGTCTCTTGTAAACATTTCCATTCTTTGTTGCCTCCATTCCAATTTCAGTGCTGTCAGCCCCATCCAGACCTCCACGGCACTGGCCAGGACTATTCCAATAATCCACTAACTGACACACCAGCCCAGGTTTCTTTATCCTCCTCCAGTCGACCTTGGATACGGCTATCAGCATAACCTCCATCTACTTTGAAAATTTCTTTGTCTTGGTCAAAAACCTTCAGATGATTTCTGTGATTTACAGCAGGAAAGTTAAGCTCCTTCACTTGATCATCAGGAGGACATAGTGACCTATTTTTTCAGTCTTGTTTCTTCCACTCACCTTCAATAACCTCCCCAAGAGCCCCCCTTATTTCAGTAAATCCCATCCATTCTCTAAGGCCTGAGCATGTTGATACCCTCCTCAGAGCAAGGCCTGGGTACACCTACCCGAAGTATTTCAGTTGCCGAAAAGTCACCATAAAGTTTCATCATGTCCTGCTCTGTTAAGCTGAATTTTTCAAGACATCTCATGTCTATGTTTTGTCATTTTGAAAACTCATTTGACTCACAAATATTGTCTACGTTCTTGTAGCTCCTAGCATAGAAACTTACACAGAGAAAGAGATCATCTTTCTTTTGACATCTGTGGATTCTCATACTGTTTGAAATGAACTGCTTTTTTGGCAATTCGCAAACTTCTTTGATGTGTTGTTGTCAGTTGCTAAGTCCTGTCTGACTCTTTGCAACTCCATGGACTGCACCAGGCTTCTCTTTCCTTCACTGTCTCCCAGAGTTTGCGCAGATTCTTTTTTTGTTTGTTTGTTTTTTGCAGATTCTTGTCCATTGAGTTGGTGATGCCATCCAACCATCTCATCCTCTGTTGTCCCCTTCTCCTCCTGCCCTCAACCCCTCCCAACATCAGGGTCTTTTCCAATGAGTCAGCTCTTCACGTCAGATGGCCAAAGTATTAGAGTTTCAGTCTCATCATCAGTCCTTCCAATGAATATTCAGGGTTGATTTCCTTTAGGATTGATTGGTTTGATCTCTTTGCAGTCCAAGGGACTCTCAAGAGTCTTCTCCAGGACCACAGTTCGAAAGCATGACTTCTCTGGTGCTCAGCCTTATTTATGGTCCAACTCTCACACCTGTACATGACTACGAGAAAAACCATTCTATGTAAATAAAATCTAGTTATGTTGATATCAACTAGGTCATGTGTATCTTGCCTACTCTTACACAGTTTAACAATCAGAGCTAAAAACATCTAACTAAGTTCCAGACAAGCTCTTCTTCCATTTCTTCATTCTTTCCTGCTGCTAAGGAATTCTAGGGGATCATCTAGAGGATGATCTAGGAGCTCATTGCTTCCTTTCTCAGTATCAAGCTTTACAAATCCTTCTATAATGTAACTATCTTACCTAGACATCTTTCTGTGGGAAATTATAGAGGGATAGGATATAAAGGAAGAAAGAAGGGGAAGCACAGGGAAACAGGCAAAGTGTGACTGTATCTGGTTCCTCCCACCCTTCCTCAGTCTTATGTATGAGACAGACATAATTATTGCAGTATTCTTTCCTAGTAAGTCTAGACTCTGCCTTAGAATTCTATATAACGAGTGATATTGGAAGACATCAGCAGGCCACAGGAGTTGGCAAGAAAAATGAGTCCTACTTGGCATTCCCATTGTAGAATGTATATGGGATATTTATTTATCTTTAGGGAGATTAAATATATGGAAATCAGCATTTATACACTTGAACTCTCATAATTGGGATACTTATTTTTTCTACAAAAGTTCTCCCCCTTCTAAGCAAATCTTCACAGTAGAATTTTTTGAGATCACAAGTTTTCTTAGTACACTACATGTATTGTCTGAGTTACACATAATTATTTTTGAATACTGTGTGACATAAAGTGAATTCTTATTTGTATTTAAGGTTAAAAAAAAATCATTCTGAGTAGCCAGAATTTAACAATTAGCAAACAAATGAGTTTGAATTTGTGTAACATTCTTAAACATTCAGCATTGAGTTTCTTCAAACCTTTTAGAAATATCATCATATATTTTACAGCAGGGGTCCAGTCTCAATCACTACCATTATGTGTAAACACAGGGTTTTGTGGGTTTTTTGCATTTGTATAATACTTTATACAATGCTTTCATATTTATATCATTTGTTCCTTGAAATAATATGTGATAGACAAGACATACCATTTAATGATAGGAAAATTCCAAAATAGGAAAACTGTATTTCAAGAATTAAAAGAACTCTTGGCAAAGCTAGGTGCAAGCCTAGATGATTTTGAACTTAGCTTTTATTAAAAAACACTCAATACTTTCACATCTTCAACACTTAAAAGGTACAGAAAGCTATGCAGAGAAACGTTCCCTCTGACACCTGTCTCCCATCCACTCATTTTCCTTTGGGACAATATTATTAGTGTGAGTCCCTTGGCTGCCATCCTGAGATATTTTATGCACAGACAAGTGAATAGAAGCCCCCTTAACATTTTTTATGATGACCTTAGTATAACGTACACTTTTTTCTGCACCTTACTTTTTTCACTATTAACTTTGTGTATTTCTTTACTATTTGTGCATTTTATGCATTCTTAATCTATATATAAAGAACTTATCTTTAGTTTTTGTTTTGAATGGCTAAATACTATGTCATTGTTTGAGTGAGTCATTAATTACCCAATGAAGCTCTTACAATGGTCATTTAAATAGTTTCAAATCTTTTGTCATAGTAAAAAATGCTATAATATCAAAGCCTTGAATATCAGTCTTTCACTTATAATCTCACATGTGTGAAAGATGATATTCAAGGCTTTGATATTATATTATATGTATGTATATATTAATGACAAATTCCAAGAAATGAAGGTGTTAAGTGAAAGGATGATATATGTGTAATTTTGCTAGCTACTGCCAGATTGATCTCCTAAGTACATCAATTGCACTCCCACCAGCAATTATAAGTGGCCTATTTCACACAATTTAGCCAATGGTGCTTTATTATACTTGTTGATGTATGCCAGTCTGATGGGAAAAAAATAGTACCTCATTGTAGTTTTAATGTTTAATTATAAGTACAGAGGGCATTATATTAAATATAGAAGAGCCATTTGTCTTTCCTTTTCTGTGAACTATCTGTTCATATCCCTTTCCATTGGCCTCAGAGGCCTTTTAAAATTTATTGGCAATAGTTCTTATTTACTAGAAAGATTCATTCTTTGTACAATGCACAAGACTTCTGGGTCTAAATTTCATGTTTCCACTACTATATTAAGCAAATAAATAAAACATCGTTTCTAATGATAGTGTCTCCAGAACTTGCACATCTTTCATATTATCTCTCTATTTGCATGTAATGATACCCCCTTTAGTTTCTCACCCCATGAGGTTATTTATTCCTTGAAATTAACTTACAGCGTTGAAGAAATTCTCCTTCTGTCTAATTTTCCCTGAAACATCTTTAGGGAATATTCCCAAATCCTACCGAGAATAATTTTATCTGTAAGAATACTGCTTACCAAGAGGCATTTCCCTTTGCTGGATTTTTTACCTAAATATCTGGAAATGAATTGCTGCTGCTGCTGCTGCTGCTAAGTCGCTTCAGTCGTGTCTGACTCTGTGCGACCCCATAGACGGCAGCCCACCAGGCTCCCCCGTCCCTGGGATTCTCCTGGCAAGAACACTGGAGTGGGTTGCCATTTCCTTCTCCAATGCATGAAAGTGAAAAGCCAAAGTGAAGTCACTGAGTCGTGTCCAACTCTCAGCGACCCCATGGACGGCAGCCCATCAGGCTCCTCCGTCAATGGGATTTTCCAGGCAGAAGAGTACTGGAGTGGGGTGCCATTGCCTTCTCCGGGAAATGAATTAATGTATACATTTTAGAATTTCACTGTAGCCTAGAGCTCCTTTCTCAGTCTGGGTGTGTGCAATAGCAAGCTGCACTCTCTGAGCTTACACTTTCTCACACCTACCCAGTGGCACTGGTCCCATTCTGAATTTACCCCTCCTGTCTGCTGCTCTACTGGGCCTGTCCCAGAAAGAAACAGTCGCACCACTCTTTCCCATGGCCTCCTTGTCCACAGGAGAATTTTAGTGGATTATGGTTAACCAAATACAAATTCTGAAAACATAAAGAACAGATTGTAATCGGCAAACCCTTTGTTTTCAAGTTATTCATGTGGCTTTTCAGCAGTCACACAAAGCCCTCTTTGTCTCTGAAAAACAGAAAGAACCTCCTAACTCACCAAGTATTTAAATCTCTTCAGTATGATGGGTGGGCTAACGCGTGAATCCTGGCCTGGTACAAAGGAAGTGCTGTGCAAAACTCATTCTCAAGCCATATATGCTGCTAAATTTGCCACCATCACCAGTTTGAAGGTAAAAATCTGAGAGGGGATTAAAAACTGTTCAAAGATTTACAGTGGGAATAATTCATGTAGCTGGGGACTTCACTGTAAAGACAGACATGAGGACCCAGAGTTAATGAGTCTGCAAAAGAGTCTTCAATGTACTTTAATAATGTGTTTCTATAAAATAAACATGGAAAAGATGGTTCCAAAGTCTTTATCTGGGGAGAAGGGAAAATGAGCACATAAAATAGGAGGAAACATATAGGCTAGAAACAGAATACCACTTTGATCAAATAAGATAAAGATGTGCTCTTTTCTCTCTTTCTTCTGCATGTATTATAATTTAAAAAAAAATTTAAAAAAAAGAAAATCTGGTTTTTATCTGTGTGGAGTGCCTCTGGAATGGTAAGAGAGCTAGGTGGTTTTCTGAAGCTTGGTGATAATGAGTGTGGCCTCTGCCATCAGATTGCTTGGACTCAATCCTAGTTCAGCTGCTTCCTTTTTGAATGACCTTGAGTAAGCCTCTCTCCTCGCTTGTCCTAGCCTCATTTCTCACTTCGAAAATAGGGATGACAATGTTGTCATGAGGATTAGGTAAGATAACGTATATGTCATAGTTATGATTTGGTTTTGTTTTAAAAGGCAGAACATTCAAATATTAGTAGTCTAAACAAGGGGCAAATTATTTTTCTCCTATGAATAATTTCTAGTAGATGTCTGTGGTCATGTAGTATTATACAGTTTCTGGTACCCAGGTCCTATCTTATGTGGTTGCCCTACTATGTATGCCTTTCGTTCCCAAGTATTTGCCTATTTTGTCTATTCTAGCAATCTTTTTTTAAAATTTATTTATTTTTAATTGAAGGATAATTGCTTTACAATATTGATTTGATTTCTGCCATACATCAACATGAGTATTTATTTATTTTTAATTTGGCTGTGCCAGGATCTGGCTCTCTGAGCAGGGATCCAACCCTGGTCCCCTGCATTGGGAGTGCGGAGTCTTAGCCACTGGACCACCAGGGAAGTCCTTTGTCTGCATTCTAGCCATCAGGAAGGACAGAGAAAAGACTATTGAAAACACTTCAATTCCTAGCCCTTTGGTCATAATTTAGTTGCAAGATGATCCATCCCTATCAGCAAGGGAGATTGGGAGGTATAGTCTTTTTCCCAAGCAGCTAGGTACTGTTTAATATCCAGCCAAAAAGCAGTTCTCTTAGTATAGATGAAGGGGAATATTGCTGGGGAGGGAGATAAAGAGGACAGGTATTTCAAACCAGCTAGCAATTTCTCCTATTGGGTACAAAATGCTTAGTACAGAATCTAGCAATAAATAGAAGTTCCTATGATTGCTATCATTTCAAATGCCAATTTTATATGTCTAGGATTCAATCAACTCCTTTCACCTGGGTGTCCCACAAGTGCTACCAACTGAAATTTCAAAAAATGAAGTCATTGCATCATTCATTATTACCCACTCAGAGGATGTCTGTTCGGCCATTCCTGTTCTTACTTGGGGTCTTTTTGTTTTTTGATGTGGACCATTTTTAAGGTCTTTTATTGAATTTGTTACAATATTGCTTCTGTTTTATGTTTTGTTTCTTTGATCTTGAGGCATGTGGATTAGCTTCCTGGCCAGGTTGAACCTGCACTGCCTGCATTGGAAGGCAAAGTCTTAACCACTGAACTGCCAGGGAAGTTCTCCATTTGTGTTCTTAGACTTGGATAATGGCTTCACCACCCGTTGACCTTGCAGTCTCTCTCTGCACTTCTTTTGCTTTATTCACTATCAGTTCTTCTTGGGAAAGGTCCCTCAGATACAGACTTTTCTCTACGCTCACTATTCGCTATGTAAACTTCACAAGTCTTTAGAACGTGGTTTACAAGGCTTTTTGTAGTCTGAATCCAATTTATTACTTACCACAACACATCGTATACTCCAGCTACTCTGTGTTAAAAAGATAGAGCAAATATTTGCCTTTTTATATTCCTGGGCAAAATTTGAACCAAATATTTGTTTAATAAATTTTGTATAAACTTTTTTTTAAACAAAGATAGTGATTAAAAATCTACACGAGCAACCAGTTTTATATACTACAGTGAAGTGTTAGATGCTCAGTTGTGTCCAACTCTTTGCAACCTAACAGACTATAGCCCACCAGGCTCCTATGTCCATGGAATTCTCCAGGCAAGAATAATGGAGTAGGTTGCCATTTCCTCCTCCAGAGGATCTTCCCAACCTATGGATTGAACCTGGGTCTCTTGCACTGGAGTCAGTTTCTTTCCCAACTGAGCCACCAGAGAAGCTTTCATATACTACAGTAATGCAAAATCAGAAGCTCGGTTCTGATGGGGCATCTTTATATGTCTCTTAATAAATGAAAAAGTTGCCAAGACATAAAAGCCATATACATTCTTTTTTACTTATATTCATTTCATTTACAATCTTCCCACTAAAACCTACAGACTCACAAGAAAGTGAGAACATTTCAGAGTTGCCTGCTTCTGCTTCAACTTTTCTTCCCGTACTCTGTTAAAGATTTGTGAATGACTCATTAGAAAAAATAAACTTGCTTTCTAAGCAGTTGAACCCTAGATCCTAGATATTTGGTTGCTGTAAGTTCTTAATCATTTTTCTTTCTAGGTCTGTTAAATATTCAGACTCTTTTCTTTCACTGGGATTGAAACTTTCATAAGATTCTGAATTCAGAGTTTGGAATCTGAATTTTTGTGCCTCTGTTTTATCTATTTAACCTAACAGTCTATCCAAAAAGTTATTTTCATCAACTTAGAGGATACAGTGCAGACTCTCTGG
The DNA here is from genome assembly GCA_006410635.1 of Cephalophus harveyi. Taxonomy (NCBI): domain Eukaryota; kingdom Metazoa; phylum Chordata; class Mammalia; order Artiodactyla; family Bovidae; genus Cephalophus; species Cephalophus harveyi. The sequence goes on along the minus strand of SJYT01028876.1, from coordinate 99,433 downwards.
CTGTAATTAACTAACTAGGTGAGGATAAAAGCTAGGGCAGTTTAGTGGTTAGAAGTTTAGGCTCTTTAGAAAGCTATAATTCTAACTTCATCATTACCCAGTAATATGACCTTGGGCAAGTTCCTGAGTGCCTTGGTGCCCCTCTAAAATGTGGGTTAGACTAGTTTTGTATCTATTTCAGAGCTTTTTCCTTAAGATTAAACAAGTTAGTTTTTGCCAAGTTCTTAGACCAGTTCCTGTTTTATAGCAGATACACAATAAATGATTGAGGGCAGGAGAAGCGGACGACAGAAAATGAGGTGGTCAGATGGCATTACCGAATCAGTGAGCATGAGTTTGAGCAAACTCTGGGATATAGCCAAGGACCCGGAAGCCTGGTGTGCTGCAGTCCATGTGTGTGTGTATGCGTGTGCATATGTGAGTGGGTGGTTTGCAAAGAGTTGGACACGACTTTGTAACTGAACAACAACACAATAAATGATAGCTTTTAACAATGCTATTGTTCAAGCTAGTACTTTTTGTCTTAGTATTTGTTTCTCTAGTCTTAATAGGTTCTCAGGTGCTTAATATTTGAGCTATATTTTATATTGGCAGATGAAGCACAGAATATTAGTAAAGCAATATCAATTATTAATATTGTTGCTGTTTAGTTGCTCAGTTGTGTCCAGCTTTTTGCAACTCCGTGGACTGCAGACTTTAGGCTTCCCTGTTCTTCACCATCTCCCAGAGTTTGCTCAAATTCATGTCCATTGAGTTGGTGATGTCATCCCCTCAGGGGATTGCCGGGAGCCAGTGTGAGGAATCCCGCCCGTGACAAGGTCATGCGGTAGGAAGCCTGGCAAACGCAAGGCGTGTTCAAGTTTCAGGGGTTCCCCCTGGAATTTCCTGAGCATCCACCCCTCAAAGAATAACAATCTGCCGGCCTTTGTACTCGGATTTTCCACTCTTCTGATATTCTCTGGAAAAGTCAATTCAAGGCTTTAGTCTTCTGCATTTGAAAGGGATGTTTCAGGTAAACGCCCTCTGATAACTCTCTAGCTTGCTTGCCTAACAGGTTCCCCAGACCTCTTACAGCTTGTGAATTGCTTACAGCCCCCAACCGCGAGAGACACAAAGCTTAAAAGCATCTTAAGGAAACAGAGCCTTTTCTAAAGAGTTAAAAATTACATTGGTGAAGGTTTTCACTGTTGACTCAATGACTGCTGCCAGACCTCCATATTCTTTATCTTTTAGGCACCTGGAGGATGTTAATCAATGTAAACGGGATATGGAAAAGGATAGATAGTAGTTTTGATGTTAGCAACACTAGACTTTTGAGTTAATTACTTTTCTTTGTTGTATATCACTGCACTCCCCTTGTGTCCTTGCTATGTAAGAATGTAACTTTATTTAGTGCTTTCTGAGAGTGGCACCAGACTTTGGGAAGATTAACACAAATAAGTCTTCTGGTTGACAAACCCTTATCAGGAAAAAGGCTGTAAAATGTTAATTGACCTTTTGGCTAGAGGACATGTAAATCACCTAAGACTTGTGTATACAATTAGGTATGCAGAGAAAAAAGCCTGGTTTTGATGAGTCAGGGCTGCTGACGCCACATAATTTTGTATTGCCCATTGATCTGTATGTACAATCAAGGGTATAAAAGGCCTTCTGAACAATAGAGGAATGGAATCAGTTGCTGGACTGATTGCCCCCGTGTCTCCTCGTCCTACTTTAATTTCAGGCTGAATTCCCATCTGGAGCAGGCGGCTCATCATGTCTACTTACTTGCCCTGGCTTTCAAGGACTGTGAGAGAAAGTGTCCAAGGCGGGGCACTTTCCAAAATTCGAACGGACGCCGGTGGCCTCACGTAGATGATGCAAACTTCTTGTCTGAAGTTTTATTAGTTCAGCTCGTAAACCAAGTTATTCAGCCTCTTTTCTCCACTTAATTTTCCTATTATACTATCTCTTTCTAATCTAATCTTATATTAATAAATAAATAAGTTTTCCTCGCCGACGCCGTCCACCCTTCGAATCACCCTGGATCCACCGGGGCTGGACCCCGGCAGGGGATGAGATACCAACCATCTCATCCTCTGTCACCCTTTCTCCTTTTGCCTTCAACATTTCCCAGCATCAGGGTCTTTACAAATGAGTCAGCTCTTTGCATCAGTTGGCCAAAGTATTGGAATTTAAGCTTTAGCATCAGTCCTTCCAATGGACATTTAGGGTGGATTTCCTTTGGGATTGACTGGTTTGATCTCTTTGCAGTCCAAGGGACTCTCAAGAGTCTTCTCCAGCACCACAGTTCAAAGGCATCAATTCTTCATTGCTCAACTTTTTTTATCTCTCACACCCATACATGACTACTGGAAAAACCATAACTTTGACTATACTGACATTTGTAGGCAAAGAGATGTCTCTGCTTTTTAATATGTTATCTAGGTTTGTCATTGCCTTTCTTCCAAGGAGCAAGCATCTTTTAATTTCATGGCTGCAGTCATCATCTGCAGTGATTTTGGAGCCCCAAAAACAAAGTGTGTCACTGTTTCCATTGTTTCCCCCATATGTTTGCAATGAAGTGATGGAACCAGATGTCATGATCTTTCTTTTTTGAAAGTTGAGTTTTAAGTCAGATTTTTCACTCTCCTGTTTCACCTTCATCAAAAGGCTCTTTAGTGCTTCTTCACTTTTTGCCACAATGGTGATGTCAACTGTATATCTGAGGTTATGAATATTTCTCCCCACAATCTTGATTCCAGCTTGTGTTTCATCCAGCATGGCATTTTGCATGATGAGTTTTCAATATAAGTTGAATAAGCAGGGTGATAATATACAGCCTTGATATGCTCCTTTCCCAATTTTGAACCAGTCCATTGTTCTCTGTCTGGTTCTAACTGTTGCTTCTTGACCTGCATACAGGTTTCACAGAAGACAGGTAAGGTGGTCTGGTATTCCCATCACTTTAAGGATTTCCCACAGTTTGTTATGATACACATAGTCAAAGGCTTTAGCATAGTCAATGAAGCAGAAGTAGATGCTTTTCTGAAATTCTCTAGGTTTTTCTACGATCCAATAAATGTTGGTAATTTGATCTCTGGTTTCTTTGCCTTTTCTAAATTCAGCTTGTACATCTGGAAGTTCTCAGTTCACATAATGTTGAATCCTAGTTTGAAGGAGTTTAAGCATTACTTTGTTAGCATGTGAAATGAGTGCTTTTGTGCAGTAGTTTGATCGTTGAGTCTTTGGGATTGGAATGAAAAGTGACCTATTTGGAAGCTGAAAACTAATCTATTTTAGGTTGACAGAAAAAACAATATTCATAAAGCATTATCAATTAGTGTTATTACTATTCCTTAAATTGCAGATGTGGAAATAACTCAGAATTGTTAAAAATTTTTCCAAGGTCTTAGCACATCTAAAAGTTAGAGCTGAGATTTAAGCCTAGATCTGTCTGTCTCCCAATGCAAAATCTTTTCTACATTATCAGACACTTTAAAATTAAGGCTTGAATTTAGCTTGAGATTCTAAAGGCTGTATTTTCAGAGGATTAAAGAAAAAAATACCAGCTAGTGTTGACATTGATAACTGTTGAATTGTGAATGCTTTAGCTTATTTGGGACCCCTTCTGCTTCTGCTTCAAACAGGCACAAACAAAACCCTATAAATCTAAACAAACTTACATTAAATTATTTCCTTTATGAACAATGAACAAAATTTTCCCTAACAATAAACAAAATCTTTCATTTCTGATTTCTCATTCATTGATTTTATATAGTACACTATGGTTGCTATTATTCTTAATGAGAATCCAAACCTATGAATAATCGAGCAGTTATATTTATTGTGCATATATGCGTGCGTGTGTACTCAGTCGCTTCAGTCATGTCCAACTCTTTGCAACCCTATGGACTGTAGCCCGCCAGGCTCCTCTGTCCATGGGATTCTCCAGGCAAGAATAATGAAGTGGGTTACCATGCTCTCCTCCAGGGGGCCTTCCCAACCCTAGGGATCTAACCTGCGTCTCCTGTGTCTCCTGCATCTCCTGCATTGCAGGTGGATTCTTCACCATGAACCACCAGGGAAGCCTTTATTATGCCTATATTATATGTCAAAATGTGCTAAACAACCCATAAATAATTTTATTTAACCCACTCATTAATCCAGTAGAACAGTGGTCCTTAAGAGGGACAATTTTGCTTCCCAGGGAGCAAATGTGGAAAGAAGTTAGATTGTTCCAACACTGGGATGTATGGCATCTAGTAGAAGCCAGAGATGCTGATAAATATCCTACCATGCACAGGGCAGCTTCTTGCAACAAAGAACTAACTGATACAGAGTGTTGATAGTGTGTAATTGGAGAAACATTGCTGTACAGTTTTATGATCTCTGTATTATAGAAGTAGGAAGCACAGAGAGGCTAAATAATTTGCCCATGGATATGACCTATAAATGACAGAACTAGGCCTAGAACCTAGATATATCTAGCTCAAAGTTTACCTTTACCCCCCCGCCCCCAAGAGAAACAAAGATAATTTCAGTTTAGAGAAGGAAAAGATTAGTAGTTATATACCAAAACCATAAATTTACTTTGTGTTAATTGAATGAAAACACATCATTACCAAATGGAGTCTTTAGGAAAGTTTCTGACCTTGCTGTGACACCTGAGCTTAATGTCTGGAGTACTTGATACAGAGAAATAAAACTGTAATTATGTCAGAAAAGGAGGAATTACTTTTTTTTTTTTTTTCATTTAACTACTCTTTTTTTGTTTGTTTGTTTCTGAAAATGCTGTTGCTGGATGTTAAAATGATATCATGGATGAAAAAAGGCATAGGCAATCAGATAAAATTATTCAGGTTTCTGAGGGAAAGGATCATCAAAAATGTTCTGTCATGGCTTCACTAAAAATAGACACATTATAATAGGACCAAAATTGATACCAAGAAAAAGTTGATATTATAGTGGTAAACTGCCTGAAATGCTAACCAGTCTTATAAATAAGTTAGTTGCTGTTTATGAAATACAAATTGAGCATTTGGCTTATTAAAAAACAGGAATGCCTGCTTGCAAGGCTTATTTTAAAGAAATTACTTTTTTCACATTTTATTCTCTAACCAGCTAACTATAAAATGAAAGTGTGAAAGTGTTTGTTGCTCAGTCATGTCCATCTCTTTGCGACTATAGCCCAATGGACTGTAGCCCATCAGGCTCCTCTGTCCATGGGATTCTCCAGGCAAGAATACTGGAGTGAGTAGCCATGCCATTTTCCAGAGGATCTTCCCCACCCGGGGATCAAACCTGGGTCTCCTGCATTATGGACAGATTCCTTAGTGTTTGAGCAACCAGGAAATCTGCCTAACTATAATATACTAAGGGATATATTTACAATCTTACATGTGTTCTTTACTAAGCACTTTATAGAGATTGAACTTAAATATTTTAGAATTTTATCCATGAAGAGGAAGTCAAATTTATTCTGAATCATGTCCATAGTATTTCCATTTAGTATTTCCATAATAGCAAGTGGCAGGGTATGGCAATGAATATATATGAAAAGTGAAGGACTGGTCAGACGCTATCCCTGTATTTCAGAACTTAAGGGACAAGTGGAATTGTGACATTTCTAACTACAGGGCAGAGTGTAGCTTTCAAAATGATGATTTGGACATGGAAGACTTCAAATGTAATTCTCTGATCCACTTCGACCAGTTTCTAGCACCCCAACGAAGTATTTCTACAACACCTAATGATTCATTTTTCAGAGCACTTGCCAACATCATTATTTTTGTTTACTATCTGTTTCCTCTGTATTGTAAGTTTTGTGAGGACAGGGTTTGTGTTAACTTTTGTAGTATTTTCTATTTCCTTAATGAACCCCTAAATATACAGGAGTTTTCCTTTTAGGTACATATAGTTTAAAGAGATGACCAGATAATACAAAAGAACACCAAAGAAGGAGGAAGTAGATATATAAGTATTTATGTATACAGAGAAATGAAAGCTGACAGAACAGAAAAGAAAGAAAATAGATTGAAATAAAAAATGGAATAAGAAGCTAAGGATAAATTTTCAAGAAGCATTCATAATGAAAAGGCCGTTGGAAAACAAAGGACTCTATTTTAAGGTATTTCTGAACCTTAGTTTAGAATACTAAGTAGTTCTGAACCATAGTCATAGAATAAGAGATGAGAAGGGAACTCAACACTTTTTCTTCTAGAAAGAAGATTGTGTATTTCTCTGCCTAGACTGTGTAGTCCTCATGTCCTCTGAAACACACTCAAGAAAAAGAGAGGGCTTTGTGATTATTTTGATTACTGTTTCACTGGGTCTTGAAGGAAGTCATGGAGAGTATGTGATCACAAATTGGCCTGTGAGCTGGGCCCTGGCATTTTGAGGGTCCTCATCCCCACCTTTGACTTGGGAATGTACGTTCTGCCCATGGTTCCCACAGCAGGAGCTATACTCGGGTTCACAGTCTTGAGACAGTAATGTGTTGTTGAACCATAAGGACTAGATATATGCCCTGAACTTTCCTAAGAGTTCTGTGGAAACAGTCAAGATTTTGGCAGCTGGCTGTAGATATCTATTCATTTTCCGGCCACCCAAGAGAAGACTCTTCCATAAATTTTCTTGTTTTTGAAAGCTGCCAAAAACTGACCTGAGGTGATCTGCCTCCTGCCTTATTTTCCCC
>SJYT01028876.1:0-74385 GCA_006410635.1 Cephalophus harveyi | reverse complement strand
AGAAATATCAATAACCTCAGATATGCAGATGACACCACCCTTATGGCAGAAAGTGAAGAGGAACTAAAACGCCTCTCGATGAAAGTGAAAGAGGAGAGTGAAAAAGTTGGCACAAAGGTCAACATTTAGAAAACGAAGATCATGGAATCTGGTCCCATCACTTCATGGGAAATGGATGGGGAAACAATGGAAACAATGTCAGACTTTATCTTTTTGGGCTCCAAAATCACTGCAGATGGTGACTGCAGCCGTGAAATTAATAGATGCTTACTCCTTGGAAGAAAAGTTATGACAAACCTAGATAGCATATTGAAAAGCAGAGACATTACTTTGCCGACAAAGGTCCGTCCAGTCAAGGCTATGGTTTTTCCTGTGGTCATGTATGGATATGAGAGTTGGACTGTGAAGAAAGCTGAGCGCTGAAGAATTGATGCTTTTGAAGTGTGGTGTTGGAGAAGACTCTTGAGAGTCCCTTGGACTGCAAGGAGATCCAAACAGTCCATCCTAAAGGAGATCAGTCCTTGGTGTTCTTTGGAAGGACTGATGCTAAAGCTGAAACTCCAGTACTTTGGCCACATCATGCGAAGAGTTGACTCATTGGAAAAGACTCTGATGCTGGGAGGGATTGTGGGCAGGAGTAAAAGGGGACGATAGAGGATGAGATTGCTGGTTGGCATCACGGAGTCGATGCACATGATTTTGAGTGAACTCCTGGAGATGGTGATAGACAGGGAGGCCTGGCGTGCTGCGATTCATGGGGTCGCAAAGAGTCGGACACGACTGAGTGAGTGATTGAACCGAACTGAACTGGTAGTCTTGAAATGTATTCCCTGAGGAAAATGGAGGGGCTACCTATGAAAGTTCTTGAAAAGAATTAAAGTACGGTATACATATGTTATGGGCTTCCCAGGTTCTTTACCAATGATAAAGAACCTGCCTGCAAGCTATAAAGAAAACTGAGCGCCAAAGAATTTTTACTTTTGAACTGTGGTGTTGGAAAAGACTCTTGAGAGTCCCTTGGACTGCAAGGAGATCCAACCAGTCCATTCTAAAGGAAATCAGTCCTGAATATTTATAGGAAGGGCTGATGCTGAAGCTGAAACTCCATGACTTCAACTACCTGATTCAAAGAATTGACTCAATTCAAAAGACCCTGATGATGGGAAAGATTGAAGTTGGGAGGAGAAGGGGACGAGACCGAGGTTGAGATGGTTGGATGGCATCATCGACTCGATGTACATGAGATTGAGTAAGCTCTGGGAGTTGGTGATGGACAGGGAGGCTTGGCATGCTGCAGTCCATGGGGTTCAAATTGTCGGACAAGACTGAGCTACTGAACTGTTACATAAGGTACATAACTGGACTGATATATAAGGTGTAAAATCATAATAAAGTTATGACGAAATACATATATTTTTATTTAAAATGCCACTTATAATGTATTTAGGGTAGTCAAATTCATAGAAACAGTACATAGATGGTGACTAGTAGGTGGTTATTTCCCCCTTGTAGGAAGGGGTGATAGGGAGTTATTTAATGGTTTACAGAGTTTCCATTTTGCAAGATGAAAAAGTTCTGGAGATTTTTTGTACAACAATGTGAATATACTTAACGCTACTGAACTGTACACTTTCAAATGGTTAAGATGATAAATTTTATGTTATAGGTTTTTTAATCACAATTTTAAAAAATGAATTCATTAGTTCAGTTAACACAAGTTCTTATACAATACTATGAAGAGTTAAGGGTTGAAGTGTACCTGGAAATAAAATAATCAATCTTACAAAAAAAAAAAAAAAGAAACAATAAAAAGCTATATTTTTAGAGCAAACACAACGCTTATTAGTAAACATCACGTTGTAGGTTTAGTTTCTGCTTCAGGGAACTAAACTCTAAATTAGAGATGGAGACAAATCAAAGGTCAAGAAGGAGACTGGAGAGAAAAATATCACAGTTAATAATTAGTTGATACCTTAGTAAAACAATACAGGGCAGACAATTGGAAACAAAGAAGTTGGACTCATTCTGGAATTTCAGGGCTTCCCTGATAGCTCAGTTGGGAAAGAACCTGCCTGCGGTGCAGGAGACCCTGGTTTGATTACTGGGTCAGGAAGATCTGCTGGAGAAGGGATAGGCTACCCACTCCTGTATTCTTTGGAGTCCCTTGTGGCTCAACTGGTAAACAATCTCCCTGCAATGTGGGAGACCTGAGATCGATCCCTGGGTTGGGAAGATCCCCTGGAGAAGGGAAAGATTACCCACTCCAGCATTCTGGGCTGGAGAATTCCATAGATTGTATAGTGTATGGGGTTGCAAAGAGTAGGACACAACTGAGTGACTTTCATTTCAGTTTACTTCTGGAATTTCAATGAAGGGGAAAGGAGTGAATGATAATTGAAAAAAAAAAAAAAAAAGGCAGCTCCTGGGCAGGCAATGATTGCATCTTTAGGGTAACTCTCCATGAAAGGGGCCCCTTGGTAAACTTTAGGAGGAAATTTGGAGGTGATGTGCTGAATGTGAAGACTATGTGATTGTGAAAGAGAATATATAATTTTTTTTTTGCTTATATTTCTAAAATAAACTCCAGATATTTCTAGATTGTTTGAGCCAGATCTACTTCTGGAGGTCCATCTCCCTATTTTACAGAATTTTAAAGAACCTTGGCTTTCTGTGATCTGACCTTGATTTACTCAAGTTCACAGAGTTAATAAATGGCATAGTTAAATCGTAAGTCTGTTATTCCTAGTACTTTCCTGAAATGTGAGTCTGTCTACCTGTCATGTCATATGACTGGAAATCATTGTCTTTTCATCTTTGTACCATCAGCACCACTACCATCATCATTAGCAGCAGCAACATCAGAGTCATTTGTTATAAAAGATAGTCAGCAAAAAGTAGGACAGGGATTATTAACACTCTAAGTAATCTTAGCACAAAACTAGGTAATAATCTTTCTTCTTTTCATACATTCTTGGATTAGAAGAAGACATATTACAAGAGAAATGGCAGTCTCCAAAATGAGGAGTGTAGAATATCCCTTAAGAATTTATTTCAGAGATTTTCTCAAACGTGTGTCCCAATATGACCCAGTTTTAAACACCTTCTTACTTTTTGTGTTATTTTAATTCTTGGAAAGTACAACACACATTGCTGAACTGCCAGATTAGAAGCAGGCATGAGACAAGTTGAATGATAATGTAGTCTTTCCAACTTCAAGTTCACTCTTTTTTTATAGCAGAAATGTAAGTAACCTTACAGGCTTTTCTGTCCCTTTCTCTTTCTTGGCACCTCTACTCTCTCCTCCCAAGGATCCAAGTTGCTCAGGTTTAGGTTGAAGAAGCAAAACCATTCCATTTCTTGGGTTGTCTCTGAATTAACCTAATAGATTGAGTAACCATAAAATTGATTGCTTAAACTGAGCCATTTTGCATGAAATGGGGATATGATCAAGATTACGTGGTATAATGGACGTAAACAGGCATTTCCCTGGACATAGTGGACTGTGTGGTCACTGCTTGTACAGCAAATCTTCTCCAACACCACAGTTCAAAAGCATCAATTCTTTGGCACTCAGCCTTTCTCACAGTCCAACTTTCACATCCATACATGACCACAGGAAAAACCATAGCTTTAACTAGACGGACCTTAGTAGGCAAAGTAATGTCTCTGCTTTTGAATATGCTATCTAGGTTGTCATAACTTTTCTTCCAAGGAGTAAGCATCTTTTAATTTCGTGGCTGCAGTCACCATCTGCAGTGATTTTGGAGCCCCAAAAAAGAAAGTCTGACACTGTTTCCCCATCTATTTGCCATGAAGTGATGGGACCGGATGCCATGATCTTCGTTTTCTGAATGTTGAGCTGTAAGCCAGCTTCTTCACTTTCCTCTTTCACTTTCATCAAGAGGCTTTTTAGTTCCTCTTCACTTTCTGCCATAAGGGTGGTGTCATCTGCATATCTGAGGTTATTGATATTTCTCCCTGCAGTCTTGATTCCAGTTTGTGTTTCTTCCAGTCCAGCGTTTCTCATAATGTACTCTGCATAAAGGTGTTTTAAAAAGTATTTGCCATTTAAAGTTATAAGCTTTGCTTTTTGGTAAAATTCACTGCTGTTAGACACTTCATTTTCCCATAAAGCTAAACAAATGAAATAGTTTTATAATATAGGCTATCCATAAGGTAACATAAAAGTATGCAGATTATGTGATATGTGTGTATATGCGCTCATTCATTCAGTTGTGTCCAACTCTTTGCAATCTCATGGACTGTAGCCTGCCAGGCTCTTCTGTCTATGGAGTTCTCTAGGTAAAAATACTGGACCAGGTTGCCATTTCCTGCTCCAAGGGATCTTCCCAACCTACGGTTCAAACCCAAATCTCTTGCATCTCCTGCTTGGAGGCATGTTCTTTACCACTGCGGCACCTGAGAAGAACCATCATGTGATATAGGAGTATATAAGTATCTATTTTGACATAATATCATCAGAACAGGCTGTTTTGGATTTGATCTCCTTCGGAATGGACTGGTTGGATCTCCTTGCAGTTCAAGGGGCTCTCAAGAGTCTTGAGACTGAGCCTGATCAGTGTGAAAGTCAGAAAATACAGAATAATTCTGGTTCTCTTGCTTCTAGTTTATAGCTGCTGCTCATTTGAAGTCATGTGCCATGTCATTCTGTATTACAGAATCCAGAGGTGCTGATTCAATGTCATCTCCGAGTACATTTCCTCAGGAGTTGATGAGGTTAAACTGCAGAATGACTGTAGGTATGTTGTGGAAGTGATGGACTAGCTGTTAAAAGGTCCTAACGAGACTATTGATTCGTCTAGGATTCAGTTATTAAGAAAAAGAATTCTTTCTCCAGAAGCGAAAAAAATAAAATACTTGGTAAGAAGTAACATAATACTCTACTATCCTCCCCAGTCCCCCACTGGTCCATGTGTTATTAAAACTGAGTTGTTAAAAACATTCACCTTTGGGACCACGAAGAAAGAAGACAATGCTGAAAATACTCCAGCCTAGGGCTAGGACTCCGTATTCCATACCGAACATGTTCCGGTCAACAAACTTCTTTTCCCACTCAAATACTGAATGAATCATTGAGTTGTTGGTATAACCTCTGAGTCATCTTGCTAATGTGGAAATGTGCTGTTTGGAGTGGTTTATGGTCTCTCCCTCCATTTCTTTAGGAAATATTACAAACCTGGATCTGGTTTGGGGAAATCTGTGGCCAGAGACCCATCTCCTTCTGCTGAAGTTAAGTGTCTTATATGAGGATCATTTCTTGGCTAAAATGTTATTGAGATGTTTCACAGATCTTCCTTGCCAGGTACTCATTGTTAATATCCTCTACATAGACGAAGGAACATCTTTTCTTTTTTCCAACATGTCATGCCCTATGTCTGTGCGTGTGTGTGTGTGCACACGCAAGCTCAGTCGTGTCCAACTCTTTGTGACGCCCTGAACTATAGCCCTCCAGGGTCCTCTATCCCTGGAATTTTCCAAGCAAGAAGAATACTGGAGTGTGCTACCATTTCCTATTCCAGGGGATCTGCCAGACCCGGGGATCAAACCCACGTTGCCTGTGTCTCCTGCATTACAGGTGGATTCTTTACCCACTGAGCCACTCGGGAAGCCTTGTCAGGCCCTGGGGACCCTGTTATGTGTGTATTAAAAATGCTGGACTTGAATCTCTGATGTGGACATGGTGGTTATTCATTGACCAACCAGAATCCTCAGACTTGTTTCACATCTTAGGTCACACAATAATTAACATGACCTCCCTGTTTTTCTTAGTGAAGTTCTTGTGGTTATTTGTCTTATGCTTCAGGACAAATAATAAGAGTGGAGTGGGGGTGATGGGATGAAGAACAACATGTTCTTCTCTCACCTGAATATTGCTATGAGTGGAGTGATCTTAGAGACAGGTGGGTGGAAGAGTTTTCAAATACCAAAGTTACAACTCACATCCTTCACATGATTAAGTACTCTTCTGTGGATTATTGATTATTTGGTAAGGCAGAGGCCATTATTACTAATAGTATCCTCCTTCTCAGTTGCTTTAATTTCATTATCATTTTTTGAGCAGAGAAAAGAGTGTAGCTACATTTAATATGCTGGGGATTTCTCACGCTTTATCCATGATGATACTCTTAAGTGACTTACTATTATATTACTCAGCCTGAGATGTCCTTCACTCCTTCACTGTCTGGAAAAAAAAAAAAAAAAACCCTGCTTATCCTGTAAAGCAGAGATGGTGTCACTTTCTTTACACTAACAGCTCTGCTCCCCAAATGCAACTTTTCTCTCACTTCTCAGCTGCTTGTAGCAAGTGGTGCTGCCAGTTGACGTTCATCACATTATGTTTCAGTTAGTTATATGAAAATCTCTGCTTTTTATTAGAGGAGGAACCCTTCTGTTTTCTCCACTTGTATATCACCAGGGCCTCATGGAATATCTAGTGATTAGTAATGGAACCAGAACTGGCATCTGGTCCAATATAAACAGGACACCAAGTTATTTATAACACAGAAACCAACCAACCAATCGACAAAACATAAACAAATAATTGGTGTCTCTATTACTTGTCTCAACTGCTTTGTGTATGGGTGGATGGGGCAAGAGAGGGTTGGATATGTTTCTGAGTTTATTTTCTGATTGATGGTTTCTTAGACTTCAGTATAAGTCAGTTAAGTTATGGACACCTACCTATACCATGATACTATGAAATATGTTGACCAATATTACACAGTCAACCTAAATATTAAATTCAGTTTTGAAGGACAGAAAAATAAAACCAAATGAGAAATAGTAATAGTTTCTTCCTAGAGCCATGGTCTAGATTGCACTAATTTCCCCATAATCATTTTCTTATTTGATTCACTGACTTGCCATCATTGCCAACTTCTTAAAAAATAAATCCTAAAGTGAATATTTTTCCATTCAAAAAATAGGAGTTTCAGTTGAAAGGTGTAAGCTGTTTGAATTTTAAAGAGATAAGTGGAATGTTTGAATAATGAATTTTGAAGATACTGTATCTGTCAAAACCTTGGCTAGAAGAGTCAGAAGAATTTTCTCTCTTTATAGAAGGCTGTTTTATTTCGTCTTCTCCCCATGTCTCCTTTTCCTTTTTCTGCTCTTTCACCTCCTCTCCTCTTCTCCTTGTCTTCATGTCTGTTTTACAAATTTCCTTCCCTTTTTTATTCTTAGAGATGTATTTTTAAGAAGTTGGCAATGATAATGGCAAGTCAGTGAAACAAATAAGAAAATAATTATGGGAAAAACAGTGCAAAGTAGATGACAACTATAGGAAGAAACTATTTCTCTCTTGGTTTTATTTTTCAGTCTTTCAAAAAAGGATTTAATATTTATGTTAACTACGTAATATTGTCACATGATTCTAAATTTAAAACTAGAGAAGGGAGTAGAGAGAAAAATCTTTCTCTCATATCTATCCTCTAGCCACTTGGTTTCCTCTGGACAGAAAGGCAAGATCAAGTTTCTTCTGTGTCCTTTCAGATATATTTTATACATCCATAAATAAACACAGACATGCACACACACCAACACATATTCTTTTTGTTCTCTTGTACATAAACCAAAGCACATATTTTGCAGCTTAATTTTTCTGCACACTACTTATTTTTATTTATTGTTTCAGGGTATTTCATCATGTGAATGTACTGACTATATATATTTAACCAGTTACTTGTAAGTACTTAGGATATTTCCACTATTATGTTGTTACAAGTTATACCAAATAAATTACCTTGTAAAAATGTCATTTCAAACATGTCCAAGTGTCTCTATATTCAAAGATAAATGACATCTAGGTTAAAGGTAAATAATTTCAGTGAGTATTGCCAAATTGCCATCTTCTCACACTTACAAATGATGATTTTCTAAGCCTGTTGATAATTTACAGTCTGATTCACAGAGTCACTCTGAAATATGAATATGATTCTTTTCCTATTAAATATTTCATTAGTTATTAAGACAAAAAAGCATTTTTTTGTGCCTTTATCATGTTTATTGAATTTTAGTAAAGTGATTAATCGAAAGAACTCAATATGTGTTGGATACTGTGTTCAAAGAACTGTTTGAAAAGTAAAAATGATACATCTCAGCTGGTTGTTTAATTGCATGATATTGAACCACTGATAGGAGGGTTTTGTTTCAGTGACTTGGCAAAAGTAACTTATCATTTAGACTTAGATCCAAGTACTTAATTTCATAGTAGTTAAAAATATATTATTTTATATGTTTATTTTCACAATTTACTTTCTATCAGTGCAGCAAACATTAACTACCTAAAATATGCTAGATGCTATTAATACAAGATTGGAAGAGTCAACAACACATATGATAGTCTCCCAAATCAGGAGCTCACAGTCTAATAAACAGACATCTAAAACTTACTTTAGTTGGGATATTGAAAGTACTTGCCTTTAATTTTAAATAGGCTATTAAGAAATCAATGCCATAAAGAGGTTGAAGAAAATCTAAGCCAGGAAACTGTTTCAATCAGCAAAGGGATAATTATTCTCTTCTTGGCATTAATTAGATTACCCCTTTCAATAGAGCAACATGTAATGTGAGATATAAAACTTTTCACTCCTTTTTACTCCTTAATTGCTATAATTAGGCAGTTTTCTTATAATTTGGAAATAGCTAGTTGATTTAGCTTGATCAATGCAATTATCTACTTTTTAAAGACCAAACAACTAATTGAAAGATCAGTGTTTTTAATGATCATGCTGTAGCCTTTCTCTGACCCTACATCATCATATTTATGAATTAATATTTATCATATAATCAGAATCAATGAACACTTGAAATTTGTATATTATTTAATGCAATAGATTGTATGATATTGATATATTTAACTTGTTTTTATGAACTTTCTACCTCTTGTTTATGCAACATTAGACCTTAACTTCTTACTCAGTGACTTCCGTACTACTTGGTATCAATTTTGCCACACAATTATATTGTAACTAAAATTTACCCCTCTGCTGTTGTTAATATCTTATTGTTTTGATTTTAGTACTTGTTTCATAATTCATGCATTGAACAAATAATAAGACCTATTATATGTCTATATATTAATATAGAGACATCATATATATATAGATGTCTCTATATTAATATATTCAGAGTAGCTGAATATCACAGTTGAATGAATGAGTTTTATAGTTATTTGGAAGAGCAGTTTAGGCAGAAATAATCAATATTCAGGCAGGAAAAAGAGCCTGGCATTTTCTGGGGAAAAGATGATAGTAAACGACTTGTCTGGAGATGCACAGATAGTGTTAGATGTCAGAGGTCTCACTTTGTGTAATGTCATCAAACATACCCAATAGAATGTAGAAGAGATTCATCACTCATTCACTCCATTCATTTAATCTCCACTGGAAACACAAAGATCAGAACAGCAAAACCACTGCCTTGACATCTGGTATTTTCAGTAGTTAAATTAACTTTTAAAAAAGTTCATGTTTTTATTATTTTCTTGATAAAATTTTCATTTCCCAAAGGGTAAAACACAAGATGAAATATTTGACTTTTGAATAGTATTTTTCCTCAATAAGATTTCAATTGCCAGTAGGTCATAAACTCTGACTTTTAACATGATCAATGTATAAATTAGATGGCATGCTATCTATTACACTTTCTTTTAGCCCCAGTTGATTAAGAGGTGAGCATCTGATCCACAATAAGCCAGATGGTTTTGGAGTAAGAAGCCTGATGAAAGAAATTTAAACTGGAAGGTTCAGTAGAATGGGTGAGAACCACTGCACACCAAAGCAACATGATAGTTGAAATTTTGGGGGAGGATCATAGAGACCCTGATGGCTTAGACAGTAAAGAATCTGCCTGCAATGCGGGAGACCCAGGTTTGGTCCCTGGGTTGGGAAGATCCCCTGGAATGACTACCTGCTCCATTATTCTTCCCTGGAGAATTCCATGAACAGAGGAGCCTGGCAGGTTACAGTCTGTGGGGTTGCAAAGAATCAGACATGACTGAGTGACTATCAGAGAAAATATATAAGACACAGAAAGCCATTTTTTTTTTTCAGAAAGAAGTAAGAAAATACAGCAAACATGCAGAGAAGCAGCGCCAAGACCATGCGGCTCCTTGAGAAATTGAGTCCTGTGCTTCCAGATTTTCTGGTCTTTATCTGCAGGATTTCCATTTGTGCAAGCAAGAAGGACTCCTGCCACGAACTCTTTAAAGCACCTGGGCTCCACAATTCACAAACTCATGAGAAAAATCAATGTGCTAAAGAACTCAAGGGCACCTTTGTCATTTGGCAGCCAGCACTAAACACTGGCACAGCAGGACCCCACATTCTAAACATCCATTCTTGTGACTAACACAACTCAGTCCTAAAGGAAATGTTTCTCCACATCATATGCCTTATGTCCTTGAAACCAGAAAGAGCTTGTCCACTGTGGCTGTGCCCCTTTGATGGCAGAGATTGGGGTTGTTTAGAGTGCAGGGCAGGCTTGGGCAAGTGGAGTCCTTGGGTAAGTGAAAAGACTAACTTACTTGTCAAATGCTTCTCTCAACCACATGAGTACAATTGGTTTTTGCATGATAAAATGTACTTTAGGTTAGTGCAGGATGTCTACTGGATTTTTTTTCTCTTCAAATTCTCCACTTTGTGACCTCAGAGGAATTCACAAATTGTATAGTATTTAGAATAGTGGTGCATAGTAGGAAAGCATCACTTTACAATAATAAACAATTTATATTGTTTATAAATACATAAATGTGCATGGTAGCATGCAAGATGCTGATTATGTAACTGAGAGGTTTGTGGGCTGCCATCTCTGGGGTCGCACAGAGTCGGACACGACTGAAGCAACTTAGCAGCAGCAGCAGCAGATACTATGAAAAGAAACGAGGAAAACTGAAACATAAACTTGTTTACAAACATCAATTTGTATAGTTTGATATTTTAAAATTACTGGATTTTGTAATGTTTTCTGTGGAATGATAATTTTCATGCACAATCCTATTACATTTTGAACTATGGAATATAAAATTCTTGGTTCATTTATGAGTTATTGACAATTCCTGTTGCCATTGCGTCATAAGAACAAAGTTTGTCCAAATTGATATATACAAATATATTATTTAAGAACTGTCATTAACTCAAGTGAGAGTCATTCTGTTGTGTCCAGACTCTTTGCAACCTTATGGACTATAGGCTGCCAGACTCCTCTGTCCAAGAGTGTTTCCAGGCAAGAATACTAAAGTGGATGGCCACTTCCTTCTCCAAGTGATCTTCCCTACCCAGGGATCAAACCCAGGTCTCTGTATTGTAGGCAGATTCTTTACTGTCTGAGCCACCAGAGAAGCCCCATAACTCAAGAGTGGTTATCTAATTTAGTATTACCATTGATAAAACACAAATTAAGTGAACATTTTGATTATAACAATATAATCAGCAATTTTGCTGAAATGAGAGTGATAATTAATCTTATGGAACATATTATTTATAGCTTCTATATATTTTTATTTTATTAGTCATCCAAAATCTGCTTATCAGCAGAACACCTAGATATGTACAATGATACATTTATTTATCTATGGTATTTTGCAATTTGGTATCTTGACTTATCCCTTTTAAATATTTAGTCATGTGGTAGGTGTAAGTAGCCACTGCACTCTTATGCCATGTACTACAGACATTGAGGGTAGGTCCATTTCTAGGACCTGCTTTTACTTTTTTTCTGGTTGAAATTTCTGACGTTATTCCTGTGAGATCTCTATTGTATCCTTTTAACAATACCCCATTGACTTGAGCTAATTTGAGGGGATTTCACTTCTTTACCCTAAAGAATTTTATCTAAGACAATCACAGAGGCAAATATCATTTCCTTCCAGTAGTCATATATGGATGTGAGAGTTGGACTGTGAAGAAAGCTGAGCGCCAAAGAATTGATGCTTTTGAACTGTGGTGTTGGAGAAGACTCTTGAGAGTCCCTTGGACTGCAAAGAGATCCAAGCAATCTATTCTGAAGGAGAACAGCCCTGGGATTTCTTTGGAAAGAATGATGCTAAAGCTGAAGCTCCAGTACTTTGGCCACCTCATGAGAAGAGTTGACTCATTGGAAAAGACTTTGATGCTGGGAGGGATTGGGGGCAGGAGGAGAAGGGGACGACAGAGGATGAGATGGCTGGATGGCATCACGGACTCGATGGACATGAGTCTGAGTGAACTCCGGGAGTTGGTGATGGGCAGGGAGGCCTGGCGTGCTGCGATTCATGGGGTCGCAAAGAGTCAGACACAACTGAGCGACTGAACTGAACTGAGCTGATGTAGAATAAAAATAAATGGATTCTCATTTGAATTAAAAATCATGTAAACCATAGTTTATCAAATTCTGATTTTCTATATTCTGAACCTTTTAGAAATCAGGATTTTGAAAAAAAAAAAAAAAGGACCAATAATACTGCCAAGTTTATCAGTAAGCATACTTCTGTTTCTCTGAATGTTTAGATGGATTTTGAGTATACTGTAGAAGTGAAGCAGGCACAAAAAATAAAAATTTTACATGAGTTAAGTTCCATCTTTTTTTAAAATATTAAAAAAATTGTTTTCTTTCTTTATTTTTTTTGTTTTTTGGTTGTACTGGGTCTTCGTTGCTGCCTCTGGGCTTTTTCTAGTTGCAGCAAGCAGGTGCTACTCTTTGCTGCAGTGCTTAGGCTTCTTATTGCAGTGGCCTCTCTTGCTGCAGAGCACAGGCTCTAGGTGCCTGAGCTGCAGTAATTTGGCCACGTGGGCTCAGTAGTCACGGCTCATGGGCCCTAGAGCTTGGGCTCAGTAGTTCTGGTGCTTAGGCTTAGCTGCTCCACAGGATGTGGAATCTTCCTGAACCAGGGATGGGATCAGTGTCTCCTATATTGGCTGGGAGATTCTTATCCACTGTGGACTAAAAAAGTTCAAGCTCAATCTTTTTAATAGATGGAAACACAGTTAGATTGATGCCTTAAGTATATTAAGAACCAAAGTGATGTTAATGGTATATGACTAGAACTTCAGACAGAAAACTGAACATTAGGAGAAAAGAACTTCATGTAAAATACTAATATTAGTCAAAAAAGGAGCCTCATCTCTGTTGTGTGTGTGTGTGTGTATGTACTAATTTCTAGGTGAAAATTCAAGAGAAATATTTCCTCTATTTATTTGCTTGGTTAAAACCAGAGTATTCACTGTTTGGAAAATGTTCCCTGATTTAGAGCCAGAGAATTCTTAAACATGAAAAGATCTTTATATAATTCTCTAAGTCCACCCTCTCCTCTTATAGATGAGAAAACTGGGGCCTAATTTGCTATATTGATTTGCTCATAAATAGCAGCTAAAAATACCCATGTGTTTGAATTACTAGTCCAGTATTCTTTCCTTCAAAGAATATTCTTTCTGTAGTTTCTTTAAATAAAAGAAAATCTAAGAAGGAAGTGATTATAATACAGAGGAAAGAGATTTAATAATCAATTTTAGAATCTATTCCTGACCTTGTTATTCATGAGGGCATTACTTTGAGATAAAGAAGAAATTTAAACAAAGATCTCCTGCACTATATTCAGATATAAACATATTTTGACTCCACCTAACTCTATGCATTTATTCAGATGTGACACAGATATTCAGCTCTCGTTTGGTGCCTAAATGTGTGAAGAGTTGATCTTGATATGAAAAGGAGACAGAATTGTTGAAGATCCATAAAGTTTCTTTTCTTGTGGAGTTACTGTTTCAACCTCTTATTTTCCCTTCGTTCTTCCTTAGGGGACTTAATTTTCCTGAACTGTTTTATCACTTTCTTCTCTCCAAGGTGAATTGTTGTACTTAAATGCTTTGGAAACTATCCACCTGTATCTCTTCAGAGTCCTCATTTTTTCTTTTTCTTTTTAATACTTTCTACTTGTCTCTCTCTAGATGGGGAAACAATGGAAACAGTGTCAGACTTTATTTTTTGGGAGCTCCAAAATCACTGCAGATGGTGATTGCAGCCATGGAATTAAAAGACACTTACTCCTTGGAAGAAAAGTTATGACCAACCTAGATAGTATATTCAAAAGCAGAGACATTACTTTGCCTACTAAGGTCCATCTAGTCAAGGCTATGGTTTTTCCTGTGGTCATGTATGGATGTGAGAGTTGGACTGTGAAGAAGGCTGAGTGCCGAAGAATTGATGCTTTTGAACTGTGGTGTTGGAGAAGACTCTTGAGAGTCCCTTGGACTGCAAGGAGATCCAACCAGTCCATTCTGAAGGAGATCAGCCCTGGGATTTCTTTGGAAGGAATGATGCTANTGAGAGTCCCTTGGACTGCAAGGAGATCCATCCAGTCCATTCTGAAGGAGATCAACCCTGGGATTTCTTTGGAAAGAATGATGCTAAAGCTGAAACTCCAGTACTTTGGCCTCCTAATGCGAAGAGTTGACTCATTGGAAAAGACTCTGATGCTGGGAGGGATTAGGGGCAGGAGGGGAAGGGGACGACAGAGGATGAGATGGCTGGATGGCATCATGGACTCGATGGACGTGAGTCTGAGTGAACTCCGGGAGTTGGTGATGGGCAGGGAGGCCTGTCGTGCTGCGATTCATGGGGTTGCAAAGAGTCGGACACGACTGAGTGACTGAACTGAACTGAACTGTCTCTCTCTAGAAAGAAGGTCTTTCCCATCACCATTTAAATGTGCTTAAGCTTCTCCTATAATTAAATGCAAGCAAGTGACCTACCTCCCTGATCCCCCCAAAAGGATGTTGTCATCCATTTATCTTCATTTTCTCCTTCTCCTCAGGGTCAAGATATTTCAAAGATAAATGCCTAGAGCTCCCCTCGTACTCAGTGGTAAAGAATCCACTTGCCAATGCAGGAGATACGGGTTTGATCCCTGATTTGGGAAAATCCACGTGCCACAGAGCAACTGAAACTCGTGCATCACAACTATTGAGCCTGTGTTCTAAAGCCAGGGAGCCACGACGACTGAAGCCGGTGTGCCTAGAAACTGCTCTGCAGCAAGAGAAGCCACCACGATGAAAAGACTGCACACCACAGCTAGAGAGTAGCTCCCGCTCGCCTCATCTCGAGAACAGCCCGCGCAGCAACGAAGACCTAGCACAGACAAAAATAAATAAAACTATAAACTTTTTAAAAATGATGAATGCTTTGTCTCTGTCTCCACTTGCTCAATGCATTTCATCTCAGCTTCACCCTCCCTTACTCATCTAACTCCAAATCCTTGTCATAAATTCTGGCACAGAAATTGCTCCCTACTGTTACCACTGACTACCTGCTTGCTAATATTTTTGTCTTTATCTTGCTTGTTCTATAGAACCACAGAATGTCCCATGTGGAAAAAAAATCATCTACTCCATCACCGACTCCAGCTGCCCCTCCCATTCCCCAGCCATGATGGACGTGAAAACTAAAGATGTGAAAACTCAAGGCGTTCACCCTCCCAAGCACTTTCACCACTGTTTCCATAGTCAAGGGAAAGAGGAAATGGCATGTTGCCGAAAGAGTCTTCACTGTTCATCTGACCATCTCTCTACCAGGATGTGTTGTGCTGTGCTTGCTGCTGCTGCTGCTGCTCAGTCGCTTCAGTCGTGCCCGACTTTGTGCGACCCCACAGACGGCAGCCCACCAGGCTCTGCCGTCCCTGGGATTCTCCAGGCAAGAACACTGGAGTGGGTTGCCATTTCCTTCTCCAGTGCATGAAAGTGAAAAGTGAAAGTGAAGTCGCTCAGTCGTGTCTGACTCTTTGCGACTCCATGGACTGCAGCCCACCACGCTCCTCTGTCCATGGCATTTTCCAAGCAAGAGTACTGGACTGGGGTGCCATTAGTGGCGGTTATTTCCGACTCTTTGTGACCCCATGAACTGAAGCCCACCAGACTCCTCTGTCCAAATCAATGCAAATATGTGATGCTGAAAGTGAAATGGTTTCAATAAGAGGTCAGAGTAAAAATGACTTGTGTTTTGCATGTCTAACGAGTCTCCTTTGAGAACTTCATGATAGCCAGTCTTTTTAAAAAGCATCAGTAACTCTAGAATTTATTTTACAAAGGAGAATGGATATTAAGAGCCATGAAAGGTTTGACAAGAGTACAGTCCTATACTCTTAGTACTAGTGACTTTTTGAAGGGCACTAGTTGATACATCTACATGAATGAATTTTAATTGTTACACAGGGAAGAAGTAAAAGTTATATCTTGTTGCAAATGTGATCTATCAAGGAGCTGGATAGGTTTCTGCTAGAAGAGGAAGAAGCTGTCTTCTTTGCTTCCTTCCTCTCTCCTCATACTGAAGTGAGATGTTATGTTCAACCTTTTACTCTGGCCAGCCTGGATATTTTCCTGTTCAAACTCGAGAACTTTTAAGTTTCACATCCATCTGCAGCTCTTCAGCTTCGAGAATTAGGTCAGCATTTAAATATAGAGCAACTCATTATTTAAAAACTTGAGAAGCTTTGGAGCCATGTCAAGCCTCATCTCCATGAAGCATTCTGCCTGATTCTTACTAAGACTATTTGAATGTTATTACTACTTGAAATGTCCTTAGTGCTTGTGCGCTCAGTTTGTGCCAGACATCAAATGTCTGCTCATAACTTGCCTAGGAGCAATTCTCTAGTTTTTTTTTTTTTTTTTTTTTCCTTTCTTTTCAGGTATGTTTCTTTGCCCATTCAGCTGGTCATTTTCATGAAGAATTTGGAGTCCATCCAACTAGATGAATGAAAACTGGCAATTTACTTAGCTAACCTATCCTAAATCTTAATGGGGCTTTCCTGGTGGCTTAGTGGTAAAGAATCCGCCTGCCAATGCAGGAGACATGGGTTCAATCCCTGGGTCTGGAGGAGCCCCTGGAGTAGGGTATGGCAACCCACTCCAGTATTCTTGCCTGAGAAATCTCATGCATAGAGGAGCCTGATCGGCTACAGCCCATGGGGTCACAAAAGAGTTGGATACCTCTTACCAACTAAATAGCAACAAACAATGAATCTTCATCTCCTCAGCTCTCCAATGGGAACACTATTTCAGGTTTACAAGGTTGCCACGAGGATTGCATGTTCCCAGCATGCTTGGCATGTAGCAGCCTTCTTGCACAGATTAGTTTCCTTTCTATCATCCTCATTTCCCCTCTTACCTCCCTTTCTTTGTCATAGAACCAATAGCCAAGTCATTTCGGTAGATTCTTTATATACTCTCATTAAATGAATGAGTATTACTATGACAGATTATGGCTTATTTTGCAAAGGTAATATTGAAAACTGTGTGTGACTTGGGATGAGTGATTCTATTCTATATATCTAATATGTAGTTCAGCTGGCTAGGTATATTTTGCAACTTTTTTAGAGAATGCAATGAATTATTAATCCAAATTAGAAGGGGCCCTGTTGAGAGAACAGCTCAGCTCTGCCACATTATAGGCATATGATCACCTGGCTGGGACAATGACTTTTTGTACACGTGCCAAATGAAACTGTACAATGTCCATTGACTTTCTGTCCTTCTTTTGTTTTTCTGTTATTGGATGAATTTGCTGCTCTTGTGTGTGTGTGTGGGTGTATTTTGTCCCAATTTATGTCCAATAAACATTACTGAGAAAATAAAAAAGACGAAGGAACAAGTGTATTTTGTTAGATGAATTCATTTAGTGTTAAAGCTGAAACCCTTTTACACAAGGTTCACAGTCTTTTCATGAAGGCCCAGTTTCGCCTCAACTCATGTCTGTGTGTGCATGTGTTTAGAGAATATGAAATACCACTGCTGCTTCTGCTAAGTTGCTTCAGTTGTGTCTGACTCTGTGTGACCCCATAGATGGCAGCCCACCAGGCTCCCCCGTCCCTGAGATTCTCCAGGCAAGAACACTGGAGTGGGTTGCCATTTCCTTCTCCAATGCATGAAAGTGAAAAGTGAAAGTGAAGCCGCTCAGTCGTACCCGACTCTTAGCGACCCCATGGACTGCAGCCTACCAGGCTCCTTCATCCATGGGGTTTTCCAGGCAAGAGTACTGGAGTGGGTTGCCATTGCCTTCTCCGTGAAATACCATTAAGGTGCATATATGAATATGTGCAATCTCAGGAAGACTCTAGCTTTTGTCGCATACAATAAATATATGCCACCCAGCTGCCACAAGGCTGCTTTCCCATATATCTGGTTTGAGATTCCTGGTTCTAAAATCCTCAGTAGATTAATAATAATAAGTAACTTATATCTCTGGGGCTGACTGACCTCAAGACATGGTTAGTGATCTAATTTCTGGATGAAAGATTAGGAAGCTATATTAATCAGATGTGCCCTATCTGGGGCACTGATAATTTGTTGTTGAAAATCAATGTTATTTTCTCAAAAATATTTTTCTATTTAGTAAAGCAGGTCATATGACCTAAATCCTAAGAATATATATACATTCAATTCAAGTATATATACATACAAGTTAATTCAATTATTTTCAGACTAAATGGAAAAAAAAATAAAATAAAAGGAGTCTCTAAAGGTTTTTTAGGATTTTCTCAAGTTGAACTTCATGCCAGTTGCTTGCCCCTGGGCTCCATGATCCCAGGCTAGGGATTAATCTATGACAGCCAGTGCTCAAGTCACATGCATGTGGGAACCAATTTTTTTTAGGTCTTTTCCTGAACACATTGACCTAGTTAATGGATCACACTTGGTGCGACCACTTTGGACAACTTGGAAGACAGGTAAAGGACTGGTGATTGTATTTCTGCTTTGTAAATAAGACCATCTATACCAATGTATTCCACAGAGATGACAGACATAGAGAAGAGATGTATGGACACATCAAGAGGGAAAAGTGGGCATAAAATGAATTGGGAGATTGAGATTGACATATATACACTATTGATACTATGCATAAAATAGACAACTAATGAGAATTTTGGAGAAGGAAATGGCAAGCGACTGCAGTATTCTTGCCTGGAGAATCCCATGGACAGAGGAACCTGGCAGGCTACAGTCCATAGGGTCGCATAGAGTCGGACACGACTGAAGTGACTTAGCACTCACAATGAGAACCTACTGTATCCAGCACTGGGAACTCAACTCTATGCTCTGTGGTGACCTAAATGGGAAGGAAATCTAAAAAAAGAGGGGATATATATGTCCTTATAACTCATTCATGTGACTGTACAACAGAAACTAACACATTGTAAAGTAACCATACTCTAATAAAGATTTAAAGAAAAATAAAAGGCAATGCCAAAGAATGCTCAAACTACCGCACAATTGCACTCATCTCACATGCTAGTAAATTAATGCTCAAAATTCTCCAAGCCAGGCTTCAGCAATATGTGAACCATGAACTTCCTGATGTTCAAGCTGGTTTTGGAAAAGGCAGAGGAACCAGAGATCAAATTGCCAACATCCGCTGGATCATCGAAAAAGCAAGAGTGTTCCAGAAAACATCTATTTCTGCTTTATTGACTATGCCAAAGCCTTTGACTGTGTGGATCACAATAAACTGTGGAAAATTATGAAACAGATGGGAATACCAGACCACCTAACCTGCCTCTTGAGGAATCTGTATGCAGGTCAGGAAGCAACAGTTAGAACTGGACATGGAACAATAGACTGGTTCCAAATAGGAAAAGCAATACTTCAAGACTGTATATAGTCACCCTGCTTATTTAACTTCTATGCAGAGTACATCATGAGAAACGCTGGGCTGGAAGAAGCACAAGCTGGAATCAAGATTGCTGGGAGAAATATCAATAACCTCAGATATGCAGATGACACCACCCTTATGGCAGAAAGTGAAGAGGAACTCAAAAGCCTCTTGATGAAAGTGAAAGAGGAGAGTGAAAAAGTTTGCTTAAAGATCAACATTCAGAAAACGAAGATCATGGCATCCAGTCCCATCACTTCATGGGAAATAGATGGGGAAACAGTGGAAACAGTGTCAGACTTTATTTTTGGGGCTCCAAAATCACTGCAGATGGTGACTGCAGCCATGAAATTAAAAGATGCTTACTCCTTGGAAGAAAAGTTATGACCAACCTGGATAGCATATTCAAAAGCAGAGACATTACTTTGCCGACTAAGGTCTGTCTAGTCAAGGCTATGGTTTTTCCAGTAGTCATGTATGGATGTGAGAGTTGGACTGTGAAGAAGGCTGAGCACCGAAGAATTGATGCTTTTGAACTGTGGAGCTGGAGAAGACTCCTGAGAGTCCTGTGGACTGCAAGGAGATCCAACCAGTCCATTCTGAAGGAGATCCAACTAGTCCATTCTGAAGGAGATCAGCCCTGGGATTTCTTTGGAAGGAATGATGCTAAAGCTGAAACTCCAGTACTTTGGCCACCTCATGAGAAGAGTTGACTCATGGGAAAAGACTCTGATGCTGGGAAGGATTGGGAGCAGGAGGAGAAGGGGACGACAGAGAATGAGATGGCTGGATGGCATCACTGACTCAATGGACGTGAGTCTGAGTGAACTCCAGGAGTTGGTGATGGACAGGGAGGCCTGGCGTGCTGCGATTCATGGGGTCGCAAAGAGTCGGACACGACTGAGTGACTGAACTGAACTGAACTTACACCTATTAAGTAGATGAAGTTTGACTTTTGTTCTCTGCTTCTGTTTCTATTTATTTTCTTTTTTTGAGGCTCCTTGGCACCTTCCTAAGGATTTTCACCTTGATGTCCACTATCCACGGCTTCAAAGCTAATCTAAGCCTAAATAATATGACAAACTGATTTCCACGTGTCTATTAAACTAGATTATACTACCTAATTTGATGAACTGATTTCTAATAATTAATTTAGGATAATTTCCATAAAGAAAAGACAAGAAATTTTAGTTTCAGAGTTTCAGCCTTATAGATACCTAGAATAACAACAATATCATATATTCTCATTGTGCTGTTAATATATTTATAAATACCAATGCAAGGTACTGTGTATTCAACAGTAAGAGGCTATGAAGATAAATAAGATGAGTAATTAATCTTATTTATAAGGGAGCTCATAAAGAAGAAAGATCAATACACAAGCAACTTTAACCAAAACAGTGAACAGCAGGGGCGGTGGGGGCATGAGAGCCA
Source organism: Cephalophus harveyi (assembly GCA_006410635.1). NCBI lineage: Eukaryota > Metazoa > Chordata > Mammalia > Artiodactyla > Bovidae > Cephalophus > Cephalophus harveyi. The sequence goes on along the minus strand of SJYT01028876.1, from coordinate 53,316 downwards.
AGAGCGGGCTGAGAGGCCACTGATGCACTCCTGAGGTTCTGGGGGACAGCACTGCTTGAGGTCAGCAGGTTCCTGCAGCGGAACCCATCAAGATCTTTAAAGGAACCCCAGCCTCGGTCTTCCCAGGTAGGAAAGCTAGAGGAGGGCAATCCCAGCACTAACAGGAGATCCCCAAGGGAGAGCTGAACCCCAAGAAAGAAGAGCCAGGGCTCTGACATCCAGCCACCCTTATTACCTTGAAGGGCCTAGGGATGATTTTCCAAAAGATCCGGGCTGCTAAGTCTGTTCAGTTGTGTCCGACTCTCTGAGACCCCATAGACGGCAACCCATCAGGCTCCCCTGTCCCTGGGATTCTCCAGGCAAGAATACTGGAGTGGGTGGCCATTGCTTTCTCCAATGCGTGAAAGTGAAGTCGCTCAGTCCTGTCTGACTCCTAGTGACCACATGGACTGCAACCTACCAGGGTCCTCCATCCATGGGATTTTCCAGGCAAGAGAACTGGAGTGGGGTGCCATTGCCTTCTCCAAAAGAGCCAGGCTGCTGCTGCTGCTGCTAAGTCACTTCAGTCGTGTCCGACTCTGTGCGACCCCATAGACGGCAGCCCGCCAGGCTCCCCCGTCCCTGGGATTCTCCAGGCAAGAACACTGGAGTGGGTTGCCATTGCCTTCTCCAATGCAAGAAAGTGAAAAGTGAAAGTGAAGTCACTTAGTCATGTCCAAATCTTCGCGACCCCATGGACTGCAGCCTACCAGGCTCATCCATCCATGGGATTTTCCAGGCAACAGTACTGGAATGGGTTGCCATTGCCTTCTTTGAAAAGAACAGGGAGATTTCCTTAAATACTGACACTACTTTTCAGAGACAAGAGAGAGGTTACTGTCCCATCGTATCAGGTACAAAGACTTTCAAATGAGTTTCATCTTTGGGGCTTAAGCCAGTAGCAATGAATACTGGTAACATCAGTTCAGGTTGGAGGAAAGACAGTGCCTTGCCAAAGCAACAAAGAGATAACAACTCTCTCACTGGATTAGATCCAACAAAGAGATAAGCCCCTGTAATCACCTCTTGAGTCATATCCAGCACTGGAATCTTAAACCAAGAAGACAGGTCCCAAAACTCTTCTACAAGAGCCAAACGAGTCCCCATCTCCTGGACCCTCCCCTTTTTGTTTTGACTTCTATGACAAGATCAAGTTTTTCACACTCCCTTGGTTACAACAGTCTTCCTTGTCTCCAGCAAACTCTGATGGCAATGGATCCCCTCTCAGCAGTCACTAGAATGATCCTTAAACACAATTACATCATGTCATTTCTATCAGCAAAGGTAGTTTTCTCCCACTGCCACTGAGGCTGGCTACAGTACTGAAAGCTTCCACCTACCTCCCCTCTCCTGAGTTATTTTTTTCATCCTTCTATAGTACACATACTCTCACTCCAACCAAGAAGCACACTTTAGGGTCCTCTGTAGGAACCTGCTGTTACTCTGTCTGGGGTATTTACCCCCTGCTCCTGGTGTGGGATAGTCAATCAATTGTGTACAACTTTTTACAACCCTGTGGACTGTAGCACACAGGCTCCTCTGTCCATGGAATTTTCCAGGCAAGAATACTGGAGTGGGTTGCCATTTCCTACTCCAGGGGACCTTCCCAATCCAGGGACTGAAGCAAGGTCTCCTGCATTGCAGGCAGATGCTTTACCATCTAAGCTACTAGAAGCCCCAACCCAGCTCCCAGACACTCTTCATCAATCCATGCTACTCAAAAGCAAGCTTTATGCTTCCTTTTCCAGGAAACCTCTAATAGCTGACCTTAACCATTCATATCTCAAGCTGACACCTTTAGAACTAACTTGTATTCATGGGATTTGCCAATTAATTTGCTTCAGTTCAGTTCAGTCGCTCAGTCATTTCCAACTCTTTGCAACCCTATCGACTGCAGCACACCAGGCCTCCCTGTCCATCACCAACTCCTGGAGTTTACTCAAACTCATGTCCATTGATTCCATGATGCCATCCAACCATCTTATCCTCTGTCATCCCCTTCTCCTCCTGCCTTCAATCTTTCCCAGCATCAGGGTGTTTTCAAGTAAGTCAGCTCTTCACATCAGGTGGCCAAAGTATTGGAGTTTCAGCTTCAGTATCAGTCCTTCCAATGAATATTCAGAACTGATTTCCTTTAGGTAACAACTCTCTCACTGGATTAGATCCAACAAAGAGATAAGCCCCTGTAATCACCTCTTGAGTCATATCCAGCACTGGAATCTTAAACCAAGAAGACAGGTCCCAAAACTCTTCTACAAGAGCCAAACGAGTCCCCATCTCCTGGACCCTCCCCTTTTTGTTTTGACTTCTATGACAAGATCAAGTTTTTCACACTCCCTTGGTTACAACAGTCTTCCTTGTCTCCAGCAAACTCTGATGGCAATGGATCCCCTCTCAGCAGTCACTAGAATGATCCTTAAACACAATTACATCATGTCATTTCTATCAGCAAAGGTAGTTTTCTCCCACTGCCACTGAGGCTGGCTACAGTACTGAAAGCTTCCACCTACCTCCCCTCTCCTGAGTTATTTTTTTCATCCTTCTATAGTACACATACTCTCACTCCAACCAAGAAGCACACTTTAGGGTCCTCTGTAGGAACCTGCTGTTACTCTGTCTGGGGTATTTACCCCCTGCTCCTGGTGTGGGATAGTCAATCAATTGTGTACAACTTTTTACAACCCTGTGGACTGTAGCACACAGGCTCCTCTGTCCATGGAATTTTCCAGGCAAGAATACTGGAGTGGGTTGCCATTTCCTACTCCAGGGGACCTTCCCAATCCAGGGACTGAAGCAAGGTCTCCTGCATTGCAGGCAGATGCTTTACCATCTAAGCTACTAGAAGCCCCAACCCAGCTCCCAGACACTCTTCATCAATCCATGCTACTCAAAAGCAAGCTTTATGCTTCCTTTTCCAGGAAACCTCTAATAGCTGACCTTAACCATTCATATCTCAAGCTGACACCTTTAGAACTAACTTGTATTCATGGGATTTGCCAATTAATTTGCTTCAGTTCAGTTCAGTCGCTCAGTCATTTCCAACTCTTTGCAACCCTATCGACTGCAGCACACCAGGCCTCCCTGTCCATCACCAACTCCTGGAGTTTACTCAAACTCATGTCCATTGATTCCATGATGCCATCCAACCATCTTATCCTCTGTCATCCCCTTCTCCTCCTGCCTTCAATCTTTCCCAGCATCAGGGTGTTTTCAAGTAAGTCAGCTCTTCACATCAGGTGGCCAAAGTATTGGAGTTTCAGCTTCAGTATCAGTCCTTCCAATGAATATTCAGAACTGATTTCCTTTAGGATGGACTGGTTGGATCTCTTTGCAGTCCAAGGGACTCTCAAGAGTGTTCTCTAATACCACAGTTCAAAAGCATCAATTCTTCGGGCCTCAGCTTTCTTTATAGTCCAACTCTCACATTCATACATGATTACTAGAAAGACCATAGCTTTGACTAGGTGGATCTTTGTTAGCAAAGTAATGTCTCCACTCTTTAATATGCTGTCTAGGTTGGTCATAACTTTTCTTTTTGACTTATTCTATTCTAAATGTGTTTTGTTGTTTCACGTGTTACAGCCTAACTTTCCAAGGGGCTTTCAATCGCCTTAAAATCAGACACTATATCTCCAGTCTTTGTTTTTGTTTTTGCACTCTGTTCATCCCAATCTCCCCAATCTCTGAGACAGTACATTTCAGGCAATGGATTTCTATCAATTAGCAGATCATGAAATCAGATTTGTATGTCTCCTACCAACAACTTTTAAATGAAACAGAATAGGACTTTGGAGAACTGGATATATCAGAGTGCCTCTTCCATGGTGAGGGCAAGGATTTTTCTAAAACCCTTGTGTGTTTTTAGACCATGATACAAGATGTATTTCTCGCTAAACTGTGATCAGAAAACCTTGAGAAATATGGCCAGAGATTGACTACATATTTATCCTAAGCAAGACAGTTACCTTTTGCACATTGATTTGGCTCCCCTTAGCAGCTTCCTGGGCTCCTGGCTCATTTCTTTTTGACTTTTGATGTCACTCCTGTTGGCTCCAAGCACTTCCAGATTAGACTCTGCCTGCCCCTTGGATCACAGGATGACCCCTGCCTGCCCCTTGAATCGCAGGCTGATCCTTGCCTGTTGCCACCCATGTTGATCCCGAATGCCTTGGTCTCTACACTCCTCTGTCCCAAGCTGTACCAAATCTAAACCTGTCTCAAGAAAAAGCCCAGAGATGATGATGGGAAAGCTCCTGATATAAATGCACACAGCTTGCTCTTTAAGGGAGGAGGGTCTAATGTCCTTTTTCCATGTTAAAGTGACTGAATTTATTATATAATGAAAATAAGATTAAAGAAATGAACATTTCTTGGAAGTACTAAGAGTAAAACTCCAATTCATGGAGGAGTGCTTAAACCTATGATTTTAAAATAGCAACTTGGCCAAATTTTAAAAACAGAGCAGCATTAAGCGTTAATGAAAAATAAAAACTCAGCATTAAGAAATTCTAATTACTAGTTATTATCTGAGGTGATAGTTATTATAATAAAAAATACTATTTTAAAGATCAGTTAGAATGAAAACTACACTGCAATCATAGTTTTCCTTATTCTTGCCTCATACACAGAGATATAAACAGAAAATTAGAGTAACTATCCTTAAATTTTTTCAAGCATCCCTAACACAAATGCTTCTGTTTTAAAAATGACCTAGTAGGGACTTCCCCTCCAGAATTATTTTGATCAAAATATACAAATTGGGTAGTGATTTGGGGGAAATCTGTAGCTTTTTACACTGCCATGGTAATAATCTACACTTCCACACATTTGTACAGTCATTACTTTCCATTCATAGTTTGCTCTGGAGCCAAAAACGACTATGTTGGTGCATCAGTTGCTCTCACAACATCTGGGAAATGATCATCATTTCCTTATTTCATTTGCTGCCATTTAGCCAATGTAGAGGAAACAACATATAAATGAGGTTTATTTTACAAAGGCAGCTATAATTTGATGATAAACTGCCAGAGAATCTTTTTACTACATAATATATGTAAAGTAATTACAAGCTGGGACAGAAATTCCCCAGAAAAAATTGAGGGATATCCTGTCTCCCCAGCAATTACAGGAATGGCCTTACAGTCTGGTATGCAAGCCCTTAGACCTTGAAGAAGTTTGGAGGTGGTGGTGCAGTTGCTAAGTCGTGTCCAACTCTTGAGATCCCATGGACTATATAACCCACGTGCTCCTCTGTCCATGGAATTTCCTGGGCAAGAATACTGGAGTGGGTTTCCACTTCCTTCTGCAGGGGGATCTTCCCAACCCAGGGATTGAACCCAGGTCTCCTGCATTGCAGGGGTCTTTAGCAACTGAGCTGCCAGGGAAGCCTGAAGAAAGTTTAGGAAAGAGCTACCAAGGTATCTATGATATTAGAAAATAAGTCCTCTAATGAAAAATGCTAACACAATTGAGGATACAATTTATAGGATGAATAATAGTAAGAAGTGGGTGCTTCAGGGAGAAATCAGGTAGTTAAGGGGCTAAATCATTAACAACTAACCTCTGGTGATGGGTTGAAGCTGCTCTCTGAGAGCTTCCTAGAGTTGAACTGGTCCATTAGCCACATCTCTGTCCTGACTCAATTTTTCATCCAAAGAGAGCAGGGACTGTCTAGCACGTAGGACATGGCAAATACCCAATAAATGTTTGTAACAGTTGGCTTTATCTTATATTCCTATTTTATTTTCCTTTCTTACCATTTTCTCATTTATATTTCGTTTCATAGGTTTCCTTCATGGAATAAGAAGAGTTATAAATAAATCCTACATAAAAATAAATTAAATGTTCTTGAAGAGTAAAATGAAGAATGTAAACAGTGTCATGTGAATGAGTGTCATAAAGACTTACAAACTGAGGTGCGATGGGCTTTCAAAGGATCAAGAAGTCACCTACGGACAGAGGAGCTCAGTGAGGTCTCATGGAAGAGGTGATTTTGAGATGGTTATAAGCACAGATAGGACTGTGACCAGCAGAGAGGCTTCTGATAGATGAAGAGAGCCTAGCCTTCTAATTCATTTACCAAATTTTCAAATAAGTATTTACTGATTCTAAGAGAGAAGCTTAGGATACAAAATATAATAATTGTAACCTGTAGTATCGACGTAAGGAACAGTGAACCAGGAAATCTATTTTTTCCTTTGGCCCTGAAAAGAATAGAGGGTGATGCCTGTTGAGAGAGGAAAGCAAATGTATCAGGATTTAGGGTCAAGGATCTCCAAGCTACTATTTCAGTTTTTTTAAAGGAGCTATCGTGTCTATGATTCATTCTGAGGTTATTTCAAACTCATTTGGGTTGCTATAACAGATATCATAGACAGGGTGACTTCTAAACAACAGAAATCTGATTCTCCCAATTCCAAAGGCTGGAAAGTCCAAGATCAAGCAGGAGGCTAGCAGATTCAGTCTGCTGTGGGTCCACTTTCTGGTACACAGAGACCATGCTTTTGCTGTGTCCTCAGATAGTGGAATGAGAGAACTCTGGTCTCCTTATCCTCCTGTAAGGTCACTAATCCGATCCTTTTTAAAAAACTTTAATTAATTAATTAATTTTTGGCTGCGCTGGGTCTTCACTGCTGTGGGGGCTTTTCTCTAGTTGTGAGGAGTTGACTGCTCTCCTGTTGCAGCGTGTGAGCTTCTCATTGCGGGGGCTTCTCTTGTTGCGGAGCACAGGCTCTAGGCGTGTGGGTTTCAGCAGTTTCAGAGTATGGGCTCTAGAACGTGGGCCCAGTAGTTGTGGTGCACAGGCTCAGTTGCTCCGTGGCTTGTAGACTCTTCCCAGGTCAGGGATGGAACCCATGTCTCCTGCACTGGCAGGGGGATTCTTTACCACTGAGCCACCACCAGGGAAGCCCCCAATCTCATCATTGATGGCTCCACCTAATCACCTATCAAAGCCCTCTAAATATCATCATATTGGGGATTAGCTTTCAACATATAAATTCGGAGGTGGGGGACACAAACATTTAGTTTCCAGAAACAATCAGAATCAAAATTCATTACTTCCCAGTCTAACAAGTCCTACTCTTAGCCCAAAAGAACCTACTAATCATTTCCTTAACATCTCATGCCCACCTCTACCTGCATGCTCTAGACTCGCCTGAGAGTAATGTCCATCTCCAGAGTATCCTCAAAGGCTGCAGGAGACTAAGGTTCTCTCATGGGAAGGGTCTCCTCAGCTTCATTTGTTGTTCAGTCGCTAAGTCATGTCCGACTCTTTGCGACCCCCATGAATTGCAGCACACCAGGCTCCTCTGTCCCCCACTACCTCCCAGAGTTTGCTCAAATTCATATCCATTGAGTTGGTGATGCTATCTAACCATCTCATCCTCCACTGCCCCTTTCTCCTTTTGTCTTCAATCTTTCTCAGCATCAGGGTCTTTTCCAATAAGTTGGCTTCACAGCACATATCCCTCCTTCTCTTTAGGGACATCTATTACATGACTCTGATGAACTCACGAGGGTGAAGTTTCAAGGACACCCATAATCTTTTACATGTGGACCCAAAGAATGAAGGCTTGAAATAAACTGGGCAAGGACCATCCATTTGCCCCAATGACTGTCATCCAGGAATAAGATCCTTTTCAAGAGAGATACCACCTGCTGCTTACCCACGAGTGTGCGGTTTTATCCCACAGCTTCCACAGACCATCAGACAGGAATACCACACAAGCCTAAATCTTTCATTTGCATCAAGAGGGCTGGAGGACTTTTACCACCACCTTCGCCTGTGGCTGGGATGCTTCACTGCTATTTTGTTTCTCAGGATCTCCTCTAGTTTCCCATGAGCACTAGAGCCCTGCCTTATGTAGACAGATCAGTTCACTGGAGCCCTAATTCTAACGTCCATAATGCTTAAATCTGACAATCCTATTTCTCAAGACTGAATCTTGTTTCCAGGATTCCTTGCTGACATACATATGATTTGCAATATACCTCCGAATCCAAAAAGCCCTGCCTCCCAGCCTTGTCCTGCCTCTTGAGCAAGGAAATCTGAATTCTGATGCCAGACTTGATTAGACTAAACTGATGTTTTCCAAACTTGCTGTCATAAAAAGTCATCAGGTGTACCCATGAAAAATACAGAATCCCAAGCCCTTCTCCTAGAGGTGATGGTTCAGGACATCCGAGGAGGGTTTGACAATGTGTTTTTAACAAGTACCCTAGATGATACATCGGAGAAGGCGATGGCACCCCACTCTAGTACTCTCACCTGGAAAATCCCATGGATGGAGGTGCCTGGTAGGCTGCAGTCCATGTGGTCGCTAAGAGCTGGACTCGACTGAGTGACTTCACTTTCCCTTTTCACTTTCATGCATTGGAGAAGGAAATGGCAACCCACTCCAGTATTCTTGCCTGGAGAATCCCAGGGACAGAGGAGCCTTTTGGGCTGCCGTCTATGGGGTCGCACAGAGTCGGACACAACTGACGTGACTTAGCAGCAGCAGCAGATGATGACCCATCCCTAGGACTTTTTGCCACTTAGGGAAATAGTGAATTAGAGTTTGCTATGCCTTCTTAGACCTGGCAATTTGGACTTTCAGCCCCTTTCTAAAGGAAAGGTCAACCCTTTTGTCCCAATTAATTTCCCCTACTTCAGGTCCCAGCCAGTTCTTAGCCATCCCTTCTTTCTTCCACATTTCCAGCATGTCTTATAGACAGGGCACTCTAACCATGACACCTCTTTTACTCAGAAAGACCTCCTTGACCCACAGTTCTGACACTTGCCTTACAGAGAACCATCTCGACCTAAGAGTTCCTACCCCCAGCTGCTGAGAGCCTCTTGTATCGGTTCCCTTGGACAGTACTGTAGGCCCAGACGAGGATGGAATTCTCCACATTCCATGCATATGGTGGTTTTCTATCTCTGGGCCTTCCTGAAAGGGCACCAGCTCTTTATGCCCATTAGCTTCTTTTGGCCCTTGTTGGCAACTGCCTCTTTGGAGGACAGCCTAAAATGTAAGCAAGCAGCCTATTATGATAATTCTTCCTCTTCAAAACAACATATAAATATGGCCTAAATCACACTTTCACGCATATGCCTATATTCCCAAATATTTTCCTTGTTGTCTAATGCATACAAAATTTGTCTATAAAAATTAACCATAAATGCACTTATTTAACATCTTTTTTAAGCTATTTTATGAACACGATAAATATATTAAAGTTTTTCTTTCTGTTTATTATCTCTCCAAGAATAGAACCCATACCCTCAACTTCTATCTTACTTAGCCTTCACAGCACTAGAATGCACAGATATACAGTCAGCAATCAACAACTGATTACAACATTCATTAATAAAATAAATGAGGGACTTAAGTTATATCACAACTGAGTGATAGTAAGAATTTGTAATAAATCACAAAGACTAGAATGCTTGAAAATCATCTATTAGAGGAATTCAATATATCAACCATGAATGTCAAGAAAAAAGAAAGGTCTGGATATGTAGCTCTTTGAGTCATGCTAGACATCCAAGGAGGTCAAATATAATATATTTGATAAGTGAAAAATAAAATCAATAAAAATGACAAAACCTGAACTTCTCCCTCCTGCCTGAAAATAATGAACGTGAACAGGTGGAAATCTAGAAAGAGGCGCTCTGCATGTGTACATTGGCATGGATCTAATGTGGAAGTGGTTGGTTGATTTAGGGCTGGTAAAGCTGAGGAATACAGGAAGGAGTTCTACTGTCCAGGAATTCAGCTCCTAGAGATTTCTCTTAAATATCATGAGAGTCTTTTCCAAAATGCTTCATTTAAAATAAGTTACATTCTGAAAAACAGAAATCATTTAACAGGAAAGCGATGGAACTGATATGAGTAAATGAGGGAACAGTCACTAAGCAGTGGTAAAGAATTTCTTTGCCCTAGCAGGAGACAGAGGTCATCTTCCTGGGTCAGGAAGATGCCCTGGAGAAGAAAATGGCAACCCACTCCAGTATTCTTGCCTGGGAAATCCCATGGACAGAGGAACCTGATGGGCTACAGTCTACGCGGTGGCAAAAGAGATGGACATGACTTAGTGACTAAACAACAAGCACTCAGTACCTCCCAAGCTCTGTGCTTGGTGCTTCAGTCTGAACTGCAGCTTACACATGAGAAAACTAAAGCTCCTGGAAGTAACATGTCCCAGGTCACCCAGTGGCAGTCACGATCCGAACCAAGGTCAGTCTGACCCCAGAGACAAAGTCCTTTCCCAACATCAACTGACCATATCAAGTCAACAAAAAAGCTATTGAGCACTTGTGTCGAGCACAGTTCTAGCATTGAGGCATGGCATGGAGCACAGATAGAACCCTGGCCTTCAAGGAACCTACATCCTAAGGACCCTTAAATCTTCATTCAGGATATTTAAGATATTTTTAAAATGTCTGGAGAGCCACTGAGAAAGGAATGACAAAGCTGAGTCCTAAATCAACAAGAACCCCATCCAGAGATATTTTGCAGTAATTTCTATAAGACTCACTAGAACCAGGGTACTTTTTTCTTTATGTCAAAAATCAGTGAAAAGTAGGGAAGATATACAGGCACAGAATGAGATTAGAAAAGATCTAATTAATGTCTCATAAATGTTAATTTTATGATTCATCTGCAACTACTACTACTCCACAGAACCAAGCTGTATCATATATCTGTAAATAGCAGTGTCCACTTTGGTAATTATTTGTGTCATATTTAATAAAAAGAAGTCATATTCTCCTCTCTGCACAGACACTCCATGTAGCTGCAGTTTTAATTCTTATTGTGGCCTCCCTTGACCCCCAAACATCCAAAGGCTTTGGAGAAGAGTTTACAGTAGCCAAGACTATAAACGAAATTGAGCTTTAGCAAGCCATTTCCAAGAATCTCCAAAGTCTGTTTAAATAATTGAGCAATGTAGGATTATTCTTGAATATCAAACAGATCTTCTTTATCTATTTTTGTTTTAAAAATAGACTGAAAATTGACTCAGGATTATTGTCTTGAGATTTGGTATTATAGTGACCTAAAGAATCAGGGTAAGCATCAACCTTAATTTTGGAAAAATTTACTTTGATCCCTGTAGTGCCAAGAGATCTTGCCTTGGAATGAGAAAATTAGCAATTTTGAGCATGATCTTATATTGCCAAGGCCAATATTACAGAAAATATTACCATCTTATTCTCGCTTATTCCAGTCCCTTCCCAAATACCTCCTGAAGAACACTCCTAAAAGTGAGCCATCTAGGGATTTCAGAGCAACTGGAGGTAACTTTATTCATTTGTAGCTTTATTTTTCAATCTAAACACATTCTTGCTATGCAAAGGAAGGATTCAGAGGTTTAAATGCTGAGGCTCTTACCCTTTATAAACTACAAAAAAAAAAAAGAAAGAAAGAAAGAAATTCTCTTCTCTGCTTCACCTACACCTACTGGTCAAGATTCTTCCAATACTCCATCCTCTCTTCAGAAATACACAGAAATGCACACAGATGAGGGACCAAATTTATAACTATAAATGGAAAGTATTGAGGGAAGAAGAAACCATCACTAAAAGCAAACATCTAGGAAACCATTACTGGAAAATTGCTACGGATTATTACAAACCTTCGTTTTTTCCTAAAACATTTATATCACTTCCATAGGTACTCAAAGAACTTATACTTGGCATTAAAAAGAAAAAAAAAATTCATATACCTATTTCTTTCCAGTGATTTTTTAAAAATAAACTTTACCTTTGAAATAGCCTAAGGCTCACAAGAAATTATAAAAATAGTTCCTTTATAATTTTTATAAAAATTATAAAAATGACCCTTCACCCAGCTTCCCCCAATAATAACATGTTACACAGACTTGGTTCATTGTCAAAGCCAGGACATTGATGCTTTTCAATATTATTAACTCAGGTATAGTCTTTATTCAGATCTCACAAGTTTTACACCCATTTTTTCTTTTTCTTGTCTGTTGTTATGTGAAGTTTTACAAGTGTAGACTCAAATAACCAGCACTTTAATCAGGATACAGAACTCTTCTGTCACTATTGGTTTGGGGAGTGAGGAGGGAGGGGGGTTCAGGATGGGGAACACGTGTATACCTGTGGCGGATTCTTGTTGATGTATGGCAAAACCAATGCAACACTGTAAAGTAATTAACCTCCAATTAAAATAAATAAATTTATATTAAAAAAAAAGAAAGAAATTTCCTAGTGTTATTACTTAATTGTCATACCCTTCTCCCAACACTGTTCCCCCAACCACCTATCTATTCCTCATTGCTATAACTTTGTCATTTGGAAGCTGTTAAATAATCATATAGTAAATAATAAGCTTTTGAGATTGGCTTTTTGTGTTTGCCCTTGAGATCCAACCTTTATATTGATTTTTTTTTTTTTTTCCCTTGGCCATGCCGTGCGGCATGTGGAACCCTCGTTTCCTGACTCAGGAATGGAACCCTTTTCTTGGAAACACAGAATCTTAACCACTAGACTGCCAGGTAAGTCTCTACACTGATTTTTAAAATTCACTTTAACAAAATTTAAAATAAAACCAAATGATCACTGTATGATCAAAACTTGTTTTCCACCTTCACTATTTAGGGAAAAAAGCACTCAGAATAACTAGTGTTTCATTTTATTCCCATTTTTTAAAAAGAGAATGATTGCAAAGGCAATTTGGAATGAGCTGCAGAGCTGCTAATGGAGGAGATTAAGAAGACGTGGCTTTGGCAAGTTGAAGCATATTATTTTGGCCTTCAAAAAACTATGATGACATTGGGATCACTGAGACCACAAGAATTTTGGCTTATTGCTCAAATAGTTGTTACTATTTGTGGAAGGCAGACTAAAGTTTTGAAGATAAAATTTGCAGTAAGAATGAGTTTAACAGAACCCTGAACTTGATCAAATGCCAATTATTACAATACTTCTGTATCTGTAATTAGGAATACCATCTAGGAAAAGGATCTGGTTTTCACAACCATATCTACCATTAATAAAGGAGCACACTTGCAAAGAGTCTATTAAAATATGTTTATTACTCCTTTCAGAATTTTAAGTTCTTGGATTTTAAGCCTTTAATGTAAAATCTGCATGAAGCTAAATTTTAATAAGTTGAGTCAATTCTTCATGGCAGAAAAAGCATTTGTGGAGAATAAAAATAATTCCGATAAATGGACTTAAAGGACTCTTCATAGCATGAAAACTACTTCAGAAATATGGTAGAAAGTCATACCCTGCTGCTGCTAAGTCGCTTCAGTCGTGTCCGACTCTGTGTGACCCCACAGATGGCAGCCCACCAGGCTCCCCCATCCCTGGGATTCTCCAGGCAAGAACACTGGAGTGGGTTGCCATTTCCTTCTCCAATGCATGAAAGTGAAAAGTGAAAATGAAGTCGCTCTGTAAGTGTCCGACTCTTCATGACCCCATGGACTACAGCCTACCAGGCTCCTCCATCCATGGAATTTTCCAGGCAAGAGTACTGGAGTGGGTTGCCATTGCCTTCTCCGGTAAACAGGACTGGATTAATACAATTTTGACTGGACACAGCCTGCAGTTTGGGAATTTATTTACCTAGTGATTTTCTCTTGGGAAATCAAAGTTATCATTGGTCAATTTGACTTCTCATTTCTCAGTGGCAATTGATTTGGTGCCATTATTTATTTACTTATTTATTTATCCTTTTTGGCTGCACCACATGACATGCAGGATCTTAGTTCCCTGACCAAGGATCGAACCCATGCTCCCAGCAGTGAAAGCACGGAGTCTCAACCACTGGACTGCCGGGAAAGTCCCATGGTGCCATTACTTAGGACAGGTTCTACAGAGTCACCTCGGACTAACTCTAAAATCAGGGACGTAGGTATGAAGGGTTCAATCCGTGAAGACAGTCTGTACCTGACCTCCCAGTGACATCAAAGCTGACAAAATGTCACTGTGGAAAGCTGCCAGAGCACCAGAACTGTCCTGGGTCACTATCCAGGGAGAGTGACTCTCCAAGCTTGGGCATACTAGATGGTCTGGAATCTGATTCTTCGAAATCCCAGCTGCGTGGGGAGGACCAAGCGGAGGCAGAGTCCTGAGGTCTGGAACGGCCACTCCCAGGGGAGGGAGACTCGGTGGCACAGGGACCTGGGGCTGTGAGGCCGGGGCCCGGGGGACAGCCGTAAACAGGCAGGGGCCCAGCTCGCATGCCCCCTCCCCCTGGGAGCCCCCAGGCACCCACCTGGCAGAGCGCGGGGACGAGGCAGACTGAGTGCTGCTCTGGGCGGGGAAGGGCCGGGAGGCCTGGGCTGTTAAGAAAGCATGCGGGGTGGCGGGCTCCACACCAGGAAGGTGGCGGAGCGGGGTGAGTGGCAGCCTCGGGGCCTGGATACGGGGAGGGAGGACCCTCAGGGGCCGCCTGGACCTGCCCGGTGAGAGCCGACCTGCCTTCCTCGGCACACCGCTCCACGCCTGCGCGGACAGTGGAGTTGCTTTTATTATTCAGAAAAAGGAAGGTGCCTTTCTCCCTCTTCTAGTATTTTAAGCTATGTTTGCCTGCTGCTACTCCACTGGTATGGTGTGACAAGTGTTCTACAGAAAGGAGCTGGGGACACGGACACAGAGGCAGAGAGGTGGGGAGGGGGCGAGGGAGGAAGGGAGGAAGGGCCCGCGTGGAGAAATTTTTATAGCTTTTCAGGGTCGTGGCCCTGGCCCCAGGCGTGCCTCTGATCTCTCCTGCTGTCTTCCTCCCTCGCTGCTCTAGCCATCTGCCCTCCTGGCTCCTCCTCCAACACACCAGCCAGGCTCCTGCCTCAGGGCCTTTGCACTTCCTTTCCCTCTGCCTCGAAGGCTCTTCCCCCATATGGCTCACTCTCCTCTTTGGGCTCAAATGTTACCTTCTCGGGGAGGCCTTCCCCACGCCCTCTATCTGAAACTGCCAAGACCTCTTTCCTACTTGATTTTTTGATATAGCATTTCTCACCATCTGACATGCTATTTACTTAATTCTGGCTCCTCCTCCTTCCCCACCACAACCACCAGGCAAGCAGGAGATCTGTCTAGAGCCTGGCACCTAGGAGGGAGCCAGCAAATACCGACTGAATGAATGGGAGGAAGAGCGGAGGGGAAGAGGGAACCAGGGTCAGATTTAAACTAACCCTGGATCCTCAAGTCTGAATGAAGGTGTGGGGTAAGTTCCAAAAGCAAGGAGCACATACTATCTGATGCCTTCTTGTTTGCCCCTAAGAACTCCCCAAAAGGTTACCCCAGACAGTAAGTCAGTAAGTAAGTATTAGTCGCTCAGTAGTGCCCGACTCTTTGCGACCCCATGGACTGCAGCCCACCAGGCTCCTCTGTCCATGAGATTTTCCAGGCAAGGATACTGGAGTGGGTTGCCATTTCCTTCTCCAGGGGATCTTCCCAACCCAGGGATTGAATCTGGGTCTCCTGCACTGCAGGCAGATTCTTTACCGACTGAGCTACAGACAGCATATTGCTTTAAATATTAGTTTGCAAAAAGACTGGACCTAGAATCTCCAAGTGCCATAAAAGGGATGCTCTACAACTGCCTCAGAATAAGAACAAGGGTTAGCCAAGTCACTCCCTGTGCTTGGAGATGGATAAGCCCTGTAAGAGTTGCCTGTTGCCACTGTAACAAACCACCACAAACTCAGTGGCTTCAAACAAAACATTTATTCTCTTAGGATTCTGAAGGTCAAAAAAAACAAAATTAGTTTCACTGGACCAAAATCAAGGTACTGGCGGGCGGCACTTCCTCCAGAGGTTTTAGGGGAGCCTTTTCTCGCTTACACAGCTGCATTCCGAGCATTCCTTGGCCTCTTCCCCCATCCTTGGAGCCAGCAGCAGAGCATCCTGCCGCAGTAGTCACACGCCTTTTGTACCAGAGTTCCCTTTGCCTCCCTCTTCGAAGGACACTTGTGGTTGCACTTAGGGCCCATCAGGATAAGCCAGGATGTGTGTGCTGTACACTCAGTTGCAGAGTCATGTCTGACTCTGTGCACCTCTATGGATGGTAGCCCACCAGACTCCTCTGTCCATGGGATTCTCCAGGCAGGAATACTGGAGTGGGTTGCCATTTCCTTCTCCAGGGGGTCTTCCTTACCCAGGGATTGAACCAGCATCTCTTACATCTGCTGCATTGGCAGGCGGGTTCTTTACCACCTGGAAGGGAGGGAAGCCAGGATAATCGACCCATCTCAAGATCCTTACCTGAAAAATCCATTTTGCCATATAAGGCAGCGCCCACAGGGCCTAGGGTTTATGGCCTGAATATCTCTGGAGGCCATTACTCAGTCCACCACCAGGAAGGGAGGTGCCAAGAGTTATACCCAGGAACTATTAAATTGTTTTATAAATATATGTAAATGGGAATGCCCAGTTAACAACTATAGGAGCAGTCTCCAATGGGTATTCCAGGGCTTTCCATTCCCACAGGCTCCTGTAACTACTTCTGACAGTGTATTTGGCCTTAAGCCTGAACCACCTGCTCTGAGGACACAACTCTGAAGCTCTTCACTCAGTCTTCCCTTGATCACCTCCCCTCCCCTTTCAAACTATTACAACCTTGGCTATGCTGCCTGGGGCTAGGTAGATTCCTGCCTTGAAGGGATCCAGGTTTTATGAGGGTACAACACCCCAGGGGTCCTTTTGCAGACCCTCCAGCTGTACTACCAGAGGCCAGCAGTCTGTCAGGACATACATTCCATCAGATTCAAGTCTAACCCAAAAATCACCACCTTTCTGCACATGTCCAAGTGTCTAACAGATGCTATGCACAGTGCAGCTGGACAGCTCTCTTCCCAAGCATCAGACCCAGTGATATGGAAGAGGTCTTCACGTGGGGTAACTAGTTAGGGGGTAACCCAGCAGGGAGAATGAAGATCCCATGGGGGGAAGGGGAGAGAAGGATGTACCCAGAGAGTATGGTGGTGGGAATAGTGGCCATTCCCGAAGGCGGGCAGACAACTGGCCACGGAGAGGTACAACAAACCCCATCCAGTGGTCTTCCCAGCAGAACAGATCAGGAGGCAACGAGGAGCTGGAAGTGGCAAGAGGATGGAGATCCAACCAGTGGCCAGCGTCAGGAAAGTCTGGAAGCAGACTCTTGAGGCAGGAGAAGACTTAGGGGAACACAGAATTGTCCTTGTCATTGGCTCTGGAGTACAAATTTTGAGTTGGAGCACAGGTATAAGGTAAGGAAGGGAAAGGAAAGGCCAATGAAATTGACAGGCAGCCTACTAACTAGGTGCTTTGATCTCATTTAATCCCCACAATAACCATGCAAACTAGGAATTACTGTCCCCATTACACAGGAGAGAAAACTGAGGTTCAAAGAGGCTATCTGGTTTTGCCATCACAACACAGGTAACATGTGGGGTAGCAGAATTTGAACTCAAGACAGTCTGACTCCAAAGATATTGTTGTTATATTCACATTGTCATTTGTCATCTTTATGATTATTTAATGCCAACTTTTGAGAACACAGCCCCCCAAATGCATAGTTCTCCTCAAGTCATTTGTTTTTCTCCTCCTTAAACTGTATTATATCATAAATTAGAGGCTTTTAAGAGCTTCTCAGGGGCTCAGAGAACAACCCACCTGCCAATGCAGAAGATGCAAGTTTGATCCCTGGGTCAGGAAGATCCCCTGGAGAAGGAAATAACAGCCCACTCCAGTATTGTTGCCTGAGAAATCCCATGAACAGAGGTGCCTGAAAGGGAGGGGGTCACAAAAGAATGGGATACAACTTAGCTACTAAATGACAACAAAGAGACTTTTAAAAATAGCATGAGTTCACTTCCAGTGGCTCTGGGAGGGGGAGTAGAGTCAGACCTACCTAGATATGGTATTTGGAGGCAGCGGAGTGCTGGATGAACAAGCTAGACCTTAGCTTCTGAAGGGTCCCCGGGAGATAGAGGAATACCAAAAGCAGAGACCAAAACATGAAGAATGGAGCTGGGGTGTCTCGTGAGCCCAGGCTGATTGCAGAAAACTAGATTCCTCCAGTGAACTTTTCTCAGCACTCCACAGGCACATAGTGGAGTCAAGTGGCTCTAACAGGTGGCTGGCTTCAGCCCTAAGAAACTGGGAGGAGGATATGCAAATTTATTGATGGAGGGGGCACACATATCCATTGTAATTCTCTTGACTTTTTAAAAATTTATACTTTATGAAGTATTTTTAAGATTGCTGAAAATATAATTTAAATGGATTTCTAATTTCCCTTCTAAATTTCATCCTTTCAATAAAAATAGCTCATGCATTTATGTAATATAAATATGTTCAAATAAAGAGTAATCAGAGAAGTATCCTTTCTAGTTTTGATCACTGTCACCAGTGGAAAGCCCAGGTAATGTAATTTTTTAAATGAAGGATGAAGTTTATTTGGTATTTTAGAGCACCACCTGGTGGATTAGTTAATAATAATGGCCCAGAACAAAAAAGAATCAAAATGGCTCTGAAACAGTTGGTGATGGAATCCTGTGAGGTTCATCCCTTCTCTTAGGCTCTCATTCCTTTCCTCTCTCCTCCTCTCCCTCTCTCACTTCCCATCCAATCTCTCCTGCCTTTGTTTACACTATAACCTTGTCTCACCCCATCAGTACTGCTGAGTCCTCAAAGTGGCTAAGGAGCTTGCTTACTTATCAGTCACTCAGTTGAGTCCAACTCTTTGTGACCCCATGGACTGCAGCATACCAGGCTTCCCTGTCCATCACCAACTCCCAGAGCCTACTCAAACTCATGTCCATCGAGTCGGTGATGCCATCCACCATCTCATCCTCTGTCCTCCCCTTCTCCTGCTTTCAATCTTTCTCAGCATTAGCGTCTTTTCAAATGACTCAGTTCTTTGCATCAGGGCCAAAGTATTGGAGTTTCAGCTTCAGCATCAGTCCTTCCAATGAATATTCAGGACTGATTTCCTTTAGGATGGACTGGTTGGATCTCCTTGCAGTCCAAGGGTCTCTCAAGAGTCTTCTCCAATACCACAGTTCAAAAGCATCAATTCTTCAGCACTCAACTTTATAGTCCAACTCTCACATCTGTACACGACTACTGGAAAAACCATAGCTTTGACTAGATGGACCTTTATCGGCAATGACTCTGCTTTTTTATATGCTGTCTAGGTTGGTCATCTCCAGTACTCTTGCCTGGAAAATCCCATGGACGGAGGAGCCTGGTAGGCTGCAGTCCATGAGGTCGCTAAGAGTCGGACACGACTGAGCAACTTCACTTTCCCTTTTCACTTTCATGCATTGGAGAAGGAAATGGCAACCCGCTCCAGTGTTCTTGCCTGGAGAATCCCAGGGACGGGGGAGCTTGGTGGGCTGCCGTCTATGGGGTCACACAGAGTTGGACACGACTGACACAACTTAGCAGCAGCAGCAGCAGGTTGGTCATAGCTTTTCTTCCAAGGAGCAAGTGTCTCTTTTAATTTCATGGCTGTAGTCACCAGCTGCAGTGATTTTGGAGCCCAAAAAAATAAAGTCTGTCACTGTTTCCATTGTTTCCCCATCTATTTGCCATGAAGTGATGGGACCGGATGCCATGATCTTAGTTTTCTGAATGTTGAGTTTTAAGCCAACTTTTTCATTCTCCTCTCCTCTTTCATCAAGAGGCTCTTTAGTTCTTCTTCACTTTGCCATAAGGGTGGTGCCATTTGCATATCTGAGGTTATTGATATTTCTCCCGGCAATCTTGATTCCAGCTTATGCTTCATCCAGCCCAGCATTTCACATGATGTACTCTGCAGAGAAGTTAAATAAGCAGGGTGACAATATGCAACCCTGATGTACTCCTTTCCTGATTTGGAACCAGTCTGTTGTTCCATGTCCAGTTCTAACTTCTTGACCTGTATACAGATTTCTCAGGAGGCAGGTCAAGTGGTCTGGTAGTCCCATCCCTTTAAGAGTTTTCCACAGTTTGCTGTGATCCACAAAGTCAAAGGCTTTGGTGTCATCAATAAAGCAGAAGTAGACATTTTTCTGGAGCTCTCTTACTTTTTCAATGATCCAACGGATGTTGGCAATTTGATCTCTGGTTCCTCTGTCTTTTCTAAATCCTTATGCCTGATTTCAAAAAATCTGATTAGTTTCTAAATTTCAAGTAGAAAGGCAAATATACTTAAAGTTGCAAAATTCAGCTTCTTCCAGAGATTGAATCTTTCTGCTCAGGGACAGGTTTGTACCTTCCAAAGAAGAGTTTTTATTTGTTTTACATAGAAATCAGGCTTCCCTGGTAGCTCAGATGATAAAGCGTCTGCCTACAATGCAGGAGACCCTGGTTCAATCTCTGGTCGGGAAGATCCCTTGGAGAAGGAAATGGCAACCCACCCTAGTATTCTTGCCTAGAATATCCCATGGACTGAGAAGCCTGGTAGGCTACAGTCCATCACAAAGAGTCAGACATGACTGAGCTACTTCACTTTCACATAGAAATAGTCACTCCTCTGTTAGAACTCCTTGTTCGTATTTTATTTGTAAATAATGACTAAAGTTGACTAACTTATAGTGTTTTAGCTAGTTGTCCTGATTAAATTCCCACTGACTTTTGAGAAAAAGAAGGCTGGTTTGGAGTAAGTGTCTCAAACATCTCTGATCTCAAATGACCCACAAGTAATATGAATGAATAGGAGAGGATGGGCAAAGACATTGGGAGTGTGGAGAATGGGGACCTAGAGACCTCATGACTTGTCCACAGGTATATACATTAACCCAATCTAGTTACTAAAGGGAAGGCAAAAAACTCAATTTTTATGAGAGATCCTTCTGTGTTTAAATGTTAGCAAATTTTCCCAAAAATGTCTGCGGTCCAGAAGTGGCCCATAGGCCAACCTCTGGTTCGAAGCTTTGGGATTTTGGATTTCATTCACTGCATGATAGAATTTGAGTAAGTGAGCAGTCGACAGCTGAAACCCAGTCTCTGAACAGATCACTTTTCCCATGTCTAAGGACCTCTACCACCACTCAAATCAGCAAGTCTGTATCACTTCCCCCTTTTTCTTAACAAAGTCTTATTACATGATCTTGGAGAATTAAGATGTCCTGGCATTAACCTTTTTTATCCCTGTGACTGTCCATGTGCCTTGAAATAATCCAGGTTTCAGATTTTGGGCCCAACTAGAAACAGCTGAGCAGAGCTTGGAAAAGTAGCTGTGGTGCTAATGGGCTTGAAGTTTACATTGCATTTCCCAAAAAAATTAATATGCAAGTTTTAAAATATATTTAAGCTTAATTAAATACCTTAATTCAAATTTGGGCCATCTTACTCTGCAACAAACTTTCTCATCCACATACTTTACCGTGGCAACCACAGGCAACCAATCACTAATTAATTCAGGAAAAATGATGACATTATTTACACATCTTAAAGGGAAAATATTAGCTTCCTTCCTCAGAGTTTTCTGGGGAGCAGTGAGGGGTTTTTACTGTTTGTTTTGATATGGACATAATTAACAGAGGACACAATCATGATGTTTTAAAAACAAGTATCATGGCAAAAAAGACTTGAAGGATGTCAGTCTTCCTGGGCTACCATGACAAATACCATAGACTGTGTGACATAAAGAACAGAAATTCATGTCTTCATAGTTCTGGAGGTTAAATCCAAGATGCTGATGCAGGCTAATTTGGTTCCTGAGGAAACAGTGACAGACTTTATTTTTGGGGACTACAAAATCACTGCAGATGGTGACTGCAGCCATGAAATTAAAAGACGCTTGCTCCTTGGAAGAAAAGTTATGACCAACCTAGACAGCATATTAAAAAGCAGAGACATTACTTTACCAACAAATGTCCATCTAGTCAAAGCTATGGTTTTTCCAGTAGTCATGTATGGATGTGAGAGTTGGACTATAAAGAAAGCTGAGCATCGAAGAATTGATGCTTTTGAACTGTGGTATTGGATAAGACTGTTGAGAGTTGGACTGCAAGGAGATCCAACCAGTCAATCCTAAAGGAAATCAGTCCTGAATATTCATTGGAAGGACTGATGCTGAAGCTGAAACTCCAATACTTTGGCTACCTGATGCAAAGAACTGAGTCATTTGAAAAGACCCTGATGCTGGGAATGATTGAAGGCAGGGGGAGAAGGGGAGGACTGAGGATGAGATGGTTGGATGGCATCACCAACTTAATGGACATGAGTTTGAGCAAACTCCGGGAGTTGGCAATGGACAGGAAGGCCTGGTGTGCTGCAGTCCATGGGGTTGCAAAAAGTCAGACGCAACTAAGCTGAGGGCTCTTTTTCTGGCTTGCAGACAACCACCTTCCCGCTGTGTCCTCACATGACCTCTTCTCATGGCATGAGTATGGAGAGAGCGCCCTCTGGTGTCTTTGCTTGTAAGACACGTCCTATCAGATCTCTTAACTTCTCCAGTCACAGTCATGCTGGGAGTTATGGCTGCAGCATATGAATTTGGGGAGGGAGAACTCAAACATTCAGCCTATAATAAAGGAGCTCCATTGTACTTCTTGATCATTTGCAGAATGCCTCTTGAGACCAAAATAGTTAAATCATCTCCATTTTTAAAATCATAGGTTCTAACGTTGGATTCTTTATTTCAGCCAGTTTTTTCAAATCCTTTTACCCTGACCTTCAGTCTTTTCAAGCTCTAATAGGTATACTTGTGGTTACCACTACATATTTCCTAGCCTTTCATAATATTTCAGCTGGATCTCTGAAACAACTCTTCCTTTATTGATAAATAATTTCCAAGTTTTAGCTCTCCCAAAGCTTCAAACAATATACTTTATCGTTTACTGATAATGTAAACAACAGCTATGACTTTTCAAAATTTGCTTCAGAACCCTAGGAAGTCTCCATTTTATAAGTCCTATCCGGAGCTTGGAAGTAACAGCATTCTAGACAGCTCAATTTTATCTTTGTTCTTTGGGACATGAACCTGACCAAACAAATCTGATTTTGAAGAATCAGTTCAGTTCAGTTCAGTCGCTCAGTCGTGTCCGACTCTTTGCGACCCCATGAATCACAGCTCGCCAGGCCTCCCTGTTCATCACCATCTCTCGGAGTTCACTCAGACTCACATCCATCGAGTCAGTGATGCCATCCAGCCATCTCATCCTCAGTCGTCCCCTTCTCCTCCTGCCCCCAATCCCTCCCAGCATCAGAGTCTTTTCCCATGAGTCAACTCTTCGCATGAGGTGGCCAAAGTACTGGAGTTTCAGCTTTAGCATCATTCCCTCCAAAGAAGTCCCAGGATTGATCTCCTTCAGAATGGACTGGTTGGATCTCCTTGCAGTCCAAGGGACTCTCGAGAGTCTTCTCCAACACCACAGTTCAAAATGAGGTGGCCAAAGTACTGGAGTTTCAGCTTTAGCATCATTCCTTCCAAAGAAATCCCAGGGCTGATCTCCTTCAGAATGGACTGGTTGGATCTCCTTGCAGTCCAAGGGACTCTCAAGAGTCTTCTCCAGCACCACAGTTCAAAAGCATCAATTCTTCGGCGCTCAGCCTTCTTCACAGTCCAACTCTCACATCCATACATGACCACAGGAAAAACCATAGCCTTGACTAGACGGACCTTAGTCGGCAAAGTAATATCTCTGCTTTTGAAAATGCTATCTAGGTTGGACATAACTTTTCTTCCAAGGAGTATCAAACTAGACAAAAATAAAACAAGTTTTTGAGTGTGTATGTTTAACTACTGTCTATAGGAAAAAAAGAGAGAAAAAATGTATTACTGGATGAAAAAGAAAGAAATAGTGGTTGCTGACTCTAGAGAAAAAAATCGATTTCTCTGGGGCAAGAGTAGTAATGAAATACATTTTTCTTACTATATCTGTATCTATCTATCTATCTATATATATGTATATCCTTTTGCATATTCTGAGTTTGGTGCTGTGGCTATATATTTTATATTTGCATAAGAAATTATGCATACAAACTACTTAGTTGAAATACATAAAGCTAATGTGTATCTTGTAACAAATCTGTAGATGGAAATGAAACCATTTGGTTTTCATTTATACTTTCTGCTTTTTTGTGTTTTTCAATGTAAAATTCCTATTTATTTTTAAATAAGTTTAAAAATAAGAGTTTATGAATAGTGCTGCTGCTGCTAAGTCGCTTCAGTAGTGTCTAACTCGGTGCAGCCCCATAGACAGCATATTACTAAATCTAATTTCTCATTAAAGATATAAATATAATGACAGGCAGCACAATTTAATGAAAAGCACATTGAATCATTTTGTTCATCTGTAAAATGGGGTAATAATGTATGCCTTGAGAATTAAAGAAAAAATTGTTAAGGCACTTAGTAAAGTACAAATTTTGTCTTTGTTTAATCATGTTGGAGAAGACTCTTGACAGTCCCATGGACTGCAGGGAGATCCAACCAGTCAATCCTAAAGGAAGTCAGTCCTGAGTATTTATTGGAGGGACTGATGCTGAAGCTGAAACTCCAATGCTTTGGCCACATGATGCGAAGAACTCTCATTGGAAAAGACCCTGATGCTGTGAAAGATTGAAGACGGGATGGAGAACGGGACGACAGAGGATGAGATGGTTGGGTGGCATCACTGACGCGATGGACATGAGTTTGAGTAGACTCTGGGAGTTGGTGATGGACAGGGAAGCCTGGTGGCTTCCCAGTCCATGGGGTTGCAAAGAGTTGGACACGACTGAGCGACTGAACTGAACTGAATCATGTTTAATTTCTATGCAGCTTACCACTTCTGCAGAGCCATTTTTAATACTTAACCAACACCATCTGTGATTGCTTAACAGTTACTGGTAGTCTCCAATATGCAGACCTATTCTAGGAACTGATGAAATATTAACTGTCATCAGACATCCTGGGAAGTGATACCAGTGGAGGGTGTTTGAAAGTAAAGAGAAGGAACATAGAAGAAGATGCCTAATTTAGCCATGGGGCATCAGGAGACACTTCACTGAGGAGTGGAAAGCTTAAGCTCTATCTTAAAACTGGAGTATAATTTAAAGAAAAGAAGGAATGGGATTTGTACAAATTTGAGATTTCAAGTAGCAGAGCATATAGTTGAAGTGAAACAGACATAAAGAAATTGAGATTTGAGAATAAAAAATCATGGGACCACAAACACTATATCTCATGCTAAAGATAATTGAGTTTTAATTTGAAAGACATTAAAAAAAATAACTACATTGTCAGATTTTAATGTTCACAGGCACTTAGAGAAACATTCAGTTTAGACAAAATGGAGTGGACCTATTTTTTTCTGCTCTTCCCTTGTAAGCAAAACTGTGATCTCTGGAAATAATGCACAAAGTAAGAAGAGGAAAATTCTTAAAGGTGGTAAGAAGGAAAAAAATTGGTTTGATATCCTAGAACTGGAGGAATGGCACAGAGAAGTGGCACTTTATCGTACATTCTCTCACCCAACAGCAAGAAGTTATTCAGACCCAATTTTTCCTTGCCCCAACCTACAACCAGAAATCAACTCCTATATATGTGTGCTTCCTTTGGATTGAAGAAGGGTCCCTAGGAGAACACATGGCATTCTCTGGACCACTGCAGGGGAAGCGATTTTCTTCCTCACAGCATCTGAGACTTTCCTCACCAGTGCGTGGGTACAGAGTGGCTGGGTGACACCCATCAGAGGGATCCCACCATATCACCTAATCTAGCCTTAGTACCCTCTTAATCCTTGCAGGCTTGAGACTCCCTTACCCCATAAGGAAATACCATGTGACAGGCAAGAGAAATTTATGAAAACATTGTTCTTTTGATCCTATGACCTTGCCTCCGCCCAGACACATCATGAATGCCTAATGGAACCTCTACCAGATCCTGCCACAACCAACACACACCCAGAGAAGTGCTTTCTTTCTTGAACTGGTAGGGAGATTCAGTCCAGCAGGCATTTGGCTGAGGAAGCCTCTCTCTGACTGTAGACCTGAGGTCTTCCACCACTAAGAAACACCCAGTGATGGCCTGGGAAACATTTTTTGCTTCTCAGGCACTGCCAGCAAAAACAGTAACACCAGACAACCCAAGAAGATCAAAATAACACTGCAAATGCTCTGAAAATTAAATGTGGTATTGAAATCACAGCCCCAAAATGCCAGCAAAGATCTGTGGACTAAACCTAGAGAAAATTACTTCTTTCTATAATGAAAGATGAATACAGATTATAGAGGTTTTTCTTTTTCTTTTAGCTTAGTAAACAAAATCTCCAATATACTATCATAAATCACTCATCACAATAAGAACCAGGAAGATCACTATTTAAATGAGAAAGACAGTCGACATATGACAACATAAATAAGATGTTCAAATTAGCTGACTAGGATTTTAAAACTACTGTCATGAAAATGCTAGAATTGGGTATGGCAAATTGTCTTAGAATGGAAATTGCAGAAATGGAAAATACAATACTAGAATTTTGTGAGGAAAAAACTTGTTGGATAGGTTCAATAGTAGAGTGGAGATAGCAGAGGATAGAATTAGTCAACTAGAGAACAGACCAATAGAATTTACTTTATTTGAAAAGCAGAGATAAAATAGACATTAAAAAAGAAATAAAAGTTAATAGCCATGGATACCTATACTTCAATAACAGAAGAGCCAACATTGATATATTTGGAGTTCCACAAGGAAAGGAAAAAAGTAGAGCTGAAATAATACAAAGAGATAATGAATAAAAACTTTTCAAATTTTGGAAAGATACAAATCTACACCTCTGAAAAACTGGAAGAACTTCAAATAGAATAAACTGAAAGATATCCAAAATTAAACATATCATAAACTCTTGAAAGCAGCCAGAAAATACTTGTACACTTTCTATAGGTGAATAACTGTTAGAAGAACAGTAAACTTCTTATTTGAAATCACTGAGGCCATATGGAAGTGTTAAGGCACTTTTCAGGAAGCGGTAGAAAAAACAGATGTAATTTGTGTATCTAGTGAAATTGAACTTCAGGAATTAAAGAGAAATAAAAATATTCTCAGATGAAGGAAAACTAAGGGAATCTCACTCACAGACCTACAGTTACAGATTTGCTAAGTGAATTTCTTCAAATAGAAAGAAAAGGAGTAAAAAAGAATCTTGGAGCATTAGGAAGGAAGAAAGAGCAGAGATAATATATATAATAGAGTATCCCTTTCTTCATGAATTTTGCAAGTCACATTTAATAATTGAAACATTTTTATACCATGTAATACTTAGGATAATTATATTTAAAGGAGAAAAGGTAAAGGATCCTAAATGGAGCTGAGTTCCACATTTCACTTGAAGCTGTGAAACAATACCAGTAGATGGCTTTAAGTCACATGTGTATATTGTAATACACAGAGTAACTACTACAGAAATTATATAAAAAGATACCCTCAAAACCAATATGAAAATAAGATGTAATAATTGAAAATGTTTAAGTGACCACAGAGAAACAAAAAATGAGAAACGGGGGACGAGAAACGAGATACGAACAGAAAACAAATAATAAGATGGCAGATTTAAACCACAACATACCAATAATTATCTTAATAAGTGGTCTAAACACATCAATTAAATGACAGCAATAACAGAATGAATAATGAAAGACAACACCATCTATAAGCCAGTCACTTCAAACATAATGGTATATATAGGTTGAAAGTAAAAGTGTAGATAAATGCTTTACAAGTATTAATTTAAAAAATTGGGAGTGGGTATATTAAAATCTCATGAAATTGACTTCAGAACAAAAAGATATTAGCAGAGAAAAAGAGGAACATATTATTAAACTATTATTCCACCAAGAAAGCTTAGTTCTAAACGGTAGAGCCTTGATATATATGAAACAAAACTAGGAAAATACATAGTTATGTTTTGTAACTTCAACACCAGTAGTTGAACTGATAGAACTACAGCTGAAAATCAGCAAGGATGTAGATCTGAAAAATGCAATCAATCAACAGGTTTTATTTACTAATTGTAGAACACTCTAACTACAACGTGAAACACTCTTTTTCTCTCTAGCATCTTGTAACAGAAGAGCAAAATAACCAAATCTTGGATCATAAAGCAAATCTAAATAAATATCAATAACCTGGTTGTGCTATTATAATATAGTTTGAAAAATGTTACCACTGGGGAAGAATGTTTAGTTTATATGGAGTTGGTAGGTTGAAAGAAAAATATCTCACCAAATTAGGAAGAAAACTGCCTGAAATATAATGCATCAAAATAGACTTAGATTTTTTAATTTTTGTGATTTTGATTTTTGATTCATTTCATATTCAAAATGCAATATAAAGCTACAGTAATGAAGATAGTGTGGTGTTGACAAATAAACAGAAAATAGATTAATGGAGCAGAATAAGAGATCCAGAAATAGACTCACATAAAAATAGTCTGTTGATCCTTATGGAAGAAGCAAAGATAATGCAATGGAGAAGTGCTAATCTTTTCAACAAATGGTGGTGGAGCAACTGGACGTACATACATAAAAATAAATATTACCCCTTTCACGAGAATTAACTCAAAATAAATCACATATCCAAATATAAAACACAAATATAAAACTCGTTTGGTTGCTCAGTCATGTCCAACTCTTTGAGAGCCCATGGATTGCAGCACACCAGGCTTCCCTGTCCTTCACTATCTCCCTGAGTTTGCTCAAAATCATGTCCATTGAATTGGAGATGCCATCCAACCATCTCATCCTATATGGCTCTTTCTCCTTTTGCCTTCCATCTTTCCCAGCTTCACAGTCTTTTTCAGTGAGTCAGTTCTTTGCACCAGGTGGCCAAGGTATCGGACCTTCAGCTTTAGTATCTGTCCTTCCAGTGAATATTCAGTACTGATATCCTTTAGTATTGACTGGGTTGATTTCCTTGCAGTCCAAGGGTCTCTCAAGAGGTGTCTCCAATACCACAGTTCAAGAACAGCAATTCTTTGGTGCTCAACCTTCTTTATGACTGCTCAGGAGGCCTTACAAATAGCTGTGAAAAAAAGAAGTGGGAAAAGCAAAGTAGAAAAGGAAAGATACACCCATTTGAATGCAGAGTTCCAAAGAACAGCAAGAAAAGAAAGCCTTCCTCGGCGATCAATGCAAAGAAAGAGAGGAAAACAATAGAATGGGAGACTAGAGACCTCCTCAAGAAAATTAGAGATACCAAGGGAACATTTCATGCAAAGATGGGCTCAATAAAGGACAAAAATAGTATGGACCTAACAGAAGCAGAAGATATTATGAAGAGGTGGCAAGAATACACAGAAGAACTGTACAAAAAAGATCTTCGTGACCCAGATAATCATGATAGTGTGATCACTCACGTAGAGCTAGACATCCTGGAATATGAAGTCAAGTGGGCTTTCATTCATTCATTTCAGTCGCTCAGTCATGTCCGACTCTTTGCGACCCCATGATTGCAGCATGCCAGGCCTCCCTGTCTATCACCAACTCCCGGAGATCACTCAGACTCGCGTCCATCGAGTCAGTGATGCCATTCAGCCATCTCATCCTCTGTCGTCTCCTTCTTCTCCTGCCCCCAATCCCTCCCAGCATCAGAGTCTTTTCCAGTGAGTCACTCTTCACATGAGGTGGCCAAAGTACTGGAGTTTCAGNCGCGTCCATCGAGTCAGTGATGCCATTCAGCCATCTCATCCTCTGTCGTCTCCTTCTTCTCCTGCCCCCAATCCCTCCCAGCATCAGAGTCTTTTCCAGTGAGTCACTCTTCACATGAGGTGGCCAAAGTACTGGAGTTTCAGCTTTAGCATCATTCCTTCCAAAGAAATCACAGGGTTGATCTCCTTCAGAATGGATTGGTTGGATCTCCTTGCAGTCCAAGGGACTCTCAAGAGTGTTCTCCAACACCACAATTCAAAAGCATCAATTCTTCAGCGCTCAGCCTTCTTCACAGTCCAACTCTCACATCCATACATGACTGCTGGAAAAACCATAGCCTTGACTAGACAGACCTTAGTCGGCAAAGTAATGTCTCTGTTTTTGAATATACTATATAGGTTGCTCATAGGTTTCTTCCAAGGAGTAAGCGTCTTTTAATTTCATGGCTGCAATCGCCATCTGCAGTGATTTTGGAACCCCCAAAAATAAAGTCTGACACTGTTTCCACTGTTTCCCCATCTATTTCCCATGAAGTGATGGGACCGGATGCCATGATCTTAGTTTTCTGGAAGGATCAGAACGTACAAAGCTAGTGGAGGTGATGGAATTCCAGTTGATCTATTTCAATTCCTAAAAGATGATACTGTGAAAGTGCCACACTCAATATGCCAGCAAATTTGGAAAACTCATCAGTGGCCACGGGACTGGAAAAGGTCAGTTTTCATTCCAATCCCAAAGAAAGCCAATGCCAAAGAATGCTCAAACTACCACACAATTGCACTCATCTCACACGCTAGCAAAGTAATGCTCAAAATTTTCCAAGCTAGGGTTCAGCAGTACATGAACCGAGAACTTCCAGATATTCAAGCTGGTTTTAGAAAAGGCAGAGGAACCAGACATCAAATTGCCAACATCTGCTGGATCATGGAAAAAGCAAGAGAGTTCCAGAAAAACATCTATTTCTGCTTTATTGACTATACCAAAGCCTATGACTGTGTGGATCACAATAAACTGTGGAAAATTCTGAAAGAGATGGACATACCAGACCACCTGACTTGACTCTTGAGAAACCTATATGGTCAGGAAGCAGCAGTTAGAACTGGACATGGAACAACAGACCAGTTCCATATAGGAAAGGAGTACGTCAAGGCTGTTTATTGTCACCCTGCTTATTTCACTTATATACAGAATACATCATGAGGAATGCTGGGCTGGAAGAAGCACAAGCTGGAATCAAGATTGCCAGCAGCAATATCAATAACCTCAGATATGAAGATGACACCACCCTTATGGCAGAAAGTGAAGAGGAACTAAAGAGCCTCTTGATGAAAATGAAAGAGAGTGAAAAAGTTGGCTTAAAGCTCAACATTCAGAAAACTAAGATCGTGGCATCTTGTCCCATCTCTTCAAGGGAAATAGATGGGGAAACAGTGTCAGACTTTATTGTTTTGGGCTCCAAAATCACTGCAGATGGTGAGTGCAGCCATGAAATTAGAAGGCGCTTACTCCTTGAAAGGAAAGTTATGACCAAGCTAGACAGCATAATAAAAAGCAGAGACATTACTTTGCCAACAAATGTCCATCTAGTCAAGGCTATGGTTTTTCCAGTAGTCATGTAGGGATGTGAGAGTTGGACCATAAAGAAAGCTGAGTGCCAAAGACTTGATGCTTTTGAACTGTGGTGTTGGAGAAGACTCTTGAGAATTCCTTGGGCTTCAAGGAGATCCAACCAGTCTGTCCTAATGGAAATTAGACCTGGGTGTTCATTGGAAGGCCAGATGTTGAAGCCGAAACTCCAGTATTTTGGCCATCTAATGCAAAGAGCTGACTTATTTGAAAAGACCCTGATGCTGGGAAGGATTGGGGGCAGGAGGAGAAGGGGACGACAGAGAATGAGATGGTTGGATGGCATCACCGACTCAAATGAGTTAGTGTAAACTCCAGGAGTTGGTGATGGACAAGGAGGCCTGGCGTGGTGTGTTTCACTGGGTCACAAGAAGTCAGACACAACTGAACGACTGAACTGAATTGATCCAACTCTCAGATCTGTACATGATGATTGGAAAAACTTTGACTAGATGGGCCTTTGTCAGCAATGTAATATCTCTGCTTTTTAATATGTGGTCAAGGTTGGTCATAACTTTTCTTCCAAGGAGCAAGCATCTTTTAATTTCATGGCTGCAGTCACCATCTGCAGTGATTTTGGAGCCCCCCAAAATAAAATCTGACACTGTTTCCACTGTTTCCCTATCTCTTTCCCATGAAGTGATGGGACCAGATGCCATGATCTTAGTTTTCTGAATGTTGAGCTTTAAGCCAACGTTTTCACTCTCCTCTTTCACTTTCATCAAGAGGCTCTTTAGTTCTTCTTCACTTTCTGCCATAAGGGTGGTGTCATCTGCATATCTGAGGTTACTGATATTTCTCCCAGCAATCTGGGTTCCAGCTTATGCTACATCCATTTCAGCATTTCTCATGATACATTCTGCATATGAGTTAAATAAGCAGGGTGACAATATACATCCTTGACATACTCCTTTCCTCATTTGAAACCACTCTGCTTTTCCATCTTCACTTCTAACTGTTGCTTCTTGACCTGCATACAGATTTCTCAAGAGTTAGGTCAGGTGATCTGGTATTCCCATCTCATAAGGAATTTTCCACAGTTTATTATGATCCACAGTCAAAGGCTTTGGTATAGTCAATAAAGCAGAAGTAGATGCTTTTCTGGAACTCTCTCACTTTTTTGATGATTCTTTGGATGTTAGCAATTTGATGTCTGATTCCTCTGCCTTTTCTAAATCCAGCTTGAACATCAGGAAGTTAACGGTTCACATACTGTTGAAGCCTGGTTTGGAGAACCAGGCTTCATTTTGAGCGTTACTTTGCTAACGTGTGAGATGAGTACAATTATGTGGTAGTTTGAGCATTCTTTGGCATTGCCTTTCTTTGGGATTGGAATGAAAACTGACCTTTTCCAGTCCTGTGACCACTACTGAGTTTTCCAAATTGGCTGTCATATTGAGTGCAGCACTTCCAAAGCATCCACCTTTAAGATTTAAATAGCTCACCTGGAATTCTATCACCTCCACTAGCTTTATTCCTAGTGATGCTTCCTAAGGCCCACTTGACTTCACACTGCAGGATGTCTGGCTCTAGGTGGGTGATCACACCATCATGATTATATGGGTCATGAAGATCTTTTTGTTTAGTTCTTCTGTGTATTCTTGCCACCTCTTTTTAATATCTCTGCTTTTGTTAGGTCCATAGCATATCTGTCCTTTATCGTGCCCATCTTTGCATCAAATATTTCCTTGGTATCTCTAATTTTCTTTAAGAGATCTCTAGTCTTTCCCATTCTATTGTTTTCCTCTATTTCTTTGCATTGATCGCTGAGGAAGGCTTTCTTATCTCTTCTTGCTATTCTTCGGAACTCTGCATTCAAATGGGTATAACTTTCCTTTTCTCCTTTGCCTTTTGCATCTCTTCTTTTCACAGATGTATGTATGACTTCCTCAGACAACCTTTTTGTATTTCTTTTTCTAGGGGATGTTCTTGATCCCTGCCTCCTGTACAATGCCACAAACCTCTGTCCATAGTTCTTCAGGGACCCTGTCTATAGATCTAATTCCTTGAATCTATTTATGACTTCCACTGTATAGTCGTAAAGCATTTGATTTAGGTTATACCTGAATGGTCTAGTAGTTTTCCTTACTTTATTCAGTTTACGTCTGAATTTGTCAATTAGGAGTTCATGATCTTAGCCACATTCTGCTCCTGGTCTTGTTTTTGCTGACTGTATAGAGCTTCTCTATCTTTGACTGCAAAGAATATAATCAATCTAATCATCAGTAATCAGTATAATTATCGTTTAACCTTTATGAACACACTATAAATCCATACATTAAATAATTTTTCATTTCTGTTATAATGTCTGTCAATATTATAAAAAAAAAAAAAAACTAGTATATAATCTGCCAGACAAGATGAACACAGTGACTCTGTTGTATTAGTACTTTAACTTTCAAAGGTTTTCAGTATTTCAAAGTTTTGAAATTTCAGGGAATTTAAGGCAGACATAAAGTGAGCTTGTCTAAATTAGTTCATGTAGAAATAGACCTGTAGAGTACATTCTGATCAATCAGTTTTATTTGGAAGATTCAAGTAGAATATTAAATTAACTATTTAAGGGCCTAGTAAAGTGGTGAGGTCTGCCTTTTTAAAATGAATAGTAAATGATTAGATAACTCATTTTTTTTTAACTCTTTATTATCCAATTTGTAAAACAATGGACAACTGAAATAAAATGAGAAATTGATTATCTAATATATGTATAAAATATATATTTTTAATTAGAATGTATACTAGAAGAGTTATAGTTGAAACTCAACACCGTAAGTTTATGGTATACAGCTGAGTAATTTGATTTTTATATAGCATGAAAGGATTGCCTCATTAAATTTAGCGAACATCCATCATTTCATATAGGTACAAAATAAAAAAATGGAAAAAAAAATTTTCCTCATGATGAGAACTCTTAGGGTTTACTGCCTTAACAAATAACATATATAATATATGACAGTTTTCAAAAAGATACACGCACCCCAATACTCATAGCAGCACAATTTATAATAGCCAAAACATGAAAACAACCAACCCATGTCCCCATCATAGAAGATTGGATTAAAAAGATATGAAACATATGCCTAGTAGAATATTATTCAGCCATGAAAATGAATGAAATTCTTCAATTGCAGCAATGTAGATGGACACAGAAAATATTATAGAGTGAAATAAGTCAGAGAAAGACAAGTGCTGTAATATATTTCTTGTATTTGTAATCTGCGAAGTAATACAGATGAATGTAGATGTAACAGAGGAACAGACTGACAGATACAGAAAGCAAACTCGTGGTTACCAAAGGGGAAGCAGGGAGGAACAAATTAGGGGTATGGAATTAACAAATACAAGCTACTATATGTAAAAGTAGCATGGCAAGAATACACAGAAGAACTGTACAAAAAAGATCGTAATGACCAATATAACCATGATGATGTGATCACTCACCTAGAGCTAGGCATCTTGGAATGCAAAGTCAAGGGGCCTTAGGAAGCATCACTATGAACAAAATTAGTGGAGGTGATAGAATTCAGCTGAGCTATTTCAAATCTTAAAAGATGATGCTATGAAATTGCTGCACTCAATATGCCAGCAAATTTGGAAAACTCAGTAGTGGCCACAGGACTGGAAAAGGTCAGTTTTCATTCCAATCCAAAAGAAAGACAATGCCAAAGAATGCTCAAACTACCGCACAATTGCACTCGTCTCACACACTAGCAAAGTAATGCTCAAAATCCTCCAAGCCAGGCTTCAACAGTACGTGAACTGTGAACTTCCAGATGTTCAAACTGGATTTAGAAAAGGCAGAGGAACCAGAGATCAAATTGCCACATCCGCTGGATCATAGAAAAAGCAAGAGAATTCCAGAAAAACGTCTACTACTTTATTGACTATGCCAAAACCTATGACTGTATGGATCACAACAAACTGTGGAAAATTCTTCAAGGGATGGGAATACCAGGCCACCTGAGCTGCCTCCTGAGAAATTTATATACAGGTCAAGAGGCAACATTTTAGAACTGGACATGAAACGATGGACTGGTTCCAAATTGAAAAAAGAGTATATCAAAGCTGTATATTGTCACCTTGCTTATTTATCTTATATGCAGAGTACATCTTGCAAAATGCCAGGTTGGATGAAGCACAAGCTAGATTACAGATTGCTGGGAGAAATATCAGTAACCTCAGATATGCAGATGACAGCACCAGCACCCTTATGGCAAAAATCGAAGAGGAACTGAAGAGCTTCTTGGTGCGAGTGAAAGAGGAGAGTGAAAAATCTCGCTTAAAATTCAACATTCCAAAAACTAAGGTCATGGCATCCAGTCATATAACTTAATGGCAAATAGATGGGGAAACAGTGGAAATGATGACAGACTTTTATTTTCTTGGGCTCCAAAAATCACTGCAAATGGTGAGTGCAGCCATGAAATAAAAAGACACTTCCTCCTTGGAAGAAAAACTATGACAAAACTAGAGAACATATTAAAAAGTAGAGACATTACTTTGCCAACAAAGGTCCATCTAGTCAAGGCTATAGTTTTTCCAGTAATCATGTATGGCTGTGAGAGTTGAACCATAAAGAAAGCAGAGGGCCGAAGAATTGATTACTTTTGAATTGTGATGTTGGAGAAGACTTGAGAGTCCCTTGGACTTCAAGAAGATCAAACCAGTCAATCCTAAAGGAAATCAGTCCTGAATATTTACTGGAAGGATCAATGCTGAAGTTGACGCTCCAATACTTTGGCCACATGATGCGAAGAACTGATGCATTGGAAAAGACCCTGATGCTGAGAAAAACTGAAGGCGGGAGGAGAAGGGGATTACAGAGGATGAGATGGTTGGATGGCATCCCTGACTTGATGGACATGAGTTTGAGCAAGCTCTAGGAGCTGGTGATGGACAAGGAAGTCTGATGTGCTGTAGTCCATGGGGTTGCAAAGAGCCAGACACGAGGGAGCAACTGAACTGGAACTGAAATCTGTAAAATAGATAAGCAACAAGGATACACTGAATAGCACAGAGAATTATACTCATTATCTTGCAATAACCTATAATGAAGTATAATCTGAAAAAAATAGTGAATTGCTATACAGTACAGCTAAAACCAACTATAAAGTGTTAGTTGCCCTGTCATGTTCAACTCCTTTCGACCTTATGGACTGTAGCCTTTCAGGCTCCTCTCTCCATAGGATTCTCCAGGCAAGTATACTGGAGTGGGTAGCTATTCCTTTCTCCAGAGCATCTTCCTAACCCAGGGATTGAACTCAGGCGTCCTGCAGTGCATGCAGATTCTTTACTTTCTGAGCCACCAGCGAAGCTGAAAACCGACTAGATTTAAAATAAAAAGCAGTTTTAAATATATTAATCATGTTGTACATTGCATCCTTCGTATTTATTTATCTAATAACTCAAAGTTTGTACCTTTTGACCATCTTCCTCACCTTACAAAGTAATTACATTATTATTGAATATATTCTCCATGCTGTACATTTCGTCCTATGACTCATTATTTTGTAATTGCAAGTTGATACCTGTTACACTTTCATCATTCTTAATAGTAGTTGTACATATGTTATTATTTAGTCACTGAGTCATGTCCAACTCTGCGACCCCAAAGAGTGCAACACACCAGGCTTTCCTGTCCTTCACTCTCTCCTAGCATTTGCTCAGACTCATGTCCATTGAGTCAATGATGTTATCCAACCATTTCATCCTCTGCCACCCGCTTCTCCTCTTGCCCTCAAACACAACATTGTAAGTCAATTTTACTCCAATAAAAATTAAACAAAATACAATGATATATACTCTGTGTAGTCAAAGTGCTTCCGTCTCAGGTTAGGTCACTCCCTACCCCAAATAACCAGCTTTAGGTCTTTGACCAGATTATTTAACCACATTTTCTCATGTGAGATCTGAAATTGTTGCTATTATTTAATACATAGAAAGTTCTTATAAACAGTATGTGGTACCAAATAGTTTTCCATAATATTGGTTATTTTTTCCTTTAATAATTTGAAAAGAATGCATTCAGTACTTGAGAAATATTTGTGGACTAATACTTTCAAAATTATATCTAAAATTTCAGCAGAAAAATTGATATTTTATGTTGATCTTTATTGCCTAATTCATTATATTTACAGTGTATGAATTGCATTACTAAAATAAAGCATACTTGATATTTTAGGCAGAAAATTACATTGGAGGAGACATAAATTTGAGGATTTGTAACAGCAAGTGTAAAATTTTAAAAGAATATCTATGATTTCAGTTAATGAGTTAAAAACATGATGGAGACATTATCATTCTCAACTAATGATTTGGATTCAGCTATAAGCACTTAATGGAAAATGATATTCACTAAATATGTATTGATTACTGTGGAGGCACTTAGGTCATCCTAAGGGATGCCAGGAATTATAAATGATCACTTCCATTAGATACTCAAAAAATTGTAAATGATCACATCTATTAGATACTCAGAAAAGTTGGAGATACATCACTAAAATTTTTGAGAAGAGAGTTAAAGTATCAGTTGCTCAGTCATGTTTGACTCTTTGTGACCCGATGGACTACATGCAGCATGCCAGGCTTCCCTGTCCTTCACCTCCTCCTGGAGCTTGCTTAAACTCATGTCCATTAAATTGGGGATGCCATTCAACCACCTCATCCTCTGTTGTTCCCTCTCCTCCAGCCTTCAGTCTTTTCCAGCATCTGGGTCTTTTCTAACGAGTTGGCTTTTCTTATCAGGTGACCTTCAGCTTCAGCATCAGTCCTTCCAATGAATATTCAGGGTTTATTTCCTTTAGGATTGACTGGTTGGATCTCCTTGCAGTCCAAGGGACTCTCAAGAGTCTTCTCCAACACCACATTTCAAAAGCATCAATTCTTTGGTGCCCAGCCTTCTTTACGATCCAAATAAAGTATAATGACAATAATCAATGAACATTATAAAATAAAAATATTATGAATTCAGACAGAAGATACAACATACTGAATATTGCTGAAAAGGATTAATGAAATATTATATTTTAATTGATCCTTGAATAGTGAGTAAGATTTGAATTGCAGTAGCAGAAAGAAGAGCATCTAGGGAGAGGAAATGGTATGAATAGTCATCAATTCACATTACTCACAAGGGGGAATGATGTTAATAAAGCAATTTTGAATAAAAATATAATGTGTGAAAATGCTTATAACTTGTAAACCACTATAAAAGCTAGTTATCATTGCATACTTTGAATAGCATCACTAAATTCCATTATATATATATATATATATATATATATATTTCTTTGCTAGAACTAGTAGTTTATTGAGCGCATAACCTCCAGACCACTGGGTCTATGCTGATATTTAAGGTGTGACCATCCTCCAACTCTGCTTCTGTGGTAGATGAATTGTGCACTTAGATAATCTAAAATCATTTACATGTGTTTATTCTGTAAAGCAGGGATACTGGAAATGTGGAGGGCTCATCTGTTTCTGGTGTTTTGTCTAGTGAGGCCCAGGAGCCTATTCAGGAGAAAGGAGCTCTTCATGGTTGTGTTTATACCATACATCACTCATCCCTACCTGATAATGGTCTATATAATGCATATAAATTACCACAAATTTTATTCTTTCAGATATAAATTATGTGCATTTTCAATGCAGTATTCAATACTAAATGTTGGTTAATTTAATTTATAGTACTTTACTTTTATCATAGTATTTTTGTTTACTCAGAGACCATAATCAAGAGAAATAAATAAAATGATTTTTACCATATTAATTTATATACATCTACATATTAGTATATGAATAGTTCATATCTCATCATACTTGGAATATAAATTTCTTAAATGTAGTTTTTCTACAACATGAAAATCTATATTTTTTATTTCCAAAGACAAGAAGTCTGCAGACTTATACAATGTTTTCTTTATAGTAGCAGGGGATATATTATCACAGTAATTTAAAAGTAAACTATTAAAAGTTTGATTTTAAATTCTGTTTTTGCCATTGTGTGACATGACACAGTTCAGACCTCCATTATGTTCTCAGTTATCCAGCTTAAATAAATTTGCAACATTTTCTTCTATTTTTCCTCTTTGTTTTTCTGAGAACTTTGAATTAACTCCAAATAGAAAAAGACAGCCTATGCCTCAAGATAAATTTAGAATAAACTCTTAATCAGTATAATGATATGCCTGGAGGCTGCTTGGAGATACTTCATGGATCTTTTCTGTTTCTTGTGAGCAGAGTCACTGTCTGCCTTTGATTTCAGGTTACCTTTTCAAGGATGTTTGTATAGTGAACATTCTATTTTAGAACATATTTTTAATGTCTTTCTCTTGAACAAAAAGCAGATTTGTTTACTCTCCACTGTAATATTTCCCTTAGGGGCAAAGTTTTGACAGGCTTACTTTCCAACTCTAAGGGATTTTCTTTAAGCTCTGTAGGAACACCCCTACTGCATGTGCAGGTGTCATGTGGCACTCTCTGTATCATCCTGTGAGAATTAGGACTCAGAAACCATGCAAAAATTGACACTTTTTTTTTTTTTTTACTACAATTGCCAGGAATAATGATTCTTTGTTTCTGATGTGGGAATCTTGTGTCTTATGTCAGCACTCATGAAACTAAATTTTGGCCAGATATATAGTGAAGTCTCAGATCCCTCACAGTTCTTAATAGGGATTAGGAGAATAGACGGAGTTTGGTGCAAAGTAACTCGGCATGCCACAATGGCATGCAAAGGGTGTGTAACATAAATTCATCCTGTTAAAATCATATCCTCAATTTAAGAAAACATTCCATGTTGTTCAGACAACATTTAAAATGTATAATTGATGCTAGTGAAATGGTTTATAAGCAGTTAGCTCATAGATTGCTTGATAGAGAGAGCCCAAAGCTAGGAGTTACAGGAAATAATCACACATAGATCACATAAAGTATCATATATCTAGTTCTTGAATATCTTTTGTCAGAATATTAGAATGGACCAAGTTAGTTAGAAAAGAGTTCCCACTGCGTGCTTTCTAACAGTTTCCTTCTATTCCCACTGGTTTCTTTACTTTTCCTGACCTGACTTGATAAGGAGGTCACTACAGTCACAGGCATCCCTATGTTTTTGGTCCTCAATCTGCTTGTCTCTGACTTAGAAGGGACTTATCATAAAGTAGGAAGGCATCACTCTGTGGGCTGCAAACTGATTATGATGAACCAGGTTTTCTTCCTCAGTAAATATAATATATGACATCAATAATTTAATACAGGGAATTCCCTCTTCTGAGTTGTGTGAGTAAATTAATTTTCTCAATCAGTGGGTTTGTAGATTTCAGTTCAGTTCAGTCGCTCAGTCGTGTCCGACTCTTTGCTTCACCGTCTGCAGTGATTTTGGAGCCCAAGAAAATAAAGTCTGACACTGTTTCCACTGTTTCCCCATCTATTTCCCATGGAGTAATGGGACCTGAGTTGTGTGAGTAAATTAATTTTGTCAATCAGTGGGTTTGTAGATTTACCCTAGGAAAATTGCAAATTGAGTAACTATACATTAACATTTAATTTAAATGTGGATCTAAAATATTTCTTTGTTTTATTTATGTGTTTAACAAAATATTGCACTGACTTTTGCACTAATACTTTGCTGACAAGTATTACTTCCTTTATTCATATAATAATTTTATTATCCATGTTTTGCATATGAAACAGTACAGGAACTAAGATGATAAATAACTTGTCTCAGGTAGCCTGGCTAACATATGGCAAAGCTGGGACTCAGTGTTCCTTTATGTTCCTTCACAGGAACATATAAAGTTGAAATAACCCAGTCTTTGCTTTCCAGTTTAGAGTGGAAAATCTTAGATTACTTCTCTCCTTATCAGTGTGTAATTAAGCATTTTTCTTAGTCCTCTGTAATCATTTGATTTTATTATCTCTATGAACAGTGAGCACCCTGGGAACAGGGGAACTTTTTATTTGCTTTTAAATTGTGTTATTTTCCTTTTTGTGTTTTGAATCATAAAGGAATAATAATAGACTTTTTGGCACATGATCGTTGCTCCATAAATGCTTGTATATCAGTACTGTGGTCCTTAAGTATACCAGATTTTTAGGGGATTTTTTTTCTTTTCTTTTATATTTCCAGAATTTTAGTATACTCGTGTGTTTGAGAATTTTATCCCAAAAAACACTGCTTACCTAAATACAACTTGTCCTTCTAGCTGTGATTTGGTAAATATAGATTTGCAACCCTATGAAACGATGAATAGTGGAATTATTTTGTTGTTAATATTTAGCATGAACTGCAAACTTAAGTAAGTGTTAGTCGCTCAGTTGTGCCCAACTCTGTGCGACCCCATTGACTGCAGCCCACCAGGCTCCTCTGTCCATGAGATTTTCCAGGCAAGGATACTGGAGTGGGTTGTCATTCTCTTCTCCAGGGGGTCTTCCCAACCCAGGAATGGAACCAGGGTATCCTGTACTGCAGGCAGATTCTTTACCAACTGAGCTACACTGTTTCTAATTTGTTTTCCCAACTACTATTACAGTAGAGTTGTTCTATAGTGATCTAAGGTCACCAACTAGACTATAGAAGAATTCTCTTCTGAAAATATATTTATACTACAAAGAGATGGGATACTATTTTTGATCCAAAATAATTTTGATGGTCATGTCATATTTATACTATTACAGTATCTCTTGAAAACATTGCTTAAGTATACATTTGGTTTGTTACCTTTTTAAAAAAAAAAGGTAAAAGCAAGTGAAAGAAAAAATAGGAAATGATCTTGCTTTAGTAAATTGGGTTTATAAAGTCTTTCTTTTTTCTCTTGTAACATGGTGGGAAAAAATGAGTTTTATACCCAAACTAAAAGTAATTTCAGTATGGCACCTACAATTTTTACCTTTTAATA
This sequence comes from Cephalophus harveyi, assembly GCA_006410635.1. Lineage (NCBI taxonomy): Eukaryota > Metazoa > Chordata > Mammalia > Artiodactyla > Bovidae > Cephalophus > Cephalophus harveyi. Next base: position 11,196 of record SJYT01028876.1, on the reverse strand, counting down.
GACAATTAAATTGACTCCTGGTGATGGAAGGATGATGTGGAGAATAGAAAATACGAGCCCTTCCAAATTATGTGCCTCTTTCCTTTAGATTCAAGTAATCCTATATCTCCCTCTACTCACATTCTTCACTAATCCTATTTATTATTAGAAATTGAATTTTGCTATCTTTAGTGAGAGAAATTTGAAAATTGTATGCATTACCAGATGAAAGGGTGAGAACCACTAAAATAGATTTTGTTCTGGTATTAGAAGATGGAAGAAAATGAAAATATAAAAGAACCTGATATTTGATTTATAAGTTGGTGAAAATAAAAGATATGGAGAGTAACTTTTAAAGTCAGGCTTTTACTGAGAATCAGTTCAAACATACAGAACTTATGTAGTAAGCTTAAAATATTCACATGGATCTTGTTCCATGAGTTCTCTCTCTCTCTTTTTTAAATTTTCATGAGAAATAAAGCAAAGAATCACAGTTTCTTAAGGGTTGAAATTGGAAATAGGCTAGAGAAGAAAAAGTGAGGAAATAAAACAAGGTTATCAGTAAATGAGACTTGTTAAAATGATGGTAAAATTGGAACACAATTAAAATAATTTGGATTAAAAGCTATGAGCATGTAGATTGTTTTTCCCTCTAGTCCCCCAAATTTAGGTTTTTCTAGTTGCATCTAAACTTTCTTAGACAAGTAGAGCAGGGGTAAGATTTTTCTGAATATCCAGCTCATCAGATACAGCCCTTAGTCTGCAGATCACAAGTGAGTCCAGTAGGCTGGCTCTGAGGAAAGGAGGATGTGTGGGAGTGTGTGTCCTGTATATCATAACAGGCAGGGCTCCCAACTTCTGGGCTGCAGACCAATACCTCCTGTCAGATCAGTGGCAGCATTAGATTAGAAATAAAGAGCACAATAAATGTAATGCACTTGGTTCGTCCCCAGACCACCATGCCCGCCATGGTTCATGGGAAAATTGTCTTCCTTGAAACCAGTCCCTGGTGCCAGAAATGTTGTGGACCACTGTTATATATGTATGTGTGTATGTATGCATGTATGTGTATAGTATCTATATATACATATATATTTCTCATAATTTTCTTCCATTTATCTCTTAATTTCTACTTGAATTAGTCAATGTGCAGACTTAGAAAGAATTTGTGATTGTTTTCAATTGTTTAAATGAATATTTAGATATTCCTACAATGTGCATAGGCCTTGATATCATCAGTTATATTTGTGAGATTGTCTATACATTAGTTCTCCTTTTAGCATATTGTTATGAAATTAGTAGTCTATAGAATAATGAGTAATAGTTTCTTGAATTCTGAAGTATTTTAATCTATTTTTTCTTAGTAGTTTTGGCCAAAAATTGGGCTTCCCTGGTGGCTCAGAGGTTAAAGCGTCTGCCTGGAATGCAGGAGACCCGGGTTCGATCCCTGGGTTGGGAAGATCCCCTGGAGAAGGAAATGGCAACCCACTCCAGTACTCTTGCCTGGAGAATCCCATGGACGGAGGAGCCTGGTAGGCTACAGTCCATGGGGTCGCAAAGAGTCGGACATGACTGAGCGGCTTCATTTCACTTTCACTTGGCCAAAAATTAACTTTCAAAACCAAAAATCATAAAGCTCAATATTTCTATAAAGACATAATCAGGGGATGATTTAAATCTTGGTTGCTGCTGTTGCTGCTGCTAAGTCGCTTCAGTCGTGTCCGACTCTGTGCGACCCCATAGACAGCAGCCCACCAGGCTCCCCTGTCCCTGGGATTCTCCAGGCAAGAACACTGCAGTGGGTTGCCATTTCCTTCTCCAGTGCATGAAAGTGAAAAGTGAAAGTGAAGTCACTCAGTCATGTCCGACTCTTCGTGACTGCAGCCTAACTAGGCTCCTCCATCCATGGGATTTTCCAGGCAAGAGTACTGGAGTGGGGTGCCATTGCCTTCTCCGTAAATCTTGGTTACCAGGATTCATAAAACTGTTCAGTATTCATAGCCATGGTAACTGGCTATGAATCATTTGTATGATTTTAAATAATGACAATAGAATATCTACCATGATATTATATTCATGGTGTTATTGTTATGTATCATTAGCCATTTCTTTTATAAAATTACAACTCTCTTTCCAAATAAAAAGACTACTTTCTATTCAGGATCCTTTATAACTAAAGATAAAGATGTCAGTATTTTAATCACTTTGGGATTGATAACATTTTGTATTTTAAACAATGCATTTAAGGTAAGAGTTTAATTACTTAGGTGTTTATTGTGCCCAGTGCAAAGTAAATATCAGTGACACAATCCAGGCTTATTCATAAATTTTAAATGTAACAATTTAACTAACTGAACCAAAAACAGATATTCTTAGAAGCCACACACATATAGACAACTAAAAATCTTTTGTACTCAGATGACTGAATGAAGAGAGATCACAGAATTCCCTTACAACACAATTCAAAGAAAAGAATAGATGTCATCAAAATCAAAACAAATGAAACATTCTCTTCACCTGTCTATGCACATAGCATACTGTATCTTTAAAATGAAGTTCTTCCAGAAGGGAAGGCAATTATTATAGGAAGGAATGAAAATTTATGTACCATGTTTTGGAACAATGGTATGAAATTGATAGAATTGGCGACTTTAACAGAATGAGATAGAAAAGTAAATGAGAAAATGGTAGTTATCTACTATTACAAAATCAGAAAGATAAAGGAACAAAGAATAGAATAAACAGAAAACATCCAAAATGCATTCTGGAAGAAGGGTAACTGTTTCATTCTAGACAACAGGAAAAACAAGAACAGCAACATAAGCAGGAAAAACATTTCACAGAAATAACATGCATTTTAGTTTAGTAAATAAATGCTCAATCTTCCTAAGCCGGACTAATGGGGTTGAATGCCAGACCCAGTGGGATCTTAGGCAAGTAACTTAATGTTTATTTAATTAATTATTATTATTATTTTTTTTTTTTAGTTTTGCCATGTCTAATACAAAGATAACACTAGCATTTTCCTTTAGGATATTTTTTTGTGGGAAAATTAAACATATTATTGTATGAAGACTAGTATCTGGCAGATTACCAGTGCTTATTAAGATTTAGCTAATCATATTGCATCTTTGGGAAAGCCTAAGGAAAGAAGAACTGAAAGAGAAATGCAAAGGAGAAATTAATTTTAAAATAAGACATCAAAGATAAAAAATAAACAGAAAAAACTATTTATGGAGCTAATATTATAAAATGAAGTAAAAACCAGCAAGATGTTGGCAGGATTAATTTTTTAAACATAACAATGAATATGAAAAGTATGTCTGAACACTGAGTTGATGACAGAGATGAAAAGTTTCAGAGAACAGTCCAATTGAAGGCTATTGAACTAAAAGGGATATGTCAGTAACTAAAATTAAAACACTTAGAAAGGACAAACTCAGTGCCCAATAGCATGTGAAATGAACATGATGGATCCCATAAAGTAAAGGAGTGAACAAATTTGAACAGAAAAAAAAGTTCTCATAATTACTATCATAGAAAACTACAGAAATCAGGAAAAAAAATCAGAGCTTGGATTAAAAGGTTATACAGTATTTCAGGAGATTTGATACAAATTGCTTAACAGGGATTATCTATAAGATTTCTGAAATTTAAGATTAAAGAAAGAATTCTACAGGTTTTCAGACATTAATCTCAAATCTTTTCAAAGAGGAAACACTTCTGATGGTCCTAAGGTCTCTACAGAAGAACACCAATGCCATAAGATAGTAAATTAATACATACAAAGTTCTGAGGGACAAAATGTATTTATTATCTAGAAGTTTACACACATATAAGTTGTCATTCAAATAGAGGCAATCAAAATGCTCATCTGAATAGAGACTAAGACAAGATGACATTCATGATCACTTTGAGAAAAAGCAAAAACAAATGAAATCCTGCCAACCAGGAGATGAATGAATAAGATGATTTTGCTTTTCAAAAAAGGAGAATGGGCTATATTAAAAGTATATGTGTGTGAATGCCCACATATGTGTTCCCTTTTGTGTATGTTTAAAACTAGTCCATTTCTTTCTTTGTGTTTATTTTTAAGCAAAATTTTATCCCTCCTTTTGGTTGACAGTTTATTTGTTAGAGGGTAATACAGAAAGTAAATATTATAAGTCTGGATACTGTACCAATAATAATAGTTATAATGATAAAAATAAATAAAAACTCAAAATTATGAGGTAGAGAGGAGAATCCAGAAGGAATATAGATACATTGTTTTTTTCATCTTGCATATTTAGAAGTCATTACATACTATTTAAATTTGATAAAAATTTAAAAATAACAGTATGAATGATATGAATTTCTCAAGACTAGAAAAAACTAAAAAGTCATGCATTAACAGAATTTAATACATGCTTCTATTATGCCAGTATCATACTGTTATGCTTATGATAGCTTTGTTATGTAGTTTGAAATCAGGAAGTGTATGCCTCCAGGTTTGTACTTCCTTAAGGTTGCTTAGCTATTCAGAGTTTTGGGGGGTTCTCTATTAATTTTAGGATTTTTAAAAATATAAATGTGTGAAAAATATCATTGGAAACTTGATAGAGTATGGGTATTTTAACAGTACTATTTATTCCAGTCCGTAAACGCAGAATGTCTTTTCATTTATTTGTGTCTTCTTCAATTTTTTTCAATCAGCGTTTTATGGGTTTCAGTTCAGAGACCTTTCATCTCCTTGGTTAAATTTACTTCTAAGTATTTTATTATTTTGATTATATTATAAATGGGATTATCATCTTTCTTTTTTAAATGGTTTGCTGTTACTGTAGAGAAATGCAGCTGACATTTTACATTCTGCAAATTTAAGAATCTGTTTATTAGTTTAACAGGTTTTGTTTTGTTTTGTTTTTGTAAAGTCCTTAGGGTTTTCTGTATATAAGATCATGTCATCTGCAAACAGAGACAGTTTTCCTTCTTCATCTCCAATTTGGATGCCTTTTATTTCTTTTTCATGTGTAATGCTCTGACTAGGACTTCTGATTCTATGTTGAATAGAAATGGTGAGAAGAGCCAACTTGTTTTGTTCCACATCTTAGAGGAAAAGCTTTCAGTTCTTCACTGTTGCATATTATGTTAAATATTGGCTTCCCTGGTAGCTCAGCTGGTAAAGAATCTGCCTGCAGTGCAGGAGACCCTGGTTCGATTCCTGGGTTGGGAAGATCCACTGGAGAAAGTAGCAGCTGCCCACTCCAGTATTCCAGAATTCCAGCCCACCACGCTCCTCTGTCTATGGAATTCTCTACTGTCTTAGCCCTTAATGGTAGGCAAAAAATACCAGTTATAAGCAAAACTCTTTAAGTTGGAAAAGTCTGTCTCTGGTTTTATAGCATTGCATTTGTGATAACTGATAACATTGAAAGTCTTAGGTTTCATTTTGTCTATAACAGGGAACTCTGGATCTCTTATTCTGTAATTTAAGGTGCTCTGTACTTACAAAAGAGTGATTCATGTGGGGAAGGAACAGTACAATATGCTTATAATATATATCTTAACTGGCTATCTCCTACTTTGCCTTTAGATGTTATTTCAAAGCCACCAATTTCAACTGTAAATATATGATAGATAATTTTAATCTATGATATTCATTTTACTATCTGCTGGATCATCGAAAAAGCAAGAGAGTTCCAGAAAAACATCTATTTCTGCTTTATTGATATGCCAAAGCCTTTGACTGTGTGGATCACAATAAACTGTGGAAAATTCTGAAAGAGATGGGAATACCAGACCACCTGACCTGCTTCTTGAGAAACCTGTATGCAGGTCAGGAAGCAACAGTTAGAACTGAACATGGACCAACAGACTGGTTCCAGATAGGAAAAGGAGTATGTCAAGGCTGTATAATGTCACCCTGCTTATTTAACTCATATGCAGAGTACATCATGAGAAACGCTGGGCTGGAAGAAGCACAAGCTGGAATCAAAATTGCTGGGAGAAATATCAATAACCTCAGATATGCAGATGATACCACCCTTATGGCAGAAAGTGAAGAAGGAGCTAAAAAACCTCTTGATGAAAGTGAAAGAGGAGAGTGAAAAAGTTGGCTTAAAACTCAACATTCAGAAAACGAAGACCATGGCATCTGGTCCCATCACTTCATGGGAAATAGGTGGGGAAACAGTATCAGACTTTATTTTTTGTGGCTCCAAAATCACTGCAGATGGTGACTGCAGCCATGAAATTAAAAGACACTTACTCTTTGGAAGGAAAGTTATGATCAACCTAGATAGCATATTCAAAAGAAGAGACATTACTTTGCCAACAAAGGTCCGTCTAGTCAAGGCTATGGTTTTTCCTGCGGTCATGTATGGATGTGAGAGTTGGACTATAAAGAAAGCTGAGCACTGAAGAATTGATGCTTTTGAACTGTGGTGTTGGAGAAGACTTCTTGAGAAACCTGTATGCAGGTCAGGAAGCAACAGTTAGAACTGAACATGGACCAACAGACTGGTTCCAGATAGGAAAAGGAGTATGTCAAGGCTGTATAATGTCACCCTGCTTATTTAACTCATATGCAGAGTACATCATGAGAAACGCTGGGCTGGAAGAAGCACAAGCTGGAATCAAAATTGCTGGGAGAAATATCAATAACCTCAGATATGCAGATGATACCACCCTTATGGCAGAAAGTGAAGAAGGAGCTAAAAAACCTCTTGATGAAAGTGAAAGAGGAGAGTGAAAAAGTTGGCTTAAAACTCAACATTCAGAAAACGAAGACCATGGCATCTGGTCCCATCACTTCATGGGAAATAGGTGGGGAAACAGTATCAGACTTTATTTTTTGTGGCTCCAAAATCACTGCAGATGGTGACTGCAGCCATGAAATTAAAAGACACTTACTCTTTGGAAGGAAAGTTATGATCAACCTAGATAGCATATTCAAAAGAAGAGACATTACTTTGCCAACAAAGGTCCGTCTAGTCAAGGCTATGGTTTTTCCTGCGGTCATGTATGGATGTGAGAGTTGGACTATAAAGAAAGCTGAGCACCGAAGAATTAATTCTTTTGAACTGTGGTGTTGGAGAAGACTCTTGAGAGTCCCTTGGACTGCAAGGAGATCCAACCAGTCCATTCTAAAGGAGATCAGCCCTGGGTGTTCTTTGGAAGGAATGATGCTAAAGCTGAAACTCCAGTACTTTGACCACTTCATGTGAAGAGTTGACTCATTGGAAAAGACTCTGATGCTGGGAGGGATTGGGGGCAGGAGGAGAAGGGGACGACCGAGGATGAGATGGCTGGATGGCATCACTGACCTGATGGATATGAGTTTGAATGAACTCCAGGAGTTGGTAATGGACAGGGAGGCCTGGCATGCTGCGATTCTGGGGTCGCAAAGAGTCGGACACGACTGAGCGACTGAATTGGACTGAACTCAACTGTACTATAACCTGCCAGGCTTCTCTGTCTATGGAATTTTCCATGAAAGAATACTGGAATGGGTAGCTATTTTCTTCTCCAGAGGATCTTCTTGACCCACGGATTGAACCCGGGTCTCCTGCATTGCAGGCAGATTCTTTACCATCTGAGCCACCTTGGAAAATTTCCTAATACCTTGATAATAAATTTGAGTAATTTGCACAGTCATTATTATCAGGTTAAGAGAAAGATTTGTTTTAGAACGTGGGATTTCAGATACAGCTAGACTCCCAAGTGTCTTTGAAAGCACTTAATCTGGTAACATGGGAGAACAGAACCATTAAAATGTTACATTAAGTAATGGTTGGGCAGATAATATATTTTAAAATTTAGAAATTTTCTGTGACTATAATAACTACCCCATATTTTATACTGTACAGTGTTATACTGTGTGTGTGTCTGTGTGCTCCGTCATGTGTGATGACTTGTGACCCAATGAACTGTAGCCCACCAGTCTCCTCTGTCCATAGAGTTTTCCATGCAGAAATACTGGAGCGGGTTGCCATTTGCTACTCCAGAGGGTCTTCCCGACCTATGGATCTAACTCATGTCTTTTGCACCTCATTTATTGATAGGCAGGTTCTTTACAACTACACCACCTGGGAAGTCATATATTATACTAAACTATACTATATATACATTTACATATATAGAAGGAAATGGCAACCCACTCCAGTATTCTTGCCTAGAGAATCCTGTGAACAGAAGAGCCTGGTGGGCTGCTGTCCATAGGGTCGCATAGAGTCGGACACAACTGAAGTGGCTTAACATGCATGCATGCATTGGAGAAGGAAATGGCAACCCACTCCAGTAACCTTGCCTAGAGAATATCAGGGACGGAGGAGCCTGGTGGACTGCCGTCTATGGGGTCGCACAGAGTTGGATATGATGCATAGAGTCGGACACAACTGAAGTGGCTTAACATGCATGCATGCATTGGAGAAGGAAATGGCAACCCACTCCAGTAACCTTGCCTAGAGAATATCAGGGACGGAGGAGCCTGGTGGACTGCCGTCTATGGGGTCGCACAGAGTTGGATATGACTAAAGCGACCTTGCAGCAGCAGCATAGACACACACTATAGTGTATATATGACATAATGTATATATATATTATACTCTATATCATATGTATTATCTCTACATTATGTATCAAGTGAAGTGAAGTTGCTCAGTCATGTACGACTCTTTGCAACCCCATGGACTGTAACCAACCAGGCTTCTCTGTCCATGGGATTTTCTAGGCAAGAATACATATCTCCAACATTATGTATTCAGTTCAGTTCAGTCGCTCAGTCGTGTCCGACTCTTTGCGACCCCATGAGTCGCAGCACGCCAGGCCTCCCTGTCCTGGGTTGCCATTTCCTTCTCCAGTGCATGAAAGTGAAAAGTGAAAGTGAAGTCACTCAGTCATGTCCGACTCTTCGTGACTGCAGCCTAACTAGGCTCCTCCATCCATGGGATTTTCCAGGCAAGAGTACTGGAGTGGGGTGCCATTGCCTTCTCCGTAAATCTTGGTTACCAGGATTCATAAAACTGTTCAGTATTCATAGCCATGGTAACTGGCTATGAATCATTTGTATGATTTTAAATAATGACAATAGAATATCTACCATGATATTATATTCATGGTGTTATTGTTATGTATCATTAGCTATTTCTTTTATAAAATTACAACTCTCTTTCCAAATAAAAAGACTACTTTCTATTCAGGATCCTTTATAACTAAAGATAAAGATGTCAGTATTTTAATCACTTTGGGATTGATAACATTTTGTATTTTAAACAATGCATTTAAGGTAAGAGTTTAATTACTTAGGTGTTTATTGTGCCCAGTGCAAAGTAAATATCAGTGACACAATCCAGGCTTATTCATAAATTTTAAATGTAACAATTTAACTAACTGAACCAAAAACAGATATTCTTAGAAGCCACACACATATAGACAACTAAAAATCTTTTGTACTCAGATGACTGAATGAAGAGAGATCACAGAATTCCCTTACAACACAATTCAAAGAAAAGAATAGATGTCATCAAAATCAAAACAAATGAAACATTCTCTTCACCTGTCTATGCACATAGCATACTGTATCTTTAAAATGAAGTTCTTCCAGAAGGGAAGGCAATTATTATAGGAAGGAATGAAAATTTATGTACCATGTTTTGGAACAATGGTATGAAATTGATAGAATTGGCGACTTTAACAGAATGAGATAGAAAAGTAAATGAGAAAATGGTAGTTATCTACTATTACAAAATCAGAAAGATAAAGGAACAAAGAATAGAATAAACAGAAAACATCCAAAATGCATTCTGGAAGAAGGGTAACTGTTTCATTCTAGACAACAGGAAAAACAAGAACAGCAACATAAGCAGGAAAAACATTTCACAGAAATAACATGCATTTTAGTTTAGTAAATAAATGCTCAATCTTCCTAAGCCGGACTAATGGGGTTGAATGCCAGACCCAGTGGGATCTTAGGCAAGTAACTTAATGTTTATTTAATTAATTATTATTATTATTTTTTTTTTTTAGTTTTGCCATGTCTAATACAAAGATAACACTAGCATTTTCCTTTAGGATATTTTTTTGTGGGAAAATTAAACATATTATTGTATGAAGACTAGTATCTGGCAGATTACCAGTGCTTATTAAGATTTAGCTAATCATATTGCATCTTTGGGAAAGCCTAAGGAAAGAAGAACTGAAAGAGAAATGCAAAGGAGAAATTAATTTTAAAATAAGACATCAAAGATAAAAAATAAACAGAAAAAACTATTTATGGAGCTAATATTATAAAATGAAGTAAAAACCAGCAAGATGTTGGCAGGATTAATTTTTTAAACATAACAATGAATATGAAAAGTATGTCTGAACACTGAGTTGATGACAGAGATGAAAAGTTTCAGAGAACAGTCCAATTGAAGGCTATTGAACTAAAAGGGATATGTCAGTAACTAAAATTAAAACACTTAGAAAGGACAAACTCAGTGCCCAATAGCATGTGAAATGAACATGATGGATCCCATAAAGTAAAGGAGTGAACAAATTTGAACAGAAAAAAAAGTTCTCATAATTACTATCATAGAAAACTACAGAAATCAGGAAAAAAAATCAGAGCTTGGATTAAAAGGTTATACAGTATTTCAGGAGATTTGATACAAATTGCTTAACAGGGATTACCTATAAGATTTCTGAAATTTAAGATTAAAGAAAGAATTCTACAGGTTTTCAGACATTAATCTCAAATCTTTTCAAAGAGGAAACACTTCTGATGGTCCTAAGGTCTCTACAGAAGAACACCAATGCCATAAGATAGTAAATTAATACATACAAAGTTCTGAGGGACAAAATGTATTTATTATCTAGAAGTTTACACACATATAAGTTGTCATTCAAATAGAGGCAATCAAAATGCTCATCTGAATAGAGACTAAGACAAGATGACATTCATGATCACTTTGAGAAAAAGCAAAAACAAATGAAATCCTGCCAACCAGGAGATGAATGAATAAGATGATTTTGCTTTTCAAAAAAGGAGAATGAGCTATATTAAAAGTATATGTGTGTGAATGCCCACATATATGTTCCCTTTTGTGTATGTTTAAAACTAGTCCATTTCTTTCTTTGTGTTTATTTTTAAGCAAAATTTTATCCCTCCTTTTGGTTGACAGTTTATTTGTTAGAGGGTAATACAGAAAGTAAATATTATAAGTCTGGATACTGTACCAATAATAATAGTTA
>SJYT01028874.1:35874-65844 GCA_006410635.1 Cephalophus harveyi | reverse complement strand
TGGATGGCATCACCGACTCGATGGACATGAGTTTGAATGAACTCCAGGAGTTGGTGATGGACAGGGAGGCCTGGCGTGCAATTCATGGAGTCACAAAGAGTCAGACACGACTGAGTGACTGAACTGACTGACTGACCCATTCCAATATTCTTGTGCTTCCCTTGTGGCTCAGCTAGTAAGGAATCCACCTGCAATGCAGGAGACCTGGGTTCGATCCCTGGGTTGTGAAGATCCTCTGGAGAAGGGAACGGCTACCTACTCCAGTATTCTGGCCTGGAGAATTCAATGGACTGTATAGTCCATGGGGTTGCAAAGAGTCGGACATGACTGAGCGACTTCCAGTTCACTTCACTTCAGGGGAAGTTTCAAAGGAAGAAGCAGCCCTGAGATAGGAAATAACAAGAGGACATTCTTGAGTAGAGAAGAAAGAATAAAGAAAGATGTAGAGGAGGCCGAGCTCAGGATAAGTTCAGAGAACAAGGGGTCAGCAATATGGTACATGTCAGGGAGCCATGGTGGTAAGTTGGATTCATATTGGAGACGTGAAGTCTATCTTAAAAAAAAAAAAAGGAAGAAGAAGAGAAGTCTAGACTTAATCCTGTAGGTGTCACGGATATTTATTTGAGGAGAGATGAAAATAAAGTAGTGCTTTAGGGCAATTACTGTGGTGGCTAGGGTGGGGAGAGATAGCATGGGGGTAAAAGGAACAGGTGAGGGTGATGGCAGAGCATCACAAAAATCTTCCCTGACCCACATGAATCTCTGCATCACATGCAGTAAAGGAAGAACGTCCCTTCTAGCACTTACATATTCAGCATTTTCTCTTATCCCAATTCGATTTTGGTGAGCCTCTCTTTTCCAAGCATGACTCCTGGCTCCTCATCTGGCCTGGAGAATTCCACGGACTGTATAGTGCATGGGGTCACAAAGAGTCGGACACGACAGAGCGACTTTAACTACACTTCCTGAGAACGGGGGCTTTATTTGTTCTTTTCCTCTTCCTCCTCTCTGTGTCAACAGCCCAAATGCCCTCTCTGCTATGGCCAGCCATAGTCCTCACTCAGGATGCAAAGACTGGAACTTTCTTTCTGCTTTTGTTTAACCACTTTTCAACATCAATCTAGGACATCCATTTAATTCAGAGGGTTAAAAATAAATAAATAAATAATTGACAAGAAGATGAGGGAGGAGGAGATGTACCTGTGTCATAATGAAAAGCCAAGCTTTGATTATGATCCTTTAAAGAAAAATACAAGACAGCATTTGTTGAACATTATTATATATCTTGTATTTCACATGGGTTACCTCATTGCGTTCAGTTGGCAATCCTATGAGATAGCTGCTGTTATTTACAGGTGAGAAAACTGCACAGAAAAGTTCAATAATTTGGTCAACAGTCCATACCAAGTGAGAGAGTCAGAATTTGAATGACGTCTCTCTGCCCATAATCTTAACCACTGCTTGTGGACCTAGATGTTGTTGTTTAGTCGGTAAGTCCTTTCCGACTCTTTGCGACTTCATGGACTGTAGCCCACCAGGCTCCTCTGTCCATGGGATTTTAGTTCCTCAACCTGAACCCTTCTGCAACACAAAGCCACTGTTGCTTGAATGTTTACTGAAGGAGTTGATCCCATCAGGGTAAGACTTTGTTCAGTTCAGTTCAGTCACTCAGTCGTGTCCAATTCTTTGTGACCCCATGGACTGCAGCATGCCAGGCTTCCCTGTCCATCACTAACTCCCAGAGCTTACTCAAACTCATGTCCATCGAGTCGGTGATGCCATCCAACCATCCCATCTTCTATCATCCTCTTCTCCTTCCACCTTTAATCTTTCCCAGCATCAGGGTCTTTTCACATGAGTCAGTTCTTCACATCAGGTGGCCAAAGTATTGGAGTTTCAGCTTTAGCATCAGTCCTTCCAATGAATATCCAGGACTGATTTCCTTTAGGATGGATTGGTTGGATCTCTTTACAGTCCAAGGGACTCTCAAGAGTCTTTTCCAACACCACAGTTCAAAAGCATCAATCTTTTGGTTCTCAGCTTTCTTTACAGTCCAACTGTCACATCCATACATGACTATTGGAAAAACCATAGCTTTGACTAGATAGACCTTTGTGGGTAAAATAGGTTGGTCATAACTTTTCTTCCAAGGAGCAGGCGTCTTTTAATTTCACGGTTTCAGTCACCATGTACAGTGATTTGGAGCCCCCCCCCCCCCCAAATAAGTCTGTCACTGTTTCCATTATTTCCCTTTCTATTTGTCATGAAGTGATGGGACTGAATGCCATGTTTTCTGGATGTTGAGTTTTAAGCCAACTTTTTCACTCTCCTCTTTCACTTTCATCAAGAGGCTCTTTAGTTCTTCTTCACTTTCTGCCATAAGGATGGTATCATCTGCATATCTGAGGTTATTGATATTTCTTCTAGAAATCTTGATTCCAGCTTGTGCTTCATCCAGTCCAGCATTTCTCATGATGTACTCTGCATAAATAAGCAGAGTGACAATATATAGTCTTGATGTACTCCTTTCCCAATTTGGAACCAGTCTGTTATTCCATGTCCAGTTCTAACAGTTGCTTCTTGACCTGCATACAGATTTCTCAGGAGGCAGGTAAGGTGGTCTGGTATTCCATCTCTTTAAGAATTTTCCACAGTTTGTTGTGATCCACACAGTCAAAGTCTTTAGTTCTTCTTCACTTTCTGCCATAAGGATGGTATCATCTGCATATCTGAGGTTATTGATATTTCTTCTAGAAATCTTGATTCCAGCTTGTGCTTCATCCAGTCCAGCATTTCTCATGATGTACTCTGCATAAATAAGCAGAGTGACAATATATAGTCTTGATGTACTCCTTTCCCAATTTGGAACCAGTCTGTTATTCCATGTCCAGTTCTAACAGTTGCTTCTTGACCTGCATACAGATTTCTCAGGAGGCAGGTTAAATGGTCTGGTATTCCCATCTCTTTCAGAATTTCCCACAGTTTGTTGTAATCCACACAGTCAAAGGCTTTGGCATAGTCAATAAAGCAGAAACAGATGTTTTTCTGGAACTCTCTTGCTTTTTCAATGATCCAATGGATGCTGGCAATTTGATCTCTGGTTCCTCTGCCTTTTCTCAATCCAGCTTGAACAGCTGGAAGTTCATGGTTAATTACTGCTAAAGCCTGGCTTGGAGAATTTTGAGCATTACTTTGCTAACGTGTGAGATGAGTGCAATTGTGCTATAGTTTGAGCATTCTTTGGCATTGCCTTTCTTTGGGATTGGAATGAAAACTGACCTTTTCCAGTCCTGTGGCCACTGCTGAGTTTTCCAAATTTGCTGGCATATTGAGTGCAGCACTTTTACAGCATCATCTTTTAGGATTTGAAATAGCTCAACTGGATTTCCATCACCTCCACTAGCTTTGTAGTGATGCCTCCTAAGGCCCACTTGACTTTGTTACTGGGGATTAAATTGCAAAGCCCTAATATTTTCAATGCTAAATAGCTCTCAGGTGGAAAGATTTTAGCCTGCCAGACAAATGTCATTTTTTAATTAATTCCATATCACTGAAGACAACCAGACCTCCTACATTGAATTGATGGGACTTCAGACAAAAACAAAGAAATCTGAGTGACCTAAAAAAAAATTGACAATTTCTATTAGGTTTATTTGAAATAGAGAGAGGAATTCTCAGGGGCTTCCCTGGTGGCGCAGAGGTTAAAGCGTCCGCTTCCAATGCGGGAGACCTGGGTTCGATCCCTGGGTCGGGAAGATCCCCTGGAGAAGGAAATGGCAATCCACTCCAGTATTCTTGCCTGGAGAATCCCACGGACGGAGAAGCCTAGTAGGTTACAGTCCACAGGGTCGCAAAGAGTCGGACACGACTGAGTGACTGAACTGAACTGAACTGTCCTTGGAGCCTCAGTGTAGTGCCCTGAAGAGTAGTGAAAATTCTGTTGCTTGAGTGTCTGGCATTGTCTAAGATTTGATAGGAAGGGAGCTAAGAAAGGGAAGAGAGTGGGGCACCTGAAGTATGAGGGAGGAAGGGATGGTGAAAAGGAGGGAAGGAGAAATTAAGGGGAAGAGAGATTTTCTGGGTATTCTCCTGCCTTGAGAATGATGCTTTTAGCTTTTGGTGAATTAACTAAGTTAGAGCCTCCTTTGGTTCAGTTGAGAAGGCAGTATGATAGGATGGAGAGATCGTGGATTGTTAAGGGAGGCATGTTTGGATTTCAAGTCCTGGTTTTCCCACTGCCTGCATAACTTCTGAGTCTCCTGAAATAAAATAGCTAATTTTTTAAGGATTGTTTTATATATATGAGAGGGTGAGAAATGGAATATTTCCTGCCATATCACTAACAAAGGATTTCAAAGTCATCAGAGATTGGAGCCCACCAAGGTGAGCCCCTGAGTCTAAGGAAACTCAGAAAAGAAAATACCTGCCACCTACCAGACATGAGTCTGCAGCCACTCCTTGCTGCCACTCCCTGCAGCCACTCCCTAGGATGACTGTGATGTCAAAATATAAGATACTGGCCCCAGATAGCATATCAAAAGAATGATTTCAGTGAGCCCAGATTCTTACATCTTCCCATACAAAGAAAAACACTAAATTCCTTAACTTGGACTGTCTGGTTTTCTTTACTTAACAATCATCTTTTGATATTGTGACTACCTGCACTTCATTCCAAGACTTCTAGAGAGCCCCTGGCTCCTCTTCTTGGCTCCTCAGAGCAGGTTTCTCAGGATTACTTGAGAGCTGCCTCTGGGCTTAAGTCCTAAAAATTCCCACTGAGTAAAACCTAATTCTTCACTTTTCAGTTCAGTTCAGTTCAGTCGTTCAGTCCTGTCCGACTCTTTGCGACCCCATGAATTGCAGCACGCCAGGCCTCCCTGTCCAACACCAACTCCNTTTTCTGGAACTCTCTTGCTTTTTCCATGATCCAGCGGATGTTGGCAATTTGATCTCTGGTTCCTCTGCCTTTTCTAAAGCCAGCTTGAACATCAGGGAGTTCACGGTTCACGTATTGCTGAAGCCTGGCTTGGAGGATTTTGAGCATTACTTTACTAGCATGTGAGATGAGTGCAATTGTGCGGTAATTGGAGCATTCTTTTGCATTGCCTTTCTTTGGAACTGGAATGAAAACTGACCTTTTCCAGTCCTGTGGCCACTGCTGAGTTTTCCAAATTTGCTGGCATATTGAGTACAGCACTTTCACAGCATCATCTTTCAGGATTTGAAACAGCTCAACTGGAATTCCATCACCTCCACTAGCTTTGTTCGTAGTGATGCTTTCTAAGGCCCACTTGACTTCACATTCCAGGATGTCTGGCTCTAGGTGAGTGATCACACCATCGTGATTATCTTGGTCATGAAGATCTTTTTTGTACAGTTCTTCTTTGTATTCTTGCCACCTCTTCTTAATATCTTCTGCTTCTGTGAGGTCCATACCATTTCTGTCCTTTATTGAGCCCATCTTTGCCTGAAATGTTCCCTTGGTATCTCTAATTTTCTTGGAGAGATCTCTAGTCTTTCCCATTCTGTTGTTTTCCTCTATTTCTTTGCATTGATTGCTGAGGAAGGCTTTCTTATCTCTCCTTGCTATTCTTGGAACTCTGCATTCAGATGCTTATATCTTTCCTTTTCTCCTTTGCTTTTCTCCATTTTTAGGTTGTGAATATTTTTTTAAGTCCACAAGAATATAAGTTTTAAAAATTCTTGATAATAATAATCATTAAATGAAGGCCCATTTATTCAAAGTCTTGAGAACTACCATCTTGTATTAATTTAAGAGGCCTCAGAATTAAACAATTTGCAGAATTCACACCTTCTTTTGGAATTTCAAATCTGTTATTGCTAAGAAATAATGGTTGAATTAAACTAGAATGACCTCAGATAATTTTAGTAGATGATAGTGCTCATCTGAAACAAAAACAACCTTAATGGATTTGCTGAGCCATTGGGAAGAGAGAATGTTGGTGAAGTCACCAAATTGTCAGGATTTTTCATTTAGCTTTTCTAACGTCATCTCGATCAGTTTTAGAGCAAAATATAATTATTTGCAACATAAGAATCACCAGGAATGTGCTAAGTTGCTTAGTTTCCAGTTAGATCTTGAGACAAGATGTGTTTGTGGGTGTGTGTGGCTGTGCAGGGTGACTTACAGGATCCTAGTACACCAACCAAGGATTGAACCTGGGCCCTCAGCAGCAAGAGTGTGCAGTCCTAACTATTGTACTGCCAGGGAATTTCCCCCAATTTTGTTTATTTCTGTTTTTAAGAGTTCTCTTTCCAAGATCTGCTGGGTTGGAAGCTTGATACTTCAAGGGTCTAGTCTTAGCTTCGAAGCTTTTCCCTGACTTTCCTGTTTTGTTTTCTTGCCTGAGGCCAGATGTTGAGCTCTAGTGCCAGGGTCTTATCCAAACAAATGACCCTCTCTCTCCAATCTCTGCAGAGGATGTTGGGGGATGGGGATATGAATGGGGTGGGGGTGGAGGGCTAGCTCTCCAACACTACTGTAAGTGCCTCTTAAGCAAGGCTATTGTGTTTGGTTGGCGGTGGGGAGGGGGGGGTTGTTTTTATAAATTATCCCCAAGTAATGACAACAGTTGTATATTCAATAGATATTCTTGCTGGATTTCTGAGTTCCTTAATTTCAGAGTGTGTAAAAACAATGTGCCTCCATTGTAACCAATTTCAAAATTCAGGGAATGAGCAAGATAGGTGTGCATGCTGTATCTTTTCCCTGCCCAACAGAGAACTGGTTTGTGGGGGAGGAATGCGGAATACAGTGGGGAGGAGGGGGTAGATATCTTTCTCTCTTCTGTTCAAGTATTATCCAGAGATCGAAGTTGAACATCAATGCAATTTCTCAGATTTCCCTGAAATTAGGAATCCTATGTGTTAACGTAAGAAAACAGCAAGACTGTCACAGGCTCTGGCAGGGTCTCTGCCTGAGGCTGCCTTCCTCACTTTTTCATTTGGTTAGAGTCAGCTCAGCCACCCCTCCTCAGGGAAATCTTTCCTAACACCTCTCCAAATACTGTAGGTTAGGGGCTCAAACTTCCTTTTAACACTGTCTTCACCTCTGTGTAACACTCTCAGTCATTGATTACAAGTTGATTGCCTTGCCAGAGCATTTGTTTCTCAAGAGATTTTTTTTCAGTCCATTTGTACAAAGTAGTGGAAGACCTGGTATATGATAGGCATTTGAGAACCCTTTGCTCCTGAAAGGAAAGAAGAGGGGAAGGGCGAGAGGCGGGGAGGGAAAGAGAGGAAGGGAGGGAGGGGAAGAGGAAATTCCATTCATCTCTGTCCTCATTCTCAGCCTCACTTCTCTCCCTACCCCTACCCGCTACCCTGCTCTGCTTGATGAGGTAACAGTTTCTACCTCAGTTACCAGCAGAGATCAGCAGTAGAGGTTCTGTGCATTAACAGCAAAGGAAGGAAGGAAAAAAGAAACAAAATGCATTTGGCATTCCCAATTCATCAAAGTTTCTCCTTTTACTAGGTGTCTTCAATCTGGCACAGAATAATTGAGAATGGCAGAAAGCCCACACAAAAATGAACAGGACTTTCATGCACCAAAATAGCATACTTTGAAAATTCTCCCATTCCAATCAAACCTTTTGTTCATAGTCACATCTAGCTAGCTTCCTGCAAGAAAAAGGTTGTGAGTTCTAACTTTGGTTTTGATGGGAGTGGTGATTTGGGTTTTCCTTTTGTTTCAGTTTGTTCATCTGTAAAATGAGTCTGTGTTTCAAAATGTGAGTTGTAATTCATTAGTAAATTATTTTATCAATTTGGTGGGTGGTGACTGGCAATAAAATTGAAACCAGAGTGTAATGATTTGGGTAAAATAAGGATTGTTTCATAAAACATGGTTTTGGTTATATTGTATATATACCAGAGGCTTCCTGGGTGGCTCAGACAGTAAAGAATCTGCCTGCAATGCAGGAGACCTGGGTTCGATCCCTGGTCAGGAAGATAACCCTGGAGGAGGGCATGGCAACCCACTCCAGTATTCTTGTCTGGAGAATCCCATGGACAGAGGAACCTGGTGGGCTACTCTCCACAGGGTTGGAAAGAGTCAGATACGACTGAGCAACTGACACTATAATTGTGTATACTAGAGGTACTAGGTCATGGTGGAAAATGTGCTTCTTACTGTGTCATCACAGTCAAAAACTTGAAAAAACTGGATTGTATGATAAATGAAGCTCCTCTAATCTTAATCTGTGTGAATTTGGCAGGACTGCAGTGTAGTTACTCTAATAGAGGGGAAAGAGGAACTGGCAAGAATTAAAGAGAGATCAGGACAGTTTACAACAGTAAACAGACTATAAGAACAGGAGGAACTGACAGAAGAGCACCATAAAGTTTCAAAATAGAAATCCTTTACAAGATTGGGCAATTGGGCCCTTCCCACTTTCTGAGCCTTAAATCTCTGACCTGTCTGTTACTTTTATTTAATGAGTTGGGAAGAACCGTGGTATTTTCATAAATTGTTCCTTCTGGCCCCACCCTTACTCTTCTCCTCTACTCATATATAACTCATCTTCTTCCCTCTTGGCAACTCCCCCCCCATCCCATCCCCATGCTCCCACATACATGTGCTCACACCTCTTTCAATTCATGTTTGTTGGTCAGTTGCATGTACCCCACATGGAGCCAAGAAGTGTGTGTCAGTGTCAGAATGTGGGGTCTAGACACATGTGGGGTGGGTAAAGCGGTGGAATGATTCCCTGCAGCATCCTGAATCTTCCCAAGGACACAGATCAGTATAAATTCAAAACACATATGTAAATCCCAAACATTGTTTCAATTCACATTGAAGGACTATGTCAGTATTTATTATAATTACTTTTTAATCAAGAGGCATTATGAGCTTTAAAAGTTTGAGAATCACTGGTCAATAGAGTCAAAAGTGCCCCCCTCTCATTACCCACTAACTCCAATCACCTGTCTTTGTTTCAGGGTATTAAGGCCAGCCAGCATCAAGGAGATCCAACTAGAGAGAGATGGAAGTGGGTCTTTGAAATCCTAGTGCAGAATGACTGGTTTGGCCCAAAGCAAGAGTTTGGGCCACAGAGCAAGGACAGTCTGATTTCTAAAGTCCCTCCTAGGTACTAGATTCTTAACATCTAAGATTTCTAGCATTTAATGGACAAATGAGAAGTGATAGGAGGTTTTAGCAAGTACCTACGTCTGTTTTGTGATTAGGGGGTCCAGCCGTAGGAGAAGGAGACGAGAACTTTGTGTATAAGCTTTGGCTCCCTATTGTGGCTATGGATGCTTCTGGACAATGCTTAGCCGAAACCTGTGAAAGAATGGATTGTTCTCAATGCTTGTGTCAGGAAAAGGTGTTAGAAACCTTTGCTCCAGATTCTCTAGCAAGCTCTGAGTCACAGCTGGAAATTAGAGGTGGGTGGGTCAAATCCTGGCTTCCCAGGGTTTCAGTTCTTTGCAGCTGACCAATCAGATGACCTTTGACATCTGGCTTGACCTCTGTTTCTCATTCCTTTTTTTTTTTTCTGTTAAATTAGTACGTTTAAAAGTAGTGGTAGTAGTAGAAAAAGTAGTAGAAATGGAAGAAGCAGTAAATATTATTCTCATTTTATATATTAGAAGAAAGCTGAGGCACAGAAAAGTTAAATACCTTGCCCCAGGGTACCTGGGTATTTGTGTACGTGACTGAGTCTGCAAACGCCGGAGTCTGTGTGACTTCAAAGTGAGTAATTGGTATTGGTTGCTGGGAGCTGGGGTGAAAGGGGCTGAGGAGAAAGCTGAAGACTGGTCTGGCCCCACCCTGGAAGAGTATTGGAATGGTGCTGAGTCACAGCCCTTCTAGGTTCCCACTCTGAAAATGTCTATAGCCTAGAGCCAGGATCCTCAAATGTTTTTGCTCCTGTATCTTTCTGAAGGAGGTTTGAACAACCGTATCTTTTTGTACATTTTTTTCTTTTTCAGTCACTCAGTTGAGCCTGACTTTTGTGACTCAACCGACTGTAGCCCGCCAGTCTCCTCTGTCCATGGGATTTTCCAGACAAGAATACTGGAGTGGGTTGCCATTTCATTTTCCAGGGCATCTTCCCACCCCAGGGAACGAACCTGAGTCTCCTGCTTGGCAGGCAGATTCTTTACTACTGAGCCACCAGGGAAGCCCTCTTTATATACATTTTAAACTTGACATCTAACATTTATCACTGTAAGCTTAAAGAGTTATAAGAATTGTGACTTGAGGGCTTAGTTGCAATGTGGCATGTGGAATCTTCCCCAACCAGGGGTCAAACCTGTGTGGGAGGCAGAGTCCTATCCACTGCACCATCAGAGAAGTCCTGAACTCATATTTTGATCTCTCTTTCATGTAATTTTTTTTCCTTTTTAAAAATATGATTATATATGCCCACATAGCAACAAAGACCAAGCACAAAAATAAATGAAATTAAAAATTTTTAATGTATTATTTATTTATTTGGTTGCACCAGGTCTTAGTTGCAGACTGTGGATCTTTTAGTTATCAAACTTGGGCCCCCTGAATCATTGGACCACCAGGGAAGTCCCAACTTTGTCTTAATATAATTTGGTAAAAAAGTATTTTATTGATTCTCTGTTATACATACTTTTCTGTCAGAAAAAACATCAATTGACATTCATTTAAAAATATTTCCAATGACAGAAGCTTCTAATTGTTTAAAAAATAGTACTGTTACTAGTAGTAGCATTTATCAAAACAACAGATATTACAAATTTTTATAATTAGTCAGCATTATTTCACTTCTTAAGAAGTGAAATTCGTCAGCATTATTTCACTTCTTAAGAAGTGAAATTTTATTGGGAATTTGTCTCTTCGGGAGATGGAAAAAATGGGGAGGTGTTTATGGTTCCTTGGATTAAAATAATTGTGGGACTGTCCCTTTGAAGTCCCAGAGGATTTTATACCCTAGAGCAATGAATGCATCATTTAACAGGATTAGGGAAGAGGGAGAGGTAATTTTTTTTCCCCGAAAAATGGCAAGAGGGCAGTTGCGAAAGATAGGAAAAGAAAACCAGGGTTGCAGGTGCCCTCTGAGGCACGCCAATTTTATGGAAGAACACGAATGAAAACAGTGGGCCTGGAAATTGAGTCCTTCAAAACTATCCGTGGTCCTGTACCCTTCTTGGAGGATTACCATGCTGGAACCCCTGGCAGCCCTGCCGGTCTCTGTGTTAATTGGGCCCCCTCATGAGCCCAGGGGAAGAACTGGGTCATGGTAGCAGTAACCAAGCAGGGCTCTTTGTTCCCTACTCCGGGGAAATGGCAGCGCACTCCAGTGTTCTTGCCTGGAGAACCCCAGGGAGAGGGGAGCCTGGTGGGCTGCCGTCTGTGGGGTCGCACAGAATCGCACACGACCGACGCGAGCCAGCAGCAGCCGCCGCCAGGGTCTTTAAACAGCCTGACCTCTCCTTCGTGATCCTCCTGAGTCATTCTGGAGTCACTGGGAGTGGCTTTCTTGTGCTCACAAACCGATCTTCTGGGCTGTTTTGTGGTTTCTGCCGTTTGCTAATCTGCTATAGCCTGGCACAGCCAGCTGCTAGCCCTTTAGCTGCCAGAGCCAAGTAAAGGGTCACGCGAAGAAGCTGAGCATCAGTCCTCTAGACCCATCGATCTCCTCTGGCTCTCACCGTGGCCTCCCGAGGGAAGATCGGCCCCACCCTCAACCAGTGTCTTCCCGGGCAGAGAGAAGGTCTTGGCAGGGAAAGTACTTCCTGCTGACAGTTATTAACAAGAGTTTGTGAAACTAATCTTCCCATTTGGTCTCCCTTTTGGTTCCGGAGTGGTGATAAATGCCCAAAGTGGGCTGAAATACCAGGTGCTCTGAAAGAGGACCCTCATCCCAGCCTGCCTTTTATATTTCAGCATCTCCCATCCATGGCTCTTACCCTTGACCTTTTGTCTCCTTGGTGAACTCATACTGACCCTTTCCATCTCAGTGCAATCTCTCTATTTTAGGATGACTTCCCTTTCCTCTGATGGCTTCAAGATTGTTTTGTTTTTTTTTTTTTGCTATCTCTCTGCTCATTTTGGTACATTTGCTCTTACATATTACATTTCTTTCTCTCCAATTAGCCTATGGGCTCCTTAAGGACAAGGTAGGACTGGGTTTGCTAGACTTTTCTCTGTCTTGTTATCTTTTGGTGCAGAAACAGAAGCCAGTGGCTCTCCTTAAGACACTCTAAGTGTCTTTGAGTGCTCAGCTATCTGGAGAATAACCAGCTTATTCCACAAACTTCTGTGACTATAGAGAAGTTTGAAGGATGCTGAAGGTAGGGGTCAGAGGCCTCTGGGCCAGAAGCTGTTGAACACAGCCGTGGTAGACACAGCATGCAGACAGAATCTCCATTCCTTGCCTACTGTGAAGCAAGGGCCTGTGGGATTCTCCTGCTTTGGGGGATGAGATAAACAGTTAATGGAGAACCAGCCTATTATTTGAACTCATCCCCCTCCAAACAATGCTCTGCTTGATAAAGTCTCTGAACCTTTTCCAAGGGGAGGCAAGGGCAGGAGGCTGAGCGATAAGATCTTCTGGCCTGGATTTGGAAGGATCTGGATTGTTCTAGGGGAATTCACCTTATCAGGATTTTATTCAAAAAAGCCCCTGACTCAGATCTGTAGAGTCTATTCACTGCATTTGGTATACAACAGTGCTACTCAAGATGTGATCTACCACTAGCAGCATGAAAATATCTTGGGAGTATGAAGAGTGTAAATGTTGGGCCCCTCTCCAGACCTACTAATCAGATTTCCTGGGTGAGGCCCAGGAAGCTGCGTTTTAACAAGCTCTCCAGATGATTTTTTTGTATACTGAAATTTAGCAAGTACTTGTATTGGATACACACACACATTCCTTCTCTGGCTTGCTATTTTTCTCTCTCTCTCACACACACACACACACACACACACACACCGAGCTGCCTATAGCTGCTAATGCCACTTGGTCATTTCCCTCATCAGGGCCCTGGGATTTGTTTTTCTCCACTGTGGACCTTGTTCATTTCCTGCTGCTTCCTAGAGGTTGGGAGAGGAAAGTGAGGGAGCCTGAAGGCAGGAGGGAGGGGGACGGGGTTAGCTGAGGCAGTGAGCTTTCAGGAAAGAAAAGGAAAATGCTTAGAGACAATGTTCCTTTGTGAAGAGGTAGCTTTATGTTGATGGAGCTGCAAGTCATTAGCGATGTGGGTGCGCGCGGGTGCGCGCGAGAGGCGGGAGCTGACCCGGTCATCCTCCAGGGACAGATCGCCCTCTGCTGCCGACGGATAAATAATACTCTGGCACTCTGGGGCAGCCAAGGAAAAGAAAAAGAGTCCCTGGAGCTGGGGTGGGAGAGAGGACGTGACTAAGGCCAAGAGGTCACAAAGTCACCACTTCTCAGGCAGTAGAGGAATCTTGTTCCAATCTTGTTTGCAGGAAGGACGAAGAAGCCAATTCAGTGCGTGTTTCAAGGACCCGTTCAACAAATAGCTGAGTTCTGCCAAGATCTCTGCCGGCTCTCATGATTCCAAGCTCTCAGCTTGACTTGGCTCAGTGGACACTCATTCCCCATTACCTCACCTTGAAAGGAAAAGAAGGGGTGTTTAAAATAGGAAGAGGGATTACAAAAAGAAGAAGTTTTTTTTTGTTTTTTTTTTTTTTTTTTTTTCCGGTGAGGGCATCTAGGGGGAGTCAGTCAAGCCTCAGACTTTTTTCGAAAAATCTCATTTTCTCAGAATCTCTCATTTCCTTTTTTCTCCACGAAAGCATTATGTCTCTCCATCTTCTCTTACGAGGGAACACTTACTCTGCAAATGTGGAATCAGCCCTTCTTTATTGCCCCATTTTATTGCTGTTGGGAATTATGGGTCATGTAGGTCACTGGTGAAGAGAGCAAAGATTTGTTCCCAGAATAAAAGCTCAGGCACAGCAGTTGCTCCTGCCAAGCATGGGCAGTGACCCGTTTCCTCCAGGTTCTTGTTTTTGCCACTTCCCAGCTGTGACTGGAGCGGGGTACCAGTAGACCATCACCCCTGTATCCCCAAGTCTTGGAACTTCTATAGACTGTAGGACTCCTGCTGGGGAGATACCATGAGGGTCTAGAAAGTTACTTAAACTGCCCTAAAGGGGTGAAGGTGGAGTGGAGGAAGGGAGGAGAAGGAAAGGGGGGGAGACGAAGGGTGGAGGTGAAATGAGAACAGCAAAATTTTCAAAATGTTCTGGTATCATGGGACATTCTGGCTTTTGCCCAAAACATCTTCATGTGCAGAGTAAGTCTGTGTAGTTCCAAACCCCTCAACAAAACCATGTCTTAGGTAAACGTTTGGTTGTTTGCTTGGTTTTGGTCTGTGCTGTGCTTAGCTGCTCAGTAGTGTCCGACTCTTCGTGACCCCATGGAATGTAGCCCGCCGGGCTCCTCTGTCCACGGGGATTCTCCAGGCAAGAATACTGGAGTGGGTTGCCCTGCCCTCCTCAGTTTTTGGTCTGCTTGGGACCAAATATCTTTTGTAAGTTGCTTCAGTTGTGTTCAACTCTGTGCGACCCTGTGGACTGCCAGGCTCCTCTGTCCATGGGATTCTCCAGGCACAAATACTGGAGTGGGTTGCCATTCCCTTCTTCGGGGGATCTTCCCAACCCAGGATAAAATATGCATCTCTTATGTCTCCTGCATTGGCAGGGATGTTCTTTACCACTAACGCCACCTGGGAAGCCCCGTCTGGGTCTTCAGATAACCACACTTGGATGATCTGAACTGTATGACCCCCAGATATATGCTGGTTATCTATTCATATTAAAATCAAAGCACCTTATACCCTGCCTTGTGGTGATGGTACTTGGCAGACAGTTTCATCTCTCATAAGTGATCTACTTTGTTGTGGGTAAGGTTGGATCTCTGGAGCAGTTTTGTGCCTGGAGTTGGACCAGAACTCCAGGTACCAGGGGCATAATCATAAACACTTTGGGTGGTGAGAGTGATCTGGTCTCTGCAAACATAGGCAGGTCGGGAGTTTGGGAGAGTAATGGTTCATAGAGGGTGTGATTGTAACAACATATGGTGGTGAATTGTAACCAGAATTATTGTAGAGATCTTTTCACAATATGTTTAAATAGTGAATCATTATATTGTACACCTAAAATAAATATTCTGTTATATATATATGCCACTTATATCTCAATTAAAAAGTAGAGAGTGTGAGTAGCTACATAATTTGCAAGACTCAAGGCAAAATGAAAATTCAGGGCCTCTTGTTCAAAACTGTATTAAGAATTTCAAGATGGAAACAATAAACATAACATTGTAAAGCAACTATACTCCAACACAAATTACTTAAAAAACTAAAACAAACAAACAAAAAAATGGTAACAGCAGAACATTAAATGTGGGGCCCTGGTAAGCATGGGGCTCTGTGTGATTGCACAAGTTGAAGGCCATGGAGCCAGCTCTGATAGAGGCTCCCCTTGTGAGTGTGTAGACTAACAAATTCAGAAAGCTGAGATATGTCCTCTCCAGTTTAGATGTCTCTACATTTTAGTGTCATGACTCTCGTGAGACTCAAATCTTCTGTCGGACATTTTTTTGACACTCACATGCTGGTCTTCTCTGTGCTTTGGGGAGGGAAGGATGAAGCCTATGTCCATGTTGGGGAGACACGCCTTGGGGTGAGCAGCAGCAGTATCCAGCGTCAGGGAGGAGACAGTCCAGTCCCCAGATGGCATCTCGTGGTCTGGGAGATGTGGAGCAGTGGCAAAGGTGGCAAGTGTACTTGGGGAGGAAACCTGCAAGTGCCAGGATCATGTTGGGTTTCTTCTGTGATTCCTGCTACAAACAAACAAGAAAGAAAACTGAGATCCAGTGGGAATCAGCTACTCACATTCTAGAGAAGATGACTTGGAGTCATGGTTCAGTTCAGTCGCTCAGTAGTGTCCAACTCTTTGCGACCCCACGAACCGCACCACACCAGGCCTCCCTGTCCATCACCAACTCCCAGAGTCTACCCAAACCCATGTCCATTGAGTCAGTGATGCCATCCAACCATCTCATCCTCTGTCATCCCCTTCTCCTCCTGCCCTCAATCTTTCCCAGCATCAGAGTCTTTTCCAATGTAGTCAGCTCTTTGCATCAGGTGGCCAAAGTATTGGAGTTTCAGCTTCAACATTAGTCCTTCCAAAGAACACCCAGGACTGATCTCCTTTAGGGTGGACTGGTTGGATCTGCTTGCAGTCCTGGAGTCATGGTAACATGTATATTAGATAGGTGTGGCTTTATAGTTTTGGGCTAATGAGGTCTTGGGACACTTTGGGTTGCATAATCAGACATAACTGGTTTGACATGCCTTGTAGCTTAGTCTCATGTTTTAATTTCTACTTATTAAGAGAGTCAATTCCTAGGCAGGTTGAAAGAAGTCTGGGGTCCCCGAGGAGGAGATAGGGGTCTGGGGCTCTCGAAGCAGAGATAAGGGGCTGGAATTTTTAAGGAGGAGGAAAGGCAAACATCTTTCTTTTCCTCTACATTCCTTCAGTTCAGTTCAGTTCAGTCGCTCAGTCGTGTCCGACTCTTTGCGACCCCATGAATCGCAGCACGCCAGGCCTCCCTGTTCATCATCATCTCTCGGAGTTCACTCAGACTCACATCCATCGATTCAGTGATGCCATCCAGCCATCTCATCCTCGGTCGTCCCCTTCTCCTCCTGCCCCCAATCCCTCCCAGCATCAGAGTCTTTTCCAATGAGTCAACTCTTCTGGATGTTGGCAATTTGATCTCTGGTTCCTCTGCCTTTTCTAAAGCCAGCTTGAACATCAGGGAGTTCACGGTTCACGTATTGCTGAAGCCTGGCTTGGAGGATTTTGAGCATTACTTTACTAGCATGTGAGATGAGTGCAATTGTGTTAGTCACATAAAATGTTTTTTTTCTTTAAGCCCAGAACTGACACAACAAACAACTCAGTTTAAACTAAGGATTATATAGCAACAATGTATCCTGCTTGAGGACAGTTTCTCCTTCCTGAAAACATTCTGACTAATCCTGTTATTTTAAAATGTGAATTATGGGAGTGAGTCTGCCGCTGCTGCTAAGTCACTTCAGTTGTGTCCGACTCTGTGCGACCCCATAGACGGCAGCCCACCAGGCTCCCCCGTCCCTGGGTTCTCCAGGCAAGAACACTGGAGTGGGTTGCCATTTCCTTCTTCAATGCATGAAAGTGAAAAGTGAAAGTGAAGTCGCTCAGTCATGTCCGACTCCTAGCGACCCTCATGGACTGCAGTTTACCAGGCTCCTCCGTCCATGGGATTTTCCAGACAAGACTACTGGAGTGGGGTGCCATTGCCTTCTCCAGGGAGTGAGTCTAGAAAGATCTTTACTGCATTCTTTTGATTTATTGTAATAACTAATTTAAAAAGTATCTAACTCCCTTGCTAACACTAGTGAGGGTGCACTCTCTGTCCCCCTTCTGATGTCTATGTCAGAAGCTTTCTCTGTCCTTTTTCTTACTTTAATGACACTCTACTACACAAAAGCTCTTGCATGATCAAGCCTGGTCCAGAGATCATGAATCTGACATCGTTCACCGTAAGCTATCGTGACCACCTAGCCCCCAACTGCCTTTAGTGGCGGTAAGTCCAGTATCTCCTTGGAGATCTTCCCATCTCCCTTTGGAATTGTTTAGGAAAAGGGGGCTCCTGTAGGTCTGGCCAGGTCCTTGCTCGGAGGGAGAAATAGCAACTGGGAGAACTTGAGAGAGTGGAGGAGAAGATGCCTGGTCATTCACTGAAACCAAGGGGGCAGCACCTCTCAAGTTCTTCTTGTGATTTCCTTCCCCTCTTATGCAGAATCGGGGCTGTATCTGTAGGTGAACGAGCCAGTTACATCCTTCTTGACTTTTTTCTCCTCAGAATTAGGATATCCAGATGAGTTTTCAAAACCTCACTTTTCAGTGACATCAGACTAATTAAAATATCGAGACCTAAGCAACACACTGATGACTTTTCATATTAAGGAAGTTAATAGAATATATTAAAAGATGTTTAAAATGTGTGTTTTGAAAATGAAAGTGGTAACCTCTCAGTCATGTCTCACTTTTTGCAAACTCATGGACCGTAGACCGTAGCCTGTACACTGCCAGGCTCCTCTGTCCATGGGATGTCCCAGCAAGAATACTGGAGTGAGTTGCCATTCCCTCCTCCAGGGGATCTTCCCAATCCAGGGGTCAAAACTCTGTCTCCTGTGTCTCTTGCATTGCAGGGAGATCCTTTACTGTCAGAGCCACAAGCATAAAGAAGTTAATAGAATATTAACATATTAAACATATTTAAAATGTGTTCAAAATGTGTATTTTAAAATGTGTTTAAAATATGTATTTAAAATGGTTATAAGTCTCAGTAGTTAAAATTGCAGTTTGGACTGATAATTGATTGTTACAGATTCTTTCTTTTAAGGAAGGTGACAAAATGCATATTGATAAGGAAATGAACCTCTATCTTGATTCCTGATTCTCCCAGGGGCTCTTGGGGAATACAAAGAGAAAAGGGCTCTCTAAGTGGCCCTGAAACGTTGGCTCTGGGGAGAATGCTCACTGGTTATCAGAGCACAGTCAGGAGTCTGTCTTTGTAGAGAAGGCCTAGTGGTGAGTTAGCCGGTGAGGAGGTCAGTTGTTTTGCATAACAGAGATAGGGGAACAACGTTTCTGAGAGGTCAAAGGAAGGGGCATGGGGTTTGAAAACGGGATAAGCAAGGAGGCTTTGGGGAAAAAATGATGATCAAGTTCAGTTTGTTTTTCTATAATGTCTCCTCAAGTGTTCAGTAATGTCTGCTACACACATGCATGCCTTGGGCTAACAAGGAAACAGATAATACTTGCTGTGTATCACATACTATTCTGAGTACTTGACATATACAAACTTATTTAATCTTCACAATAATCTTATGAAGACAGTACTGTTATCCCATTTTTATGGATGAAAAACCTGAGGCACAGAGAGGGTAAACAAATAGCCTAAAATCATTCATGGTTATTTTGAAATATCACTAGAAATTAATATGCTTTTATTTATTTAAATGCAAGTAATTCAAAAGGTTCAAAAATTATACCTCAAAATACCTGATGAATGAATTTTAAGTTGTCAACTTTAAAATTAATGGAGAGATGTAATAAGGACAAGTGTGGGCCAGGACTGACTTTTGTTGATTTGGCTGTTTTGTTTTTCTTTTTCACACTGAAGAGGCCCTGAAACCAAAACTCCAGACACGCAGACACTGTAAGGTAAAATGGTCTAGTGTAGCAAGTATAAAGACATGAGCAATGCTGTGAAGAAATTGAAGTCGGACCGAGTAAGGAGATGGTAAATGAGTTTTTAAAAAAATGTTCCTCCAAAAATTTTTTAAAAGAATGCCCCCCAAATTTCTAGGCCCAGGGAATTATATTCCATAGTGGTAAAATAATTTGTTGATGGTATCACGGATCTACCAACAATTTTTTATCTTTGAACATAAAGTTATACATATTTTAACTTTAAAAGAATTCTTGAGAAGTTGTGGCAAAATGAAAGGGTATCAGAAGGCAGGAAACGTGAAAATATCAATTCCATAAATGAGAAAGGGGCAGATTTCAGAACCTCAGTAGCAAATATTGATCACAGGAAAAAATAAATCTCAGGATAGTGTATTAAATAGTTATATTGACACTTCATAAAGAAAGATGTTATCACTTGGAATGAGTTTTCTAGGAATATTTCCTATCAAATTGTCTGTATTTTATTTTATAATAAGGTTACTAGATGTGTGAATTTGGGTGATGCAATAGTTTCACTCTATCTTGATTTTAGCAAGACATTTACAGAGTTCATTGATATTATTATGGAAATGATGAAAAATGTAACAAGATTCTAATATGGTGTGCTAGGTTGTATGGGTTAAACAGCTCATGTCAATGTGAACTGATTCAGGGTTGTTGCTCCTGTCCTCCTTGGTATTTTCATCAAGGGCTTAAGAAAGTGTTTTTATCAAATTGGAAGATGACAAATTTGGAAACATTATCTAATGAATTAGCTAACAGGGCCAAGATTCAAAAAGATTTTGTTATTTTGGAATAATTACACCAAATAAATGAGAATATTGCATCCTATAATTAAGTCTAGAAACAGATTGAACAGGTATGAGATTTTGAATGAATGATTCTAAAGAAA
Organism: Cephalophus harveyi; assembly: GCA_006410635.1. Classification (NCBI taxonomy): domain Eukaryota; kingdom Metazoa; phylum Chordata; class Mammalia; order Artiodactyla; family Bovidae; genus Cephalophus; species Cephalophus harveyi. The sequence goes on along the minus strand of SJYT01028874.1, from coordinate 45,673 downwards.
ATCCTGTGGAAAACCCTGAGGGGAGGGGAGCTTCATTTTTTTTTAGTTCAGTTCAGTTCAGTCGCTCAGTCGTGTCCGACTCTTTTGCGACCCCATGAATCACAGCACGCCAGGCCTCCCTGTCCATCACCAACTCCCGGAGTTCACTCAGACTCACCTCCATCGAGTCGGTGATGCCATCCAGCCATCTCATCCTCGGTCGTCCCCTTCTCCTCCTGCCCCTAATCCCTCCCAGCATCAGAGTCTTTTCCAATGAGTCAACTCTTCTCATGAGGTGGCCAAAGTACTGGAGTTTCAGCTTTAGCATCATTCCTTCCAAAGAAATCCCAGGGCTGATCTCCTTCAGAATGGACTGGTTGGATCTCCTTGCAGTCCAAGGGACTCTCAAGAGTCTTCCCCAACACCACAGTTCAAAAGCATCAATTCTTCGGCGCTCAGCCTTCTTCACGGTCCAACTCTCACATCCATACATGACCACAGGAAAAACCATAGCCTTGACTAGTATGACTACTAAAAACAGACAAAAAATAAAAGAATTCTTCTTGGAGTGGCCATATCTGGAGCCTTGTATGTGGTTTGGTGGATGTTCCTTTAGGCAAATCTTCAAAGAACGGGAGGATATTCCATGATAATAACACTGTGCAAGAGGCTTTAGTATATTTTCTCATTTAATCCTTGCAACAGTCTTACTTGATAGCTCTTACTATCTTCATTTCACAAATGAAGAAACTGGGACATAATAAGAGTAAACGTTTGCGCCATATCACACAGCTGTTATTAGGATTGAACACAGATCTGGCAGGTTATCCCACACATATACTTAGCCACTATGCATGCTGCTTCTCAGAATGACCAGGTCAGTGTGGTCCTAAGTTAAACTGTGACTTAACACAAATAGTTAGTGAGTCTAGGTCTGTATTTTCAAATATTTTTCAGTTTCACATGGAAAACTTGGCTCCAGAGGGCATAATTAAGACAAAAATTGTAGTCAATATCTGCTATATGTAAGGAAAGACTTTATAATCATTAGAACTTTCCAAAGATGAAATGAGCTACTTAGAGAAAAAATTTTTGTTTGTGTGTGTGTGTGTGTGAGAGAGAGAGAGAGAGAGAGAGAGTCCAGGCTCTAGGTGCTGGAATATGGCAATGATCAAAATTCCTACCCTGAGGGAGTTTCTTGTCAGTGTTTCAGTTTCTTGCACAGTGTATTCAGGATGACTGGTGCCTATCCGAATTCTTCCCAGAAGTGATGGTGTTTGAGTTGGGTCTGTACAAGGTGGGAACTTGGGAACATGGGCTGGTGAAATCAAAGTTTGCAGTCAACTCAATGATTCTTGTTTGTAAGTGGTTAGATAATTTGATGCTTAGGATTTTATGCAAATATTAGCTAAACATACTAAAAAGAAACAGTATTTTTGAAAAATATTTGAAAATGCAGACTCAGACTCTTTAACCATTTGTGTTAAGGCACAGTTTAACTTAGGACTGCACTGACCTGGTTATTCTTCTGAAAGGTAGCATGCATGGTGGCTAAGCATATGTGTGGGATAGCCTGTCAGATCTGTGTTCAATCCACGTGTTATCACTATCACTCACAGTTGTTGCTGTTGTTGTTTTATCAGTTGTTCAAATCAGACTGGCTTTTATGTCTACACAGACTTGTACACAAACATTCAGAGCAGTTTTATTTGCAATAGAAAAAAACTGGAAATATCTCTAATGTCCATCAATAATGGATGGATAAATATATTGATGCTGCTGCTGCTGCGGCTGCTAAGTCACTTCAGTCATGTCCGACTCTGTGCAACCCCAGAGATGGCAGTGCACCAGGTTCCCCTGTCCCTGGGATTCTCCAGGCAAGAACACTGGAGTGGGTTGCCATTTCCTTCTATCTATAGCATGGACTATTACTCAGCAATAAAAAGGAACAAAATATTGATGTATACAATAACATGATGGATCTCAAAATAATTATATTGCATGGAATAAGCCAGATTCCCCCCCCCCAAAAAGAGTACTTTTTGTCCTATTTAGTATATGTAAAACTCTAGAATATGTAAGCTAATCTATAGTGAAGGCAGATCTGTGGTTTTCTGTAGACAGGGTTGGGGAGTGGGGGAGTGAGGGATGGATTACTAAGGAACAGAAGGAAACTTAGGGAAGGCCATGGATGGTACATTGTCTTGATCATGGTTATGGCTTCACAGGTATATATGTGTGTTAAAACTCACCAAGTTCTACTCTTTAACTAAAGGCAGTTTATGATTTGTCAGTTATACCTCAATTAAAGCTGAAACTAAAAAAAAAGTGTGAAAGGAAATACAGGAAGCAATAAGCAATAATTACCTCTTAAGTTAGGACTAGGGAGGTGATAATTTATTTTCTCCTTTTTGTTCTGTTTGTTATAAAAAAAGAAAGGAACTTGAAATGTTTGAAAAATAAGACCACACAAGAGAAAAAAAAAAAAAATCAGGTGGTTTTGAGCCCAGAAATTAATGGATTTGGGGAGACCTCAAAATGGTTGCATGCAGAACAAAAAGGGCCACTGTAAGAAGCTGTTCAGAGGTGGCCTAATTACTAGAACTGCAAAGGCTGAGCTATATAAGCTCCCTCAGAGGCCTCACATTCCTCTTCCCTTGGGGTCAAAGTCTTTGGGATTCAGCAGTAATCAGAGAATAGCATTCTGCCTCTCTGGGATTAAATTAAAGGTCTTTAAGAAATCTGACTATTGTTCACTTTTGGGGGAAAAAAAGTTATTTATCTGGCTGTGTTGGGTCTTAGTTGTGAACTCGGGACCTTCACTGCATCCTTTGGGATTTTTCTTTGCTGCGCACAGACTCTCTAGTTGTGGTACATGGGCTTAGTTGACCCAAGGCATGTGGGATCCTAGTTCCTAGATCAGGGATCCAACATGAATCCCCTGCATTGCAAGGTGGATTCTTAACCACTGGACCACCAGGGAAGTCCCTATTGTTTACTTTCAACAATGTGCTTAGAACATGCAAGGGACTGGGATGGTACTAACTGTCTTTGCTGTTAGTTGTAATCATTGTCATAGCTAACCTCTGCAAAGCCCTCTGCCAGAGGACTTTGTTTAATTTTAATAGTCATCTATGATATGGATATTATTTTTAAATCCCCATTTTACAATGAAGAAATTGAGGCAGAGAACACTCTCTTATCCAAGATAACAGAGCTAATAAGAGGAGGAGCTGGGATTTTAAACTAGGCAATCTCCCTCTAAAACCAGTTTACCTAACCACCAGTTTATACTGCCTCTTTAGGGATACTGAGATGAAAAAGACAGAAGCCCTGCTCTTGAGGTGCCATGGCCTCGTGGGGAAGACTGGCACAGAAACACTGGACCCTAGCATGTGAGAAGCACTATGATGAAGGTGTGTACAACGGAGTGCAGCAAAAAGACCAAGGAAAGCCTCCCTGCCCTGCCTCTGAAAACTGGGTCAGTGGCCCTTGACTTGCACCTTGAAGGTGGATTTGCCATGTGAGGAGGGAGAAAAATACGGCAGGCAAGGGGAACTGCTTGTGTATAAGATACTGGTGAATGAAACATGAAAGCATATTGGGTTTGCGTGTGTGCTCATCGTGTCTGACTCTTTGCACCCCATGGACTGTAGCCCACCAGGCTTCGCTGTCCATGGAATTTTCCAGGCAAGAATACTGGAGTGGGTTGCCATTCCTACTCCAGGGGATCTTCCCCATCCAAGGATTGAACCCACGTCTCTTGCACTTCCTGCATCGGCAAGCAGATTCTTTACCACTGCGCCACCTGGGAAACCCCATATTGGATTTGGAGAATAGCAAATAGTTTGACGAGAGAATAGGGTAGTGCAGAGGGAGATGAGGATAGAGGCGAGGCGGCTTGTTAAGGGTCCTTAAGGGGTGTTGAGGAGTCATGGAAAGTGTATGAGCAGTGTACTGGGGTCCGAACTGTAGAGGTGATGCTGGTGTAACTGCCCCTTGACAACTTAACAAGGAGAACTTAAGATTTTTGCCATAGGTTCAAGAGACCTGAGTTCAAATTGGTTATGACTTTGAAAGAAGAGTTTTTGCTCTGTTTATTGTTTATTTGCTTTTGCTTAGGGAAGCCTACCTTGGGCTATGGGTTCTAGAAAGAGAAAGAAGAGGCTCTAGCAAAATGCTTGTTATTTTCTTGTGAAATAGGAAGAAACACTAGGCATTCCTCATCCATTGTTATTGCTACCTATATAAGAAATTCTTTTCTGGGATGCTTTCAAACAGAAAAAATAGACTTGAATAAGGAATTTATCAAGAAAAGACCCTGATGTTGGGAAAGATTGAAGGCAGAGGAGAAGGGGACAACAGAGGATGAGATGGTTGGATGGCATCACTGACTCAAAGGACATGAGTTTGAGCAAGCTCCGGGAGATGGTGAAGGACAGGAAAGCCCAGTGTGCTGCAGTCCATGGTGTCGCAAAATTTGGACACGACTGAGCGACTGAACGACAACAACAAAGGAATTTATCAAGTTCATGGTGTTAGAAAGTTCAGAGGCAACTTGTTTTATTTTTTATTTTTAAATTTTTGGGGTATACCATGCAGCATGTGGGATCTCAGTTCCCTGACCAAGGACTGAACTGACATCCCCTGTACTGGAAGGCGGATTCTTAACCACTGGACCTCCAGCTGCTGCTGCTGCTGCTGCTAAGTCACTTCAGTCGTGTCTGACGCTGTGCGACTCCATAGATGGAAGCCCACCACCCCCCGTCCCTGGGATTCTCCAGGCAAGAACACTGGAGTGGGTTGCCATTTCCTTCTCCAATGCATGAAAGTGAAAAGTGAAAGTGAAGTTGCTCAGTTGTGTATGACTTTTTGCGACCCCACGGACTGCAGCCTAACAGGCTCCTCCGTCCATGGGATTTTCCAGGCAAGAGTACTGGAGTGGGGTGCCATAGCCTTCTGGGATGTCCCTAAATCCTTGATTTTCATATAACCTCGTTCATGGATTTTAGTAGCCTCCAAATCTTCACACTCGTGGCAGCCTCTGTTTAAGGTGTGATTCTCAACACCTTCAGAGTTTCTGATTTCATTGGCCTAGACATCAGTAGTTTGTTTTCAGCTTACCAGATGATTATTCTAGTGAGCAGCCAGGCCAGCAACAGAGAATCATTATGCTAATCTTCGTTATTCCCATTTCTTCCGTCATAAGCTTAGTTTTTTGTACAGCTGAACTATGTTGAATATAAGAAGAAGAATATAGGCAAACATATAAGAATTGATAATAACTATGCTTCCTGAGACTTATATGTTCCTTATAAGACTTATAAGCTATTTCATTGTATTATCTCATTTCATCCTCTCAATAACAATCCTATGAGATAGAGAATTTTATCTCTTTATCACAGATGAAGAACCTGAGGCCCAGAGAACTGAACTTGGTAGTCCAAGGTCATGCATCTAGCATGTGGTTAAGTTAGGACTTGAATCCAGATGATCTGATTCCAAAATTCCATTCACTTAACCCCTGTTACACATCGTTTGTTCCAGAATTGTGATTGTAAGCGATCTTATTTAGAGTTTCTTTCTCAACTCTTTTTAGTCTCTGACATACTTTTTTTTCTCCCAGTTTTATTGAGATATAATTGACATATTGCACTGTATAAGTTTACGGTTATAGCATAAGGATTTGATTTATATATATCATGAAGTGATTATCACAAGAAGTTTAGTGAACATTCTTTATCTCATATAGGTACAAAATTAAAGAAGTAGGAAAAATTTTTTTGTTGTAATGAGAACTCTTAGGCTTTATTCTCTTAACAACTTACACATGTAACATACAGCAGTGTTATTTTTGCCACGCTGTAGTCCTTGACATACTTTTGTCAGGAATTTGTCAGGGCCTGCCAGGTGACATTTAGGTGGAGTTTTATTTTTAAACCACCTCTTAGTGTCTCCTGAACACAATATATATAAAATCTACTACATTTTATAAACATTGTATCTGTATTATACACATAGAGATTATACCTAGTGTATGTCTGTTGGTATAAAACAGGGTGTGATCTAAATATGTGCTCACAAATTACACTTTGTGCACTTATTGTTCATACACACACACACACCTATATTTTATTTACACAAATACAAAAATTGTGGATGTAGCATAAGAGGGAGAATACTGATTTAGCAGTATTTCGACTAGCACTGTGACTTTAGGCACATCGCCCAAATTTGTTAGTCTCCCTTTTATCATCTCTAAAATAGGGAAATAACGCTTGCTTTTTTAAACTGCATGATTATCTGATGATCAAATGAGATCCCAAACTTAGCAAGAAGTCTTGAACATACATTTTTTTTTTTTTTTTCGGTCAAAGAGCTGTACATTTGAACTCTAGTTAATATAGGTGATGGGTTGACATTACCTTTTACAGAGGATTGCATCTCTGTGTATGCCAGTTGATGAGCCATAAAATCCCCCTCCCTTTGTTTTTTCATTGGCTGACAGACCTTTGGAATTCTGTAATGTGCATGGGTCAGAGGTTGCAAATTTAATAGAAAGTAGGTGAAAGGACAGGTTTCCCAGATGGTGCTAGTGGTAAAGAACCTGCCTGCTAATGCAGGAGACATAAGAGAGACTGGCTCGGGTCAACCCCTGGGTTGGGAAGATCCCCTGGAGGAGGGCATGGCAACTCACTCCTACCCAGAGGAGCCTAGTGGGTCCATGGGGTCGCAAGAAGTGGGACACGACTGAAGAGACTGACTACAGCACAGCACAGGTGAAAGGACAGAAGGAAAGGAAAAAAGTGGGAGAGGTTTTTTTGGTTTTGTTTTTACTTTTGGCTGAACCTGGAACCCAAGTTCTCTGCAGTGGAAGCTTGAAGTCTTAAACTCTGGACCTCCAGGGAAGTCCCAGGAGAGATATTTTTACAGTTTACATACTAGCACTTTTTTTCACTACAAAATAAGTCACTGTTGGCTAGGATGGGAGGAAATGTACCCTTTTATACACTCTTGGTTGGAGAAGGAAATGGCAACCCACTCCAGTGTTCTTGCCTGGAGAATCCCAGGGACAGTGGAGCCTGGTGGGCTGCTGTCTATGGGGTCGCACAGAGTCGGACACGACTGAAGTGACTTAGCAGCAGCATACACTCTTGGTAGGAGGGTAAATTGGTATTGAATTTTGGAAAGCTTGTTATCAAGTTGAAGGTCAACATATCCTCCCACTTTATATTAGATAATAAAAAATTAAAAATGTAAGCTCCTGGGTATGCCAAGATTTGGCAGAGAAAGATATGAAAAGATAGACAGCAAATAGCAGTCGTGAGTGGCAGATCTGGGAAGAGGAGTTTCAGTTTATACTTTATATTCTTCCATATGATTTGAACTTGCCTTGTAAGCATTTCTTATTTTTTGCAAAAAAAGAGAAGAAGCCCAGAGCAGAAGGCAGCTAGACATGCACACATCAGCTGCGCTCCTGTGTCTCTCAGATTCCTTGGCTCCTATCAGCAAGGCAAGGCCCTCAGTCCCGGGAGGGCACTGACCCCTGCCTGCCAGGCCCGCCTCATGTTGTTTTTGCAGTCCATCACCCGCTGCTTAAGCAGCAGGTTCCCAGTGGCTGGTCAGCTGGAACTGCTTCAGAAGGACAAACAGGAAGGACACAGCTACCAGTGCAGATTGTCCTGTCAGCCTCGTGGACAGCAAAACATTTTTTTTTTTTTTAGATCTTAAAATGTTGAGGAAAACTTCATGCTGTTAGCAACTCCCTCAAACCTCTGCCTGGAGAGGGCAGTGAGCCAGATTTAGCTTGTCCTGAAGGAACCCTTGCAGTTGCATCCAATATAAGCTTCGAGCTCCAGGTCCTGGCAATTTATCCCCTAGGCTTGCTTGGTTAGGCTTCAGCTCCACAGGCTAAAGCTCATGGCTATCCTTATCTTCTATGTCAAACTGTAGTTTCCACTAGACAATAATGACGTCTCACCATTTCTGCAGCTAGTCTTCTTTTAGATACGATGCCTGCAGGAGCTTGGAGCAAAGAGAGATTAAGGGAGGCAATGAAAACTCATGTTCTCCACCTACCTGAGGTGTGTGCTCGGTCACTCAATCGTGTCCGACTTTTTGCAACCCCACGGACTGCAGCCCACCAGGCTCCTCTCTGTCCATGGAATTTTCCAGGTAAGAATACTGGAGTGGGTTGCCATTTCCTCCTCCAGGGGAAAAATGAATGTAAGGAATTCCCATCTCATATGGCTCTTGTGAAGATTAACTGAAATAATTTTCCTAAGACAATTAAGTAGGGACTTCTCTGGTGGTCCAGTGGCTAAGACCTCGTGTCCCCAGTGCAGGGGACTCAGGTCCAATTTCCTAGACAGAGAACTATATCCCACCCACCACAACTAAGAGTTCACATGCTGCAACTAAAGATCCCATATGCCACAGGAAGATGGAAGATCCTCTGCACAGCACCTGAGACTCGACACAGCCACATAAATATTAATAACAAACAAGCAAACAATAAAGTGCCCAGAGCACAGGCTTTTAGGACATGGGATGGTACAACTTGCTGATGAAAATGACCATGTTCCCTATAAAAAGTGTGAGGCTTGTAAAGCCATCCTTCAAATCCCTGCCTGCTCACTCCCCAGGTACATAGAAAGTGAGTTGCTGGTTCCAGTTTGAAATCTTGTCCTGAACTCCTGTGCTGTAAATGTTCCTGTCTTTATCACCTTCCTTCTTGCTCTTCCAGCTTCTCTTTTTCTCCCTGCCTAAGCCTCTCATTAGTCCAGTTAATAAACTGTTGTTGTCATTGTCTTTTCAGTTCAACTCCCCCCAGGAGCAGGGTCCTCTAGGGATGCCCATCAAACTGGGGAAGGGAGGCGGAAGGGGAGCTGCAGGGACATCCTCATTTCCATGGGGGAGTTGAACAAGGAATCAGAGTTGGCAGCAGATGGATCATCCTGGGCCCTAGTCTTTTGGTACATCATCAGGATAATCAGGGAGCACTTCATTATACAGAGAGAGTCTGACTGTTTGGAAGAGTCCCATTCAGGGACTGGAAGGTTCTGGCCTGGAGATAATGACTAGCCGGAAGCCTTTAGCTTTCTTCTGTGCACTGGCCTTCGGCTGCCCCTCGGGCACGTGCACACGCACGCGCACTTTCTCACACAACCCCTGCCACACACACACACACACACACACACAGAGTTCCCTGGGCTTTTAGTCAGCTGAAGAGTTTGTGGGTGCATTCCAGGCCTGGAAGGCTGGTGAGCAGAGTCAAGCTGGAGGGCCCAGATACGCACGACTGCTCTTGCTGATTGCTGAGAATATGCAAACCCCCAGGTTCCCAAGGACCCATTAAGCCATCACTAATGCCTCGCCCAGGCTTCCCAGGTGGCGCTAGTGCTAAAGAACCCGCCTGCCAATACAGGAGAGGTAAGAGACTCGGGTTCAATCTTTGGGTCTAGAAGATCCTCTGGTCCCCTGGAAGAGGGCGTGGCAACCGGCTCCAATAATCTTGCCTGGAGAATCCCCGTGGAGGAGCCTGGCGGGCTGCAGTCCGCCAGGGGTCGCAAAGTCGGACACGACTGAGTGACTTAGCAGGCACACACAGTGCTTCGTCCAGAGTGGGAGTGGGTTCCCTCCCGACCTGGGAAGGATAAAGGAGCAGACCTGGGGAGTGGCCCCACTAGCTGAAAACAAGAAAATGGATTAACAGCTTACCTCAGAAATTCCAGCAGCCCAGGGACAGTTGGTTTGTTGGGTACACAATGGAGTCAGCATTTTCAACTCCCTCCCTCCTACCGTCAGGGTGTGAAGCTAG
>SJYT01028874.1:11769-35684 GCA_006410635.1 Cephalophus harveyi | reverse complement strand
GGGGCTCATGGGGAGGGGGCATGGTTTGATGGGAAGTCAGCCAAGTTACCTTCTCAACCAGTTACATCATACCTACCTGTTCGGGCATATATTTAGGGAAAAGGGAACTCAAGTCAAACTCATTCCCCTGACACTTGGCTCCCACCTGCTGCCCTGTCAGCACTCCTGTTCGCCACCTAGAATTATGAGCTTCCATGCTGGCCTCCGCCCAAGGTGAAGGTGGAGAGTGCCACAGTTTCGTTCACTGCTTTGTCTCCTAATTCCCCACAACCACGAAAAAACATGTACTGTGTAAGACAGACTTTACTGTAGGTCTCAAAGTGTGGCCCATGGACCAGTTACTTCAGCATCACCCAGGAACTTGTTAGAAAAGGAAATTCTCAAGTGTCAGCCCACACCTACTGAGTCAGAAACTCTGGGAATTGAGTGTTAACAAGCCCTTCAGGTGATGCTGATACTTGCTGAAATGCAAAGACTGAAGCTATATGTTTGTGTATAACTTGAAGAAAAAATTACAATGTAGAAAGGTGACTAAATTAAAACAGAAATGTAGGTAGGACTGTTTGCAAGAAGATAAAAAGGGTCTTTCATGAAGTTTCACTTCCCTCTCAGGTGGCCCACATGCAGAAGTTAAAATGTTGCAAAAATCTTTTTGTGGTGTCTTTTGTAAATTCAAATTTACTATAATGTATTAAAATTTACTGTTCTTATATTTGTGAATTTTTTTTTCATTTTAAGATATGATTTTGTACTCAAGTGAAAAAGATAGTCTTTACTATTCTCTTCTAAAAGAGTCTTGATTTTGCTTTTCAGTTTTAGGTCTTGAATTGATTTTTGTATTAGGTTAGCCAGAAGTTTTGTTCAGGTTTTTCCATGACATCTTACCTCTTAAACCCCTGTCTTTACTTTGTCCCTCTCCCCTTCACTCTCCCCACTGGTAACCACTAATTCGTTTTCTATGTCTGTGAGTCTGTTTCTTTTTGTTATATTCACTAATATGTTTTACTTTAGTGAACATGTTGGATTCCACATGTAAATGATATTATACAGAATTTGTCTTTCTCTGTCTGACTTACTTCACCTAGTATAATGCCCTCCAAGTTCATCCATGTTGTTTCAAATGGCAAAGTTTCACTCCCTTTTTATGGCTGAGTACTATTGCATTGTATACACACACCACATCTTCATCCATTCATCTGTTGATGGACACTTAGATTACTTCTGTATCTTAACAGTTGTAAATAGTGCTTCTATGAATATTGAGGTGCAGGTATTGATTTGAATTAACTCGACACTTTTTTTTTGGTCTTGCTGCGAGGCATGCTGGATCTTAGTTCTCCAAACAGGGATCAAACTCATGCCCACTGCAGTGGACGTGTGGAGTCCTAACCACTGGACCACCAGGGAATTCCCCCCAATACTACACTTTTTAATCACTACTATTTTAAAACCTATTTTGAAATCTGGTAAAGCAAGTACATATATACAAGACTTTTCATTATTATTTTCCCCTTGCAGTACCATGTACATTTGGAAATTTTGAGGAGATTGTATTAAATCTACAAACTGACCTGGGGGAATTGACATCTTTATAATAACCATTCTTTCAATGTAAATGCATAATAAAAAAACTCTCCATCTGCTTAGTTTTTTTAAAAATGGTTTTCAACATGTTTTATAATATTTGCTACATATGTATTCTCTTGCACTTCTCTGTGTGATCTAGGTATCTCTCAGCTTATCCTAAAAATCTTTTCGTTTTTATTGCTATTACAAGTGCTATCTTTTGAAAATTGTATTTTATTATGGCTGACTTATTAGAACAATATTTATTTTAGTATTTTGATCTTGTAGGCACAACTTTGTTGGAATTTTTTGCTGGTTCCAATAGATTACCTGAAGATTTTTTGGATTTTTTTTCTTCAGACATTCTTATCCTCTGTGAGTAAGGGTAATTTGTTTCTTCTTTTAAAATCCTTATGTCTTTATACTGGCACACAAAAAAAGGGATGCATAGATCAAAGGAACAGAATAGAGAGCCAGAAATAAACCCATGCCCTTACGGTCAATTAATCTATGACAAAGGAGGCAAGCATATACAATGGAGAAAAGACAGTCTCTTCAATAAGTGGTGCTGGGAAAACTGGACAGTTGCTTGTAAAAGAATGAGATTAGAAAATTTCCTTATGCCATATACAAAAATAAACTCAGAAATAAAAGGACTAATGACCTAATGTAAGCATTTGCACAGCAAAGTAAACCATTGACAAAATGAAAAGAAAACCTACTGAATCAGAGAAAATATTTACAAATGATGTGTCTACCGGGGGTTAATATCCAAAATATATAAACAGCTCATACATCTCAATACCAAAAAACCACAAACAATCCAATAAAAAATGGGCTGAAGATCAGAGTAGACATTTACCCAAAGAAGGCATGCAGATGGCCAACAGGCACATGGAAAGATGCTCAACATTGACAATCATCAGAGATATGCAGATCAAACCCATAATGAGATCACTTCACACCTGTCAGAATGGCCATCATCAAAAAGACCACAAGTAGCAGATGTTGGCAAGGATGTGGAGAAAAGGGAATGTAAACTGTTGGTGAGAATGTAAATTAGTGCAAGCACTATGGAAAACAGTATGGAGGTTCCTCAAAAACCTAAAAGTAGAGCTACCATATGATCCAACAATTCTACTCCTGGGTATCTATCAAAAAAGAAAAAAAAAACTACCCACAAAACACTAATTTAAAAAGATACCTGCACTGCAATATTCATTGCAGCATTATTTACAATTACTAAGATATGGAGGTTACTGAAGTGCCAACCAACAGATGAATAGATACAGAAGTGGTATATCCGTACAATGGGATATTATTTAGACATAAAAAAGAATGAAATTCTGCCATTTGCAACAAGGTGGTTGGAACTAGAGAGTTAGTGAAATAAGTCAGACAGAGAAAGACAAATATTCTATGTTATCACTTGTGTGTAGAATCTAAAATATTAACCAACTAGAGAATATAACAGAGAAGAAACAAACCTGCAGATATAGAGAACAAACTAGTTGTTACCATTGGGAGGAGGGAAGAGGGAGGGACAAGACAGGCACATGGATTTGTTGTTGTTGTTTAGTCGCTAAGTCGTGTCCGACTCTTGCGACCCCATGGACTGTGGCCTGCCAGGCTTCTCTGTCCATGGGATTCTCCAGGCAAGAATACTAGGGTGGGTTGCCAATCCCTTCTCCAAGGGATCTTCCCGACCCAGGAACCGAACCTGAGTGTCCTGCATTGTAGGCAGATTCTTTACCGACTGAGCTATGAGGGAAGCCCTGTGCAAAATGATAAGCAGCAAGGACATATTGTACAACACAGGGAAATGTAACCATTATTTTGTAATAACTCTAAAAAGTATTCATTTCTTTTTGGCTGTGCTGGGCCTTTATTGCTGTGTGTGGGCTTTGGGCTTCAGTAGGTGCAGCATGCCTACTCAGTAGCTGTGGCATACAGGCTTAGTTGCCAGTGGTATGTGGAATCTTCCCAAGGACTGAATCTATGTCCCCTGCATTGGCAGGTGGATTCCCAACCACTGGACCACCAGGGAAGTTCCTGTAATAACTTTAAATAATCTATAAAAATATTGAATCACCATGTTGAATACCTGAAACTAACATATATTATTGTAAATCAGCTATAGTTCAATTTAAAAATCCTTGTACTTTTAATATTTTTGCTTGTATCTGTTAGGACCTCTTCCTGCACTTGTTACAACCTCTAGTACACTGTTGTATAGAAACAGTGATAGGCATCCTTATCTTGATCCTAATGTAAAGTAAATATTTTTTAATGTTTCACTATTAAGTATGAAGTTTGTTATTGCTTTTTGGTAGATGCCTTTTATCACTTTAAGGAGGTTCACATATTCCAAGCTGGTGAAAAGTTTTTATAATAAATATGTCTGGAATATTACACTTTATACATGTATATGATATACCTCAGGCTTCCCAGATGGCACCAGTGGTAAAGAACCTGCCTGCCAATAGAGTAGACACAAGAGACACAGATTTGATCCCTTGGTAGGGAAGATCCCCTGGAAGAGGGCATGGCAACCCACTCCAGTATTCTTGCCTAGAGAAACCTACGGATAGAGGAGCCTGGTGAGCTACAGCCCATAGCGTCACCAAAAGTTGGACATGACTGAAGTGACTTAGCACACACATAGATGATATACCTTATATAGTAGATATTTACATGTATCTTATATGGTATATGTGACCTATATCATATATCATATACTAGTATATATGTGTGTGTCAAAGAAGAAAAGCCTTATAGTTATTTCAGTACATATATCTCTGTACTGAAATAAAGACAAGGGGAGATGTAATGGGAGACAGATATGGAAGATGGGGCAGCTAAATTTTAATGAGGTGGTGTTATACAAAGGTCTGGAACAAGGTATCCAAACTAAGCAGTTTTATTTTTCTTTTTTAAAATATTTATATGGCTGTGCCAGGTCTTAGTTGCGGCAAATGGGATCTTTAGTCATGGCATGTGGGATCTAGTTTCCTGACCAGGGGTTAAACGTGGGCCTCCTGCATTGGAAGCTCAGAGTCTTAGCCACTGGACTACCGAAGAATCCCAACCTGTTTTATTTAGGAGTCTGGAACTGAGTTATCTCTGCTTAGAGATCACACTGAACTCTAAAAACTCTGCCCAGGTACTTTGGCACCCAAGGATTAATTAGATAATTCTAGAGCAATAAATACAAAGCTCTTTATTCCATTTTTAATGAGAAGCGAATCAGTAAACTCTTTATTAAAAACATGCATTTGCTAAATCTATTAAGCTACATGGGGGGTTATACTGTGATTCTCTTTATTTGGACTTTTTTCATACTAAAAAAGTTTCAAAGGAAAATTTTATTTTCTTTTTTAAAAAGATTTATTTATTTAATTCATTTATGGTTGTGCTGGGTCCTTGCTGCTGTGCCCAGGCCTTCTCCAGTTGTATGAGCTGGGGCTGCTCTCTAGTTGTGGCGCACAGGCTGCTCATTGCAGTGATTCCTCTTGTTGTGGAGCATGGGCTCTAGGCATGCATGCTTCAGTAGGCATTGGGCTTAGTTGTCCCACATCAGAGATCGAACCCATGTCCTCAGCATTGGCAGGTGGATTCTTTACTTGAGCCCTCAGGGAAGCCCCAGAAAATTGTTTAGATAACTTTATTAAGTAGAGTGTAATCTCATCATCTAGTCATTTATCAAGCATTTGTTGAATGTTTATTATGTGGCAGTATCTGTGCTAGTCCATATGGGAGTAGAAAGATATATAAGGTACATAGAAGTGCTATCAAAATAGAAAAAATAATGTGCAGAAGAAATTAAGAGCTGGGAGGGACACCTTGTGGGTGTGACCTGCACCACTTACTGGAAAAGACCCTGGATAGAGAACCCTTTAGTACATCTAAAGGGTCCATGGGAAGCTTTGAAACTGTAATGCACAGTGGTACTAAGATGCCTCATTGTTTTGTTTCATTTTGTTTTGTTTTTTGTGGGGCTCTTTTCTAGGCCCAGTTTCTTAGTTGAGGTTGTTAAGCATTCTCAACAGCAGGGAAGTGAGGCTAAGGGCAAGTTTCACTCTGCTGTCTTGGTTTTTTAAGTTTAGTTTGGATTGGCGCATTGGATATGTCCTTGAGTCCAAGAAATATTTCAATATTAAGAAATAGAAAAAGATCCTTAAAACCATAATTGGACTCCAAACCTGCCATGGGAAGATTGATTTTTATTACTTTCTAGAACAACTCTATGACCTAGGCATTATCATTCATTTTAACCTGCTCAGGTTTTTAATTTAAAAGTCAGAAAACCCACAGTCATGCCAGGTTGCCTCTGTTTCTGGCTTAGTTTAACCTCTCTGGGCTTGTTTCCTCAACAGTAGTAACTATCTTGCCAATTTCATAGTAGTTGAGAGATCAGACCATGTAACTGATGTAAATGCTCCTTGAAGAGCATAAAAGCACTAAATGTAAGTGGACTATGACTATTATTCTTAATGTATATTTATAATATTGGGTATAAAAAAGTATATATTGGGTATAGTATATGGCTGAATGAATATAAGGCTGTAATCAAGCAGGACCCTATGAGGCCTTCCCTCATATCTTCTGCTTTAGCTCCTCTCTGAGGTACCTAGATAATAGTATTTGATGCACATTTCCTGAGTTGTTTTACCTATGTGAAAGTTCAGTTCAGTTCAGTTCAGTCACTCAGTCATGTCCAACTCTTTGCAACTCCATGGACTGCAGCATGCCAGGCTTCCCTGTCCGTCACCAGTTCCCGGAGTTTATTCAAACTCATGTCCATCGAGTCAGTGATGCCATCTAGCCATCTCATCCTCTGTCATCCCCTCCTCTTCCTGCCTTCAATCTTTCCCAGCATCAGGGTCTTTTCAAATGAGTCAGTTCTTCGCATCAGGTGGCCAAAGTATTGGAGTTTCAGCTTCAGCATCAGTCCTTCCAATGAACACCCAGGACTGATCTCCTTTAGGATGGACTGGTTGGATCTCCTTGCTGTCTAAGGGACTTTCAAGAGTCTTCAAAAGCATCAATTCTTTGGCACTCAGCTTTCTTTATAGTCCAACTTTCACATCCATTCATGACTACTGGAAAAACCATAGCTTTGACTAGATGGATCTTTGTTGGCAAAGTAATGTCTTTGCTTTTTAATATGCTGTCTAGGTTGGTCATAACTTTCCTTCCAAGGAGAAAGTGTCTTTTAATTTCATGGCTGCAGTCACCATGTGCTGTGATTTTGGAGCCCAAACAAATAAAGTCTCTCACTGTTTCCATTGTTTCCCATCTATTTGCCATGAAGTGATGGGACTGGATGCCATGATCTTAGTTTTCTGAATGCTGAGTTTTAAGCCAACTTTTTCACTCTCCTCTTTCACTTTCATCAAGAGGCTCTTTAGTTCTTCTTCACTTTCTGCCATAAGGATGGTGTCATCTGCATATCTGAGGTTACTGATATTTCTCCCGGCAGTCTTGATTCCAGGTTGTGTTTCATCCAGTCCAGCATTTCTCATGGTGTACTCCACATATAAGTTACATAAGCAGGGTGACAACATACAGCCTTTATGTATTCTTTTCCCGATTTGGAACCAGTCAGTTGTTCCATGTCCATTTCTAACTGTTGCTGCTTGACCAGCATACAGATTACTCAGGAGGCAGGTCAGGTGGCCTAGTATTCCCATCTCTTTAAGAATTTTCCAGTTTGTTGTGATCCACACAGTGAAAGGCTTTGGCCTAGTCAATAATGCAGAAGTAGTTGTTTTTCTGGAACTGTCTTGCTTTTTTGATGATATAGCATATGTTGGCAATTTGATCTCTGGTTCCTCTGCCCTTTCTAAATCCAGCTTGAACATCTGGAAGTTCACGGTTCACGTACTGTTGAAGCCTGGCTTGGAGAATTTTGAGCATTACTTTGCTAGCATGTGAAATGAGTCCAATTGTGTAGTAGTTTGAACATTCTTTGGCATTTCCTTTCTTTGGGGTTGGAATGAAAACTGACTTTTTCCAGTCCTGTGGCCACTGCTGAGTTTTCCAAATTTTCTGACATACTAAGTGCAGCACTTTCACAGCATCATCTTTTAGGATTTGAAATAGCACAACTGGAATTCCATCACCCCCACTAGCTTTGTACATAGTGATACTTCCTAAGCCCCACTTGACTTCACATTCCAGGATGTCTGGCTCTAGGTGAGTGATCACACTATCATGATTATCTGGGTCATGAAGATCTTTTTTGTACAGTTCTTTTGTGTATTCTTGCCACCTCTTCTTAATATCTTCTGCTTCTATGAGGTCCATACCATTTCTGTCCTTCATTGTGCCCATCTTTGCATGAAAACTTCCCTTGGTATCTCTAATTTTCTTGAAGAGATCTCTAGTCTTTCCCATTCTATTGTTTTCTTCTATTTCTTTGCATTGATCACTGAGGAAAGGTTTCTTATCTCTCCTTGCTATTCTTTGGAACTCTGCATTCATATGGGTATATCTTTTTCTCCTTTGCCTTTCACCTCTCTTCTTTTCTCAGCTATTTGTAAGGCCTCCTCAGAGAACCATTTTGCCTTTTTGCATTTCTTTTTCTTGGGGATGATCTTGATCCCTGTCTCCTGTACAGTGTCACAAACCCCTGTCCATAGTTCTTTAGGCACTCTGTCTATCAGATCTAATCCCTTGAATCTGTTTGTCACTCCCATTGTAAGGGATTTGATTTAGATCATACCTGAATGGTCTATTGGATTTCCCTACTTTTTTCAATTAAGTCTGAATTTGGCAATAAGGAGTTCATGATCTGAGCCACAGTCAGCTCCTGGTCTTGTTTTTGCTGACTGTATAGAGCTTCTCCATCTTTGGCTGCAAAGAATATAATCAATCTGATTTCAGTATTGACCATCTGGTGATGCCCATGTGTAGAGTTTTCTCTTGTGTTGTTGGAAGAGGGTGTTTGCTATGACCAGTGTGTTCTCTTGACAAAAGTCTATTAGACTTTGCTCTGTTTCATTCTGTACTCCAAGGCCAAATTAGCCTGTTACTCCAGGTATTTCTTGACTTCCTACTTCTGCATTCCAGTCCCCTATAATGAAAAGGACATCTTTTTTAGATGTTAGTTCTAGAAGATCTTGTAGGTCTTCATAGAACAGTTTAACTTTAGCTTCTTCAGCATTACTGGTTGGGGCATAGACTTGGATTATTATGATATCGAATGGTTTGCCTTGGAAACGAACAGAGATCATTCTGTCATTTTTAAGATTGCAGCCATACTGCATTTTGGACTCTTTTATTGACTATGATGGCTACTCCATTTCTTCTAAGGGATTCTTGCCCACAGTAGTAGATATAATGGTCCTCTGAGTTAAATTTACCCATTCCAGTCCATTTTGGTTCTCTGATTCCTAAAATGCCGATGTTCATTTTTGCCATCTCCTGTTTGACCTCTTCCAATTTGCCTTGATTAATGGATCTAACATTCCAGGTTCCTATGCAAAATTGTTCTTCATAGCATCGGACTTTACTCCCATCACCAGTCACATCTACATCTGGATGTTGTTTTTCCTTTGGCTCAGTCTCTTCATTCTTTCTGGAGTTATTTCCCCACTGATCTCCCATATCATATTGGGCATCTATCAACCTGGGAGTTCATCTTTCAGGGTCCTATCTTTTTGCCTTTTCATGCTGTTGACGGGGTTCTCAAGGCAAGAATACTGAAATGGTTTGCCGTTCCCTTCTCCAGTGGACCGTGTTTTGTCAGAACTCTCCGCCATGACCCGTCCATCTTGGGTGGCCCTACATGGCATGCTCTTAGTTTCACTGAGTTAGACAAGGCTATGTGATCAGTTTGGTTAGTTTTCTGTGATTGTGGTTTTCATTCTGTCTGCCTTCTGATGGATAAGGATAAGAGGCTTATGGAAGCTTTCTGATGGGAGAGACTGATTGAGGGGGAAACTGGGTTTTTTTCTGATGAGTGGAGGCCATGCTCAGTAAATCTTTAATCCAATTTTCTGTTGAAGGATGGGGCTATGTTCTCTCCCTGTTATTTGACCTGAGGCCAAACTATGGTGGAGATAATGAAGATAATGGCAACCTCTTTCAAAAGGTCCCATGCAACACTGCTACACTCAGTGCCCCCAACCCTGTAGCAGGACTCCTGGACACTCACAGGCAAGTCTGGGTCAGTCTCTTGTGGGGGCCACTGCTCCTTTTTCCTGGGTCCTAGTGCACACAGGTTCTGTTTGTGCCCTCCAAGAGTGCCCAGTGCCCAGTGCCCAGTCCTGTATAAGCTCTGGCGGCTCTGTGGTGGGGTTAATGGCAACCTCCTCCAAGAGGGCTTATGCCATACCCAGATCTGCTGCACCCAGAGCTCCTGCCCCTGCAGCAGGCTGCTGCTGACCGATACCTTTGTAGGAGACACTCAAACACAGTTCTAGCTTGGCCTCTGTGGGTTATCTGGGTCTTGGTATGCCCAAGGTTTGTTTGAACCCTATGAGTGTCGCTGGTGGGTATGGGGTTTGATTCTAAACGCGATTCATCCCTCCTACCATCTTGCTTTCTGCTTTATTGACTATGCCAAAGCCTTTGACTGTGTGGATCACAATAAACTGTGGAAAATTCTGAAAGAGATGGGAATACCAGACCACCTAATCTGCCTCTTGAGGAATCTGTATGTAGGCCAGGAAGCAACAGTTAGAACTGGACATGGAACAACAGACTGGTTCCAAATAGGAAAAGGACTATGTCAAGGCTGTATATTGTCACCCTGCTTATTTAACTTATATGCAGAGTACATCATGAGAAATGCTGGACTGGAAGAAACACAAGCTGGAATCAAGATTGCTGGGAGAAATATCAATAACCTCAGATATGCAGATGACACCACCCTTATGGCAGAAAGTGAAGAGGAACTAAAAAGCCTCTTGATGAAAGTAAAAGATAGAAGGGGACGACCGAGGATGAGATGGCTGGATGACATCACGGACTCGATGGACGTGAGTCTGAGTGAACTCTGGGTGTTGGTGATGGACAGGGAGGCCTGGCGTGCTGCGATTCATGGGGTCGCAAAGAGTCGAACACGACTGAGCGATTGAACTGAACTGAACCATCTTGCTGGGGCTTCTCCTTTGCCCTTGTTCGTGGGTTATCTCCACAAATGTTGGGTATCTCCTCAGATGTGAAAAGCCACCACCAAATGGAAGATATTAACTACTTGATGACCTGGAGCACATAGCCCCAGGCATCCTGGAGTTGAAAGGGTGATAAAGTTAACCCCGGTGACACCACCCTATTACCTCACTGTCAATCAATCAGAGAACTGTGCCTGAGTTGATCACAAACTCTGTGACCCCTTCCCTCACTTGGCCATTTTGTAGCTCAGTCGGTAAAGAATCTGCCTGCGGTATAGGAGACCTGGGTTTGATCCCTGGGTCGGGAAGATCCCCTGGAGAAGGAAATAGCAACCCACTCTAGTATCCTTGTCTGCAAAATCTCATGGACACAGGATCCTGGTGGGCTGCAGTCCATGGAGCCGCAAAGAGATGGGCCCGACTGAGCGACTAACACTTACTTACTTATTTACTAAAGCTTTGGCGGGGACCAAAGCAGCTCTTCAGGAGCTGGGGGATTTTTTTTTTTTTTTTTTTTTTTGCCTGAGCCACCAGTCTCTTTGCATGACCCTGCAATAAACCTTTCCCTTCTCCAAAGTCTCACATTTCAGGTTGTTTGGCCTTACTGTGCCTTGGTCATATGAATTCACACTAACAAGGTGGCCAGACTTCACTGTTCTTGTTACGTTTTCCACAACCTCAGCTTTGGAATAAAAAAAATTCCTCCACCACCAAGCCTTTTCTTTGTTGACAGTTCAACAGTCTCTATCTATATGTTCTGCGTGCTTCTGTGAGAGTGAGTGTAAATACAGAACAGCATTCTCCGAATCAGAGGAAAGAGGAGTATTTTCCTTAAATACATGCCTTGCATGTGTGGCCCCATCAACATTTATTGAACTCCAAGACAGAACAGAAGCTGGAGGTACACAGATGAATAAATAGGTTGTCTGCTCTGACGAGCTTGAGTCCCCCAACCGATGGAGCTTCCTTTTAGGAGACTGGGAGTTGCCTTGCATTTGCAGGAGCCATAGACAAGCAGGACTTGGAGAGGAGGCCCAAGCTTGGCTCTGGAGTCCAGTGGGCTCATGAAAGTCCCGCACCCCCTTAGTGTTTGCCACTCGGGAGGCGCCTCTTCTGCCATTCCCCTTACTTGATGCTCAGAGACGATTAAAGATCCTTTTCTAGTACCATAGCGGATACATCACAAATCAGGACTTCAGACTTCAGCGCTTCTGCCCTCACTCCCCGCTAAGGAGCCACTGCGCCCTCCAGCGGAAAAACGGCAGTGGAACTCCAGGGGCCGTCCCTAAGCTCTGGACACTTGAAAGTCGTCCTTAAGGAGCCCGCTGTCTCCGACACCTCCTCTCGTGGAGTCCCGCCCCGACGCGCCTCGTCCTGTGGCACCGATTGGCTGGCTCCTGTGCGTGAAGACGTTGCGTCGTGGGGCGGGGCGAAGCAGCGTTGACCACAGGGCCTGTGTTCTGTGTCCTCGGCCGCCGCCCCCGCTACCGCGGTGTATCCGCCCCTCGCCTGCCTTTAGAGGGTACAGGCGACAGCCGTTTCTTTGGGTGGTCGCGCAGCCGCCAGACGTCTCCGCCGAGCTGCTTTTCCTAGCTGGCTGCTGTTCTCGGCTGGGTCCAGGCCGGGGGGGTGGGGAGTAGGGAAAAATGGCGCCGGCGCCCCAAGGCGTTCGGGAGGAGCCGCTGCTGGAGTGTGGGTCAAGATTGCTTTCCCGGCTGCTCTTCCTCGCTCAGGCCGTGGTGCTGCTGCTGCCAGCCGCCCGTGCAGGCCTCTGCCCCGTGCCCTGTTCCTGCCGCATCCCGCTGCTGGACTGCAGTCGCAGGAAACTACCAGCGCCCAGCTGGAGGGCGCTGTCGACCTCGCTGCCCCCCGATGCCGTCAGCCTGTGAGTAGAGTTGCTGGGCGGGGACCAAAGGAAAGCGGGGAGAGTGGGTGGGTGCTCCAGCTCCCAGAGGGGCAGGAGAGAGATGCCTGGCCGGAGGGTGCGGCCGGGAGCCTAAGTTCTGAAGGGAAATGGCATTGCAATGTTGTGAACTTTTGGGGAGGATGGTGGGAGCTGGGAGCCTGAAATCCTGGTGTTACGGTTCTGGAGACTTGTATGGAGACCACAGTTAAAATTCTTGGGACCAGGGAGTATGTGATTCCTGGGCTGGGAGGAGTTGGGGCGGGGATGTTTTTAAGGGTTCACTGGTTCTGGGCACCGGCATTGGCTCTGAATGGTTGGGGCTCCTCGGCCACTTTGGGCTGCATCATCCAATGCATCAGCTTGAATGATCCCCAGGTATGTGGTTTTATATCCTTATCATAAAGACTTATCTACTCTTTTTTGGCTGCCGTTCACGTTTTGGCAGGTTTTTTGCTGTTTTTGATATTTAACTGGGTTAAAACTTCATGTGTTACTACATCCAGTACTACCTTGAACAAGCATTTTTATAAATAGCATTTTTGTTCTACTTTAAGAGTCATTGTAAAGAAGAAGGGTTATCCTTGACAGAATTAAGTGATGTGCATTTCCTTGTGGCAAATGACCTAAAAATCAGTACTCTTTGTTTATGTATAAGAAGCAAGTACAATGGTTGGATGAATTCTTCTGGAGATTCCACTGCTGAGTGCTCATCTTGACAGGCCTGTGTTAGACAGTGGCACCTGGAGAGTTCATTAGTCTGAGTCAGCCTGATGGCATTAGGAACAACAGTAGGTATTAAATACTGCAATTATGGAGCGTCTTAACCACTAACATACAGTTATTTTCCTGCCACTAACTGAACAAATGTATTTATTAATTGAAAGACTTCTAATAGAGTCATCTCTGAAAAAAGTCCTGTCACACACATGAAAAATAGCTCCAGATGTGACGAAAAATAGCTCGAGGGGCTGTTGGTTGTTTGACAGAAAGCAACAAAATTCTCTAAACAATTATCTTTTAATTTAAAAAAATTAAAAAAGAAATGGAATACAAATAGAATGTCTCTCTTTGCAGTGGTTAAAACATTTATGCATTTGTAAATAGGTTATGTTAGGAAAGAAAGCTACCTCGTAAATTCCTTGAGGAAATTAATTTTAACAACCAAATGTTGTCATAGATCTGCAGTGTAATACGGTGTTTTCTGTTGTTTTATGATAGTGACACCTTTAACTAATTCTGATTCTGTTGACACAGATAAAAGGTAAAAATTTATATCAATATGCAGCATAGTCTGAATTAAACCTAGCATAGTATCTTAGTAATGCAACAAGTACCTTTTCCTAAGAAATTCTTGAAACAGCTATCTGATTATGACACACTAATCTGGGGCAGGTTTAAAAACAACACAACTTCATTTAGCTGTAATTGAAATAAATGTGGCCTACTTTTCAAGCCCATCCATTGGTAGATAAACAATAATTAGAAATAATTTCATGTCGGACACATTTGTGTCAAGGTTTGATTTTTGTATAATGACAAATTGCCCAAAGCCAAATAAAATTCAAAAATTTTAAGTGTCCTCTAGTGAAATTGACATTTTCAGTTGAAGTGAAATGCCTTGGAGAGCAATTCTCTTGAAGAAATGTAACTGGATGGAAGTCTTACATTAGCAAAAGAACTCTTAGGATATTAAAAGATGGGATTGTGCTGTTAAAACTGAGAAATGTAATATTTTTTAAAAAATCAGTTGCTTTCAGCTATGAAAGCACCAGTGCACGTGGGTTTATGTATTTTTGAATCTTTCAAACACATGCAGTGCTTTAAATTATTAATGATTCAAGCTCAAATGCTCTAACTTGTAGTCATCAGAAAGTTGGTAGACAAAATTCATTAATCCTGGGTTCTAAAATATGTATCTGTCCCCAGTTACAGGTTTCCCTGGTGGCTTACTGGTAAAGAATCCACCTGCCAATGCAGGGGATGCAGGTTCGATTCCTGGGTTGGGAAGGGCCACTCCAGTATTTTTGCTGTGAAAATCCCACGGACAGAGGACCTGGCGGGCTACAGTCCATAGATTCACAAAGAGTTGGACATGATTTACTGACTTAATATAAATGCCCCCAGTTACTGACACAGAGCCCCTGAAACCCTTGTAATTTCCAAAGTGATAGGAGAAGTAGGAACGCCTTTCATTTTTGTGTTTGGCCTTTGACCCTGATTCCTGACACAGAATTCATACATCTCAGAATTTTCTGGGTGATAGGAATGTCTTTTGACCAAATGAAGTGACTTTTAGTTGTCTCCAGGATGGCTTCAGGATGGGGGCTGGTCACCAGAAAGACTGAGCCGTGATTAGAAGCTTGGAACTTTCAGCCCCATCTCCCCTCCCTATCCTCCTGAAAGAGGAGAGGGGCTAGAGATTGAGGTAGTATTTGATCATGCCTGTGTGATGAAGCCTTCATAGAAGTCCTAAAGTATGGAGTTCAGAGAGCTACTAAGTTGGTGAACACACCTACTGGTGGTATGCTGTGAGGGTGGTGCATCCCAACTCCATGGAGACAGAAGCTCCTGCACTGGACCCTTCTGGATCTCACCCTCTGTATGTCTTCATCTGGCTCTTCATCGGTGTCCTTTATTGTATTTTTTTATTAAGTAGTAAACCAGCAAATGTAAGTAAGTGTTTTCCTGAGTTCTGTGAGTTGCTTTAGCAGGTGGTTGAATCCAGACAGGTGGGTCTTGGGAACCTCCAATTTATACCAGGTTGACAGAAGTTGCAGGCAACGTGGGGACTTGTGATTGGTGTCTGCAGTGGGAGGCCGTCTCGTGGGACTGAGCCCTGAAGCAGTGAGGTCTGCAGTAATGCCAGTTAGTGTCAGAATCGAATTACAGGATATCCAGCTGGTGAAGAATTGGTTGGTTGTTGGGGGCAAAAAGCACACGTCTGGTGTCAGAAGTACTATATGTGTGAGTAAAGGAAAAAACCAGTGACAAAAATTTTTTGCTTGACCAAACTTTAGTCAGGCTCCTGAACCTTATCCTGGACCATTTCTGCACATTCTTGTAAAATGTAGTTTTAGCAGTATCTTTACTGAGTCAGTGTAGTGGGAGTCCCCCATCCTCAATGTCTGATCAGATTCCTCCACCTCTACCACCCTCCAGGTGATATTTGATTACCCTGGCCTGTCTTCAGCAAGAATCCTGTTGGGTGTTTAGTTAAAAACCCCCTTACCCTGATGTTTACTATTAGTAATTTTCCGTTCACCAACCCTACTTTTCTCATTAGGTGTGAGTTTTCTCTTATTCATGGAGTATTCAAAATTAAGCCCAATCTCTTTTCTCAAACTTCAAAACTTCTTTGTAGTGGTTCCTATATGGAGAAAGCCTCATCCCCCAAAGTCTTCCTTACCATGCTTTAACAAGTATCATTGAATATTTTTTTCCTTTTAACAGTTTGTGGTGCCACAACTCGGGATAGGATCAGATTCATCACTGGACCCCCGGACCTCTCACCCAGGACCCTAAGTGCATACCTTTGAAGTCTTTATCTTCACTCCTGACTGGTTGATCGGGGATCCATTGGTGAGTCCGACTCCTGAACCATTGCACCGGACAAACATCCGTGGAAGCTGGTAAGGACAGATTTAGATTTTTAAGAGTCTGAATACAGTTAACCTTGAACAACATGGATTTGAACTGTAAATAAATACTCCAGTACTACATGGTCCATGGTTGGTTGAATCCACAGATGCAGAACCTTGAATACAGAGAAACCTCATGCTTGGAAGGCAATTACAAGTTACCTGTGGATTTTTAACTTTGCAGATGGTTGGTGCTTCTAACCTTCATCTGTTCAGAGGTCAACTGTATGCTCCAGAAAATGGGATAGAGTCCTAGATAAACACAGGCTGGGTTAGAGTCCCAGGTTCTGTGTTTGTAAGAAATCTCAGTTAGAGTTCCAGGCTTCTTTGTTTGAACCGTACTTACTGGCCTGGAAATCTCTTCTTCCTGGCTCTGTTTTTCCTGAGTGGGGATTATTCCTTGACTCTTTACACTGGAAATCTTTCCTCCTGGCTGTCTGTGAGGCCTCTCTCTCTCTTGGATCCTACTTCTTCCATGAGAACTTATCAGATGGCCCAAACGCCCTTCTTGAATCCCTGCTGACTCTGTCTGCGTCCATTCTTGTTGGCATGCTTTTATTGAGGATAATGTGAAATTTCACTGACCTCTTTGGGAAAGTTGAGATCTTTCTACACTGGCTCCTCTAAGCCCTCTCCTTTCTCTTTGCTTCTGCTCCTCCTTTGCTCTCTCACCACCTTTAGTTTTCCTTCCAATTCTCTTGAATCCTATGATACATGTGTGCGTGCTAAGTCACTTCAGTTGTGTCCAAATCTTTGCAATCCCAGAGACTGTAGCCTGCCAGGCTCCTCCGTCCTTGGGGTTCTCCAGACAAGAATACTAGAGTGGATTACCATTCCCTTCTCCAGAGGCTCTTCCCCACCCAGAGATTGAAACCATGTCATGTCTCTTACATCTCCTGCATTGGCAGGCAGGTTCTTTACCACTAGCTCCACCTGGGATATGTCTCCCTCAAAATCCCTTCTTCCTTCATCCATATGTCCACCCTGCCAAACCTTTTTCCACCTCCATCTTTATAGTCACTTGAACTTTGGACCACCTGCTCTCCACTGGAGACTATACAGGAACTTAGGGACCCCCAAAAACAACTGAAAAAGAAAAAGGCTAATTGGAAATACTCTGGATGTTTTCACCAGTTGAATGGGCTTTGGAGATGTCCAGATAAGTCTCTTGATATCTCCTCAGCCAACACCTAAAAAATTTGGTCCATAGTCTCCATATGATTGCATATCAGGGCAAGGGAAGGTGGTCTGTACAAAATCGGTAAACAGATAACCTTAACTTGTCCCATTTGCCATAAACACAACTCACATAAAAATACAGTGAAAATACAATTTGAATGGGCTTTGGAGATGTCCAGATAAGTCTCTTGATATCTCCTCAGCCAACACCTAAAAAATTTGGTCCATAGTCTCCATATGATTGCATATCAGGGCAAGGGAAGGTGGTCTGTACAAAATCGGTAAACAGATAACCTTAACTTGTCCCATTTGCCATAAACACAACTCACATAAAAATACAGTGAAAATACAAGAGGTTATTATTTTATGTAAACCAGTGAGTTTATATTTCTGTGTTTACTAACTTATGACTAAAATTTTCCCGTGAAAACTGAGATCTCTTAGAATCTGTGTGTATGTTTATGTAGGTCTGTATATATGTTGTAGATATGTGAATTTTTCTATTTCTAGAATATATTACCAAATTAATTTATAAAATCTAGGTCTGTTCAGATTGGCTTAGAGATAAATGAGCAATTACGTAAGTATTCCTGGTGCAAAACTAGAATCCCAAAGTTTTATTGAAGTGTTGATCTCCTCCTCTTAAGATCTGCTCAGTGGTTGCGGTGCGTGGGCTTAGTTGCCCAGTGGCATGTGGGGTCTTCCTGGACCAGGGATAGAATGCTTGTCCCCTGTACGTGGATTCCTAACCATTGGACTACCAGGAAGTCCTTCCCGTGCCTTTGCCTTCTAAGTAATCTTTCTAGGAAGCAAAGATTTTGTATCTTACCAAAATAACTTCCTGTGTTTCATGTTGTCTTTTTCAGATCTTTGATTACTTTAAAAAATTGAGTTTTCTCTTATTAGAAGAGCTTTTTTTTTTTAAGCAGCTGTGACTTTCTGTATTTGCCTTTGATATCTTTTCCCACTTTGTTTAAATGGATAACTAAGTATTGTTTCACAGTGACCTGTGATCTTAGTCAGATTTTTTAAACTTTTTGGTATTTTTAGCCTCACAAAATCAAATTCTGAATGGAATCTGTTTGATTTCAAACTAACTTTGAGACTTTCCAGAGGATCCCTGGAAAATCTCAAAGGTTATGTGTCTCACCTTGTAAAAGGATATGTTAAACTAATTAGGTTTATTTGATATTTTAAATTACATGAGAAGCAGAGTAAATAAATGAGGACAAACCTTAGGTTATACATGTATGGATATAAGTTACTAATATAGGTGTTTCAGAAAAGTTACAAAGTTCATAGAGATATGAAATAGCCTTGTTGTCTGGTTATTAGGTTGAAGTATTGTATGCCACAGAGATAAATAATTTTCCTTATCAAATGAACTCTCATCAAAACTTTAATCATAGCCATTTTAAGTCTTTTTTCATTTGTGAACAAGTTGTTGTTTTACTCTCCTTCTCTGAAAGTATAAACAGTCANTGAAATAGCCTTGTTGTCTGGTTATTAGGTTGAAGTATTGTATGCCACAGAGATAAATAATTTTCCTTATCAAATGAACTCTCATCAAAACTTTAATCATAGCCATTTTAAGTCTTTTTTCATTTGTGAACAAGTTGTTGTTTTACTCTCCTTCTCTGAAAGTATAAACAGTCATCCACAGGCAAGAATGCTCCATGATGGCATCAGGAAGGCCATGCCACAGGACTGAGAATTTCCGGAAGTAATGAAGCTGATGAATTGATAACACTGTTAACCCAAGATCAAGTCGAATAAGAATTAATTACATCAGACTGATAAACTAATGAGAATGGTTATCATTTTTTATCACTCTTTATTTGAAGCAATGCTGGTTCTTTAATGTTTTTTCTTCAAATTTAAATAACCTTTTTCTTTTCTGTTGTGTTATGTATAGCTTGCAACAGTAATACCTTTGTGAACAAAGAAGAAACAGTTACTTTTTCTCCCTACCTGGTTCCTCCAGAACTCAGAAACTTTTAGCTAGTATTCTTATTTTCATGACAATGTAGTAATTTGAATAAGTTCAATAATATGCTCTTGTAACAGGATCCAACTTGGAAATGACTGATATATTACCATGGCTTTGCTTGAAATGTTATATTTAAAAGTGAACTGCGTATGGAATCTGGTTTGAGCTACCAAGGTTGAGTTCATGGACCAGTATTCTGGGGAAAAACTGGCCTGGTATCTGGCTGATAAGGTTCCCAACCTCATAGATGAGTAAGGAAAGTTGCTTCCGGGCTGGCTCAGGACCCTTAGGATATCTTGGGGACCCCAAGAAAAGCAAAATTCACCTGAATCTTTAGGAATGGGAGATGAAGTCTGGTGGCTACTTCTTGAGCTGTCTTCCTAGCCTCAAGAGGCTTTTAAAAGCCTAATCTGAGTTTTCTTTTAGCAAGTTTCTTATATGGCCTACTTATATGGTCAGTCACTATTCCCTGCTGCAGTTATGTAAATAATCAGGACAAATCTAATGAGATCAGAATTTGTAAGCAAGAATTAAAAGGTTGACTGTAGAGAGAAGGTTTTTTGTTTCAGTATAAAACTGTAGTGCAGTCTTGTGAATTCTGTCTTGCACATTGACCAGTCCTTACCACATTCTCAATTCTAGTTTCCTCTGATATCTGGCTATGACGCTCCAAACTGATGTTTCCAGTTTTTCTCTTACTCTCCTGACGTGGCATCCCTGAGAACTAAAATTGCCCTTTTCCTGAAACTGTGCAAGATGAAGCTGGATGACTTGGTATAAACTTGAAAAAAAAGACCATGACACCTTGCATATGGGCAACCTCTGTGCCTGCTGGACACTTAGTGCCATCACCAGAGACATTCAAACTGCAAACCAGGAAGCTTCTTCAGGTGACCACTGCCATCCTCACTCTACCATTAAAAGATGCTTCAAGCTCAAATCTAAGAATCCCAACTGGCTGCGTCTGGGTTGAAAAACTGGGTCT
Source organism: Cephalophus harveyi (assembly GCA_006410635.1). NCBI lineage: Eukaryota > Metazoa > Chordata > Mammalia > Artiodactyla > Bovidae > Cephalophus > Cephalophus harveyi. Next base: position 15,298 of record SJYT01028874.1, on the reverse strand, counting down.
CTAGCTATTAATTTGGGTTTCTCTTTTATTTTCGTAGAAACTGCCATTATTAAATGCTTGACTGCTGGCACCATTGAGCAAATATCCACTAAAGCCAAGTCTCCACAGAAGGTTTACCCTGGTCCTTAAAGAGCAAAAGACCACTGAATGAGAAAATAGACTTATGTTTCTCCTTTCCTTGAACAGAAAGGGGCCTGACAAAGATTCTTTGACTAAATTTTAATCGGACTCCTGAACCACCTTCTACTAGGCTCATCTGTATACTTCCTTGTAAAATGCAGTTTTAGCAAGAATCCTGCTAAGTCAGTTTAGCAATAAACCCCTGATACCTGATCACCCTTGACCTATGATCTGGTTTCTCATCTTCTACCACCTCTCAGGTGATGTCTGATCACCATGGATCGTCTTCAGCAAGAATCCACTTAGGTCTGTTTAGCCAGAACCACCCCCTTACCCTTGTTTCCTGTTTTCCATCCATTGACCTTGTCTGTCCACTCTGCTTCATGGCTATGAATTTGTATTAGCCCATGCAGTATTTGGAGTTGAGCTCAATTGCTTTCCCCACTGCAGAATTTCATCATTTTAGCCCCTGTTCTCATAGAGATAACCTGCATCACATTGAATAAAGTCTTTCTTACCAGGTTTTAACAAGTGTCATTGATTATTTTTTCTTTTAGCACAGGGAGTTTTTCCTGGACATTTGGTATCACAGGACTGAGACTTGCTAGAATGGACCTGGCTCATGGAAACATGGTTTGGGAAGAGAAAGGATAAAAGGCAGGGGATGCAGAAGCTTTGATTCCTGGGAGAGCATGTGGTCACCCATGGTATGGAGCAGCAGCTTTGCTGGTCTCAGTTACTAATGGTGAAAGTTACCAATGGAATTTAGAGATGGATCCAATTCCCAGCATGTTGGTCTATTGGATGCATAAGGACATGGAAACTAACAAGAAGAAGGTGAAATGTTTAATCTCTTGGTTATTGTGATAACCAAATTATAATAGCTGACATTGAAATAATGTAATATAATGCTGCTGCTGCTAAGTTGCTTCAGTCGTGTCCAACTCTGTGTGACCCCATAGACGGCAGCCTACAAGGCTCCTTCGTCCCTGGGATTCTCCAGGCAAGAACACGAGAGTGGGTTGCCATTTCCTTCTCCAATGCAGGAAAGTGAAAAGTGAAAGTGAAATCATTCAGTCGTGTCCGACTTCGAGACCCCATGGACTGCAGCCTGCTAGGCTCCTCTGTCCATGGGATTTTCCAGGCAAGAGTACTGGAGTGGGTCACCATTGCCTTCTCCTTGTAATATAATGAGTAAGAGCTAAAATTGAAATTAAAAGTGAGTCCTGAGTCAGACCTTGATTTTGGACCAAGGTCAGATTTCACTGAGTCAGAGCTTTGGTCATTGGCACAAAGCTGCCCACCAAGGAAAAAATTATGCAAGGACAGCAGAAGGTACCTCTTAGACCTCTGGTCACCAAGAATGTAGCCAGGGTGGGAGGAGAGGAAAACCAAGAAACTACTGAAATCAGGGAGTATACTGTGAAGAAGACATTTGCTTTTGTGGATCAGTAATACTAGCTTACTGAAGACCAAGGAATACCCTGAAGAACCTTTATTAAAATGGATTGTGGAGTAATTAATTTAGGAGCAGTATCTGGTTTTAGATGCTACAATGGGGAAAAGCATGTTTGAGTTGATGAAGGACCCACAGCTTACCATGAAACAATCACTGATGGCCATATGTGATTCAGACACAAAGCAGTTTATTCCTGAGGGAACAGCCAGCCTAATGGATTGGACAGAAGCACTGTAAGGTCTCTCTATGCCTGAAAAAGAGGACTGCCCACCTCCTCCAATAAATATCAAGTGAAAGCAAACAGTGTATTTCATATATAAGCCATGTGGGTTTATCTTTCTGATAATTGAGATAGTCACCTGCTGAATATGTTTGTTACCCAGTCCATGGTAAATGCTGTGGTTGAGGGGGAGCTCTTATATGGGCACCCCATATAACCTTACTGATGCAAAGCCAAGGGACACACGGGAAGCCTTTTGCATTTGCTGCTTCGGCTTGCCCTTTGGATCTTACATAAGTAAGTGAGTGTTAGTTGCCCAGTTGTGCCTGACTCTTCGCGACCCCATGGACTGCAGCCCATCAGGCTCCTTTGTCTTTGAGATTTTCCAGGCAACGATACTGGAGTGGGTCACCATTTCCTTCTCCAGGGGATCTTCCCAACCCAGGGATTGAACCCAGGTCTCCTTCACTGGAGGCAGATTCTGTACCGACTGAGCTACAAGGGATCTTACATAGATGCCAATAAAAACATTAGGTTAGTAACAATGAGGAAAGGCAAAGGAGAGAGTCATGGAACTGATCTTAGCAAGGCGAACATTTTTAAACAGGTTTTAGAAATGTGGGGAATAAAGCAAATACTTTAAGCAAAACAAAGGAAATAGGGAACAATCATGGGATCCAACCCATGGAAAGCAGAATGGAGAATGGAAGGCTTTAAGATGACTTTTAAGAAATGGGATGAAAAAAACGGACTTTAGTGGGGCTAAAACAAAGGCTTTAATACTGCACTGTCCAAGGCTCGGCAGGCTGAAGGGACCTCTTCCTGATCCCCGGAGAGTAAAGGGCCTTGAATCTGCTCTGTTTAGTTTGAAGAAGTCTAAAAGCCCAAAGACTGAGATTGCAGTGAGAAACGTGACCAGCAAATGCTTGAATCATTAGTTAGGCAGATTAAATGGGATAAAAATTGACCCAAAGGGGGACTTCTTTGGCAGTCCAGTGGTTGGGATGCCACACTTCTCACTTCCACTGTAGGGAGTGTAGGTTTGAACCCTGGTCGGGAAACTAGTATTCCCGCATGCCTTGTGGCATGGATGAAAAGAAAAAAAAATTGACAAAGAGGACCAGGGTCCCTTGGCTCAGCCTATGGTGGGAGTACCCTGAAACCTTTTGCAGTAGAGTGGATAATGGTCAGAAGGCAGAGAATTTCTCAGGAGTTTTTGATAGGAGACCATCTTGCCCTGTGGTACCAAAACTATTTGTGAAACCTGATGCAGCTGAGAACATAAAAACATAAGAGTTGATAGGATTATGAAAGTAGGAACGTTTAAACAGGCTTTATGTAAAAAAGCTGTATCTCTTTTATCTGAATATTTTATGGGAATGAGTGTTACATCTGGATGGGGATTGCTTCCCTTACTTCAGTTCAGTTCAGTTCAGTTCAGTCGCTCAGTCGTGTCCGACTCTTTGCGACCCCATGAATCGCAGCACGCCAGGCGTCCCTGTTCATCACCATCTCTCGGAGTTCACTCAGACTCACATCCATTGAGTCAGTGATGCCATCCAGCCATCTCATCCTCGGTCGTCCCCTTCTTCTCCTGCCCCCAATCCCTCCCAGCATCAGAGTCTTTTCCAATGAGTCAACTCTTCGCATGAGGTGGCCAAAGTACTGGAGTTTCAGCTTTAGCATCATTCCTTCCAAAGAAATCCCAGGGTTGATCTCCTTCAGAATGG
>SJYT01028865.1:350851-375802 GCA_006410635.1 Cephalophus harveyi | reverse complement strand
CGTCATTTCCACTCTCCCCGCCAGGAAGCAGAGAAATGTCATCGGATAGAGCCCACCCGAAAGAGCCAGACTTAAGTATGCTCCTGGGAGGTTGAAGACCCCCAGCCTACCTGGGAGGCTGTCCTGGGAACAGAGAGGATTCCACAATGTTTGGTGGTTACGGGCACTTGCTGTGTGCCAGGCATTGCCCAAAGTAAGTCTTTGCATGTCTTAGTGATCTCTTTGAACTCTTACAGCTCCCCAGGAGGTTGTACTGTGATTAAGCCCATATTGCAGATGAGGAACTCGAGAATCAAGAAGAAAAATAACTCGCCTAAAAACCACACAACCCCTGGACTTGGCCACGTGGACCCTCCTTAAGCTCCCCCTCAATCCCAGCTCAGGTGGCTCATTCCCGGTCACATGTGCCAGCTCTGTTGCCATCTGTCCTGCCTGTGTCTCCTCCCTTCTTTGCCAAGGTAAGGTCTCCCTTCTTACTGCTCTGGTAGGCAGAAATTAAACCACTTTCCTGGTGGTCCAGTGGCTAAAACTTTGTGCTTCCCCTGCGGGGGGCACAGGTCCAATCCCTGATCCAGGAAGTTTGGCATGCCTCGCAGTGCAACCAAAACACAAAACAACCCCCACAATCCTCCTTTCTTGCCTCCCTGTCTCAGTTCTGCTCAGCTTTCAGCGGGAGCTGATCACCTTGCCCTCCCGACCCCTCGGTCCCCTCCCCCATCCGGTCTAAAACCCGCCATGGCTCCCATGACCCTCCAGATAGAATGTTTTCAAGGACTTCTGTAAACCGAGCCCTGCCCACTTCTCCAGCTTTATAGCTCATTGATCTTTGCTTGGGCAAGTCAGGGCACCTCGCGGGGCTCTCTCCTGGCAGGCTGATAACAGCTCTGTGCGGTGAGGAGTGAAGGAGATGATGCGTAAAGAGAGCCTAGGAGGGCACTTGGTGCACGGTTGGTGTTTAGTAAACTTCCCTGTCCCCGCACCAGCTCTTAGTCAGAGTCACTGGTGAGTGAAACCTCTCCGCTTTCAGCCAGCCTGGGGCCAAGGGCTTCGTGGTGGGCCAGCCAAGGGCGATTAGCACCACGGGAGTTCATCAGTTTAAGAAATTCTGAAAGGCTTCAGGGCAGCAGTAGGTGGAACAAGGGTAGGGGCGGGAAGGTAAAGGAACTGTTGATGAGAATGTAAAATGGTCCAGCCACTGTGGAAAACAGTATAGTGATTCGTCAAAAAATTAAAAATGGACTTGCCATACGGTCCAGCAATTCCGCTTCTGGCTATATACCCAAAAGAATTGGAAGCAGGGTCTCAAAGAAATATTTGTGTACCCATGTTTATAGGAGCATTATTCATAATAACTAAACACGGAAGCAACTCAACTGTCCAGCTATGGGTGAATAGACAAACAAAATATGGTCTAATGGAATGCTATTTAGTCTCCAATAGCAAGGCATTTCCGACACAATGCTACAGCATGGAGGAACCTTGAGGGCATACGTGAAATAAACCAGTCACAGAAAGACAAATAACCACATGACCCACTTACACAAGAAACTTAGAGGAGTCAACCAAATTCATAGACTCGGAAAGTAGAATGGCGGTTGCCAGGGCCTGGGATGAGGGGCAGTCATTGTTCAATGGACGCAGAATTTCAGTATTACAAAACGAAAAGCGTTCTGGAGACAGAAGGTGGTGAGCATAGCACACTGTGAATATAGTTAATGCCATACTTAAAAATGGTTAAGATGGTAAATTGTGTGTTTTACTACGATAAAAAAATTGTGTGTGTGGGGGAGGGCAAAGGAAGCCAACTTTCATAATAGGATCTTCAGCACAACCTGGAAGTTAGATATGCACGTCCCAAGTCGCTGCAGTCATGTCCGACTCTTTGCGACCCCATGGACTGGAGCCCACCAGCCTCCTCTGTCCATGGGATTCTTTAGGCAAGAATATTGGAGTGGGTTGCCATGCCCTCCTCCAGGGGATCTTCCCGACCGCCCGGTGTCTCTGTGTCTCCTGCATTGGCAGGTGGGTTCTTTACCGCTAGCGCCACCTGGGAAGCCCAGATGTTAGATATCCCCACGCTGTAGGAAGGAAAAGGGAGGTAAGGAAGGTGAAGGATCGCCAGGTGTTAGGGAGAGAGCTGGATCTTCAGGCCCTGAAGCCCACACTCTTGCTTGTCTGCCCCCAGCGCCTGGGGGATGGACAGCATGGCCGGCCCTAGGAGAGGCGGTACTGGGGTGGGAGTTGGGGGGTGGGGAATAAAGAGCTTGGTGGAGGCCTAAGGCAGGACTGGTTCCAGCTCTCCCGGCCGGTGTGCTTGCAGTGAGTGGAAGTGAATAGCTGGGGTAAGATCATCTGTGACCAGCAGAGACACCTGGACTTGAGCCTTCTCCCTTCGCCCCATTTCCTGGATGAGAAAACTGAGGAGCGGTGCCTCGCCCAGGCCTCTGTGATGCAGTGGGCAGGCGGCCTGCGGAAGGGGAGGCTGAGGGAAGGAAAGAGATGCAGGTTAAGCAGCAGCTGCCTCCTCTGCCCGCTTGCCCGCCTGCCGCAGGCTCCTCCCAGGACAACGCCCCCACCCAGGGTTCGGCCTGGTTATGAATTTTTCTAACCTGTGTCAACAGTTCAGTGCAGTATCCTAACAGCTCTCTCTTCTTGTGCCCATCATCAGGGCCTCCACCAGAAAGCCCCAGTCGCAGCAGACGCCCCCAGGTTGCAGGTAGCCGCCCTAGCTGCTTTTCATTTGATAAAGAATTCCCGAGCAGGCTTCTCTGGTGGCTCAGGGGTTGAGAATCCACCTGCCAATGCAGGAGACACGGGTTTGATCCCTGGTCCAGGAAAAGCTCACATGCAGCGAGGCAACTGAGCCTGTCTGCCACAACTACTGAGCCCGTGCCCCTGAGCCTGGCAGCCGCAGCTGCTAAAGCCTGTATGTCGTAGAGCCCGTGCTCCGCAACAAGAGACGTCACTGCGGTGAGAAGTCAGTGCACCGCAACTAGAGAGTAGCCCCCTCCTGCTGAAACTGGAGAAAGCCGGTGCAGCCATGGAGAACCAGCACAGCCAAAAATAAATAAATAAAATTATTTTTTAAAAAAATCCCCGAGCCTCTGCTGCACGCCAAGCTCTGTCCTCGGGCCCCAAGAATAGATCCCTGCCTTCCTGGAGCTTACATTTTAATGGAGGCAGACAGGCAACAAACGGATGAGCCAACAAATATAGAAACAGGATAATTTCTAATGGTGACTGGGCTCTAAAGAAGATAAAACAGGCTGAGAAGTGTCTTGAGTAGCTACTTCATACAGAGTAATCAAGGAAGGCTTCTCTGAGGAGGTGACAGATTTGGGAACGAGCATGCCAACGAGAGAGAACAGCAAGTGCAAAGGCCTTCAGGAGGGAAATGGAAAGGTATGTTAAAGTGGGGGTTCTCTACGTGGGTCCCCAACCAGCAGCATCATTGGGGAACCAGTTAGAAGTGTAGGTTCTCAGGACCCACCCCAGACCTACCAAAAAACCTACAAGGGAAGAACCTATATGGGACGGCTGAGTTTTTAGCAAAGTCCTCCAGGTGATTTTTTTTTAAGAGTAGATATGTATTTTTATTTAATTTTATTTTTTTTGTTGGCCACCCTGGTAGCACATGAGATCTCAGTTTCCCAAACCAAGAATTGAACCTGTGCCCTTTGCAGCAGAAGTGCCGAGTCTTAACCAGTGAACTACCAGGGAGTACCCCCTCCGGGTGATTCCGACACACCTTAAAGTTTGAAGTTCATTGCACTGGTGCTCAGGAAGTAAGCCGTGTGGCTGGAGTGTGGTGACGGGGAGAGGGGTACCAATGATCCTCAGTTTAACCCAGCCCATCCATTCACTGCCCTGATTCCTCCTGGCCTCACCATCCTGGCCCACCAAGGCAAAGCTGAAAGTCTTTCCAAGGCTCCCTGTTACCCTCTGGATTAAACGGAAACCTCTCAGCCTCGCTTAGGAGGCTGCTTACAATCTGCCCCCAACCACCTCTCCAACCTCATCCATCAACCTTCTCTCTCTTAAATCTTAATGCTCTTAAATGTAGATGTGCCTCCACTCCTCCAAACATACTGTTCCAACATTTGTCTGGAATCCTGTTTCTCTACTTCTTCATCTGGCTAACTTTCATCGCTCCTTCAAGCCACAACTCAGGATTCACCTCCTTCAGGAAGCACTCCCTGATTGCCTAGTCAATGTTCAGAACCCCACCTCTCTGCTTCCACACCAACCAGCCCCCATGCTTCCCCATCATTGTGTTTATCACATAGGTTTGACATTATCTAGGGGAAGAAAGGTTGGTTTTTATTTTTATTTCCAGTTTTATTGAGATATAGTAGGCTTATAACATTTTATTAGTTTCAGGTGTACAACATAATGATTCGTATATGTATATACTGTGGAATGATTACCACAGTAAGTTCTTTTTTCCCTTTGGCCACGCTGAGAGGTATATGGGATCTTAGTTCCCCAACCAGGTATCCAACCTGAGCCCCCTCATTGGAAGCTTGGAGTCTTAACCCCTGGACACCAGGGAAATCCCCCTACAGTAAGTTTACTCAACATGCATCACCTCATGTAGTTACAATTTCTTTTTTTGTGTGTGATGGGAACTTTTAAGAACTGCTTACTCTCCTAGCAACTTTCAAATATACAGTACAGTAAATTTCAGCTACCAAATTGCACATAACATCCCAAGAATTTATTGAAGTTTGTACCTTTTGACAATCTTTATCCAATTTCCCCATCTTTGCACTGTTTTTTAAATGAATATTTTTCTATTTAATTACACAGATAATGTGCATCCCTGGTGGCTTAGATGGTAAAGAATCTGCCTCCAGTGCAGGAAACCTGTGTTCTGTATCTTGGTGGGGAAGATCCCCTGGAGAGGGAATGGCTACCAATTCTGGTATTCTTGCTTGGAGAATTCCATGGACAGAGGAGCCTGGTGGGCTATAGTCCATGGGGTTGCAAGGACATGACTGAGCGACTAACACTCCCACTTTCACACAGGTAATACATGAACATGTACTTACTATAAAAATTTCAAACATATAGATGCAGTAAAAGACCTCCTCATGGATGCCAGTTTGCCGTCTATTCATTCATACATTTTTGGGTGCATTGCGAGCATACACATAGGTGTACAGAAGTTTCAGTTTCATTTGAGTTTTTTTTCGTTTATAAAGTGAAAGTGTTAATCCCTCAGTTGTGTCTGAGTCATTTCGACCCCATGGACTGTGGCCCACCAGGCTCCTCTGTCCATGGGATTCTCTGAGCAAGAATACTGGAGTGGGTTGCCATTCCCTTCACCAGGGGATCTTCCTGACCCAGGGGTCGAACCTGGGTCTCTGCATTGCAGGCGGTTATAAATGGAATCATATGAGCACGAATTGTCCCATAACTTGTCTTCCTTACTTAACAATGTCTTGGAGGCCATCCATATTAGAGCACAGACACCTACCTTCACTGATTTTAACTGCCATATAATAACCCAAAATACGACTGAACTGTGTACTTTAGCCATTCCGTAAATGTATTAATTGTGTTTTAAATTTTCTGTATTTTATGATGCTTTCACATCCTAGGGCCTTGCCAATCCTGGAGAGATTGCTCTTCCCAGGCTAGCAATTTTGTAGAGGTAGTAAACATAATAAACAACTTGCCTAAGAACATACCTGTCATATAAAACCAACCCCTATTTAAAACCCATATCCCCAACCACCTCCTCTATCTAAGTCTCACACACCCTGCCCTAACTCACCCCAGGGCCAGGTACTGGATACCCAGGAAACCACCCGCATAGCCCAGAGCCTGCTGACAGGCAAACTAGCAACCCTAAGCTTGTTCGAACTTGCCCACCCTCCCTTGACCTGTTCCTTCCAAGGCAAACCACAGCAAAGGCTCTGGGCCATGAACTCCCTGCTTCTTCTGCCTCCTGCCTGACCCCGGTGCTTCCTCATGTGCCTTTGTGTGGTGTAATACGTCCCTTCCTCTTTGGAACTGTAAGTCGCAAAGCTTCTTTCAGTGCCATTGGCTTCACTGAGTTGCCACAGTCACCTCTGTAAGTTAACCCGATACAATCAACACACAGAATGATGGACATCTAGAGGCTGTCAATTTTCCACTGCTACAGAAAAAACTGCAGTGATCATCTTGTATCTGTGTGTATTTCTCTAGGTGGTGGACCTGCCAGAGCTAATTACCTAATCACTCTATGGGCGACGCCCCCCCAATCCGAGTCCCTGCCTGATCCCCTGGCCTTGCAAGTCTCAGCTGCTGAATCACAGAATGAATGAGATGCCCTGGAACGGTTTGGTGAGTACCAAAGAAGCTCTGCAGGGTAAAACATATTTCTATCCGCTCTGTCCCCTGAATTCCCTCCCATGTGAGCCTACGAATTACTTGGTCAAGGGAAATTTTCCTGGAAAGAACACGGCCAGAGTCAGGGAGAGCTCTGTGAGAATCATGCTACAAGGAAAGGACACAGGGAGCTTCCTGTGAGTGAACACTTGGAGATTTGGGGGGAGTGGGCCTCGGACAGGGCCGAGAAGCTCCACGCCCCTTCCCACGTACCTTGCCTTACCCATGTCTTCCATCTGTTCCCGAGTTAGATCCTTTTATAATAAACTGGTAGTCTATGGATACTGTTGACCTTGTGCCCTGGAAAGCAATGGGCTTCCCGGAGCTTCTCTGCTGGGTCTTCCTTCTTTAGCCTACCCTGGGCTATCACATTCAAACACGCCTGGCTTCCAAGTTCTGGTGACACTCGTCCAGGCTGAGGCTGTGCTTTGCTTCCCTTTAGCTTTTAAGAGATTGGAATATCCTCCTATCTCCCATAAAACTAAAAAAAGAAAAAAAAGTAAAAGTGTTAGTCACTCGGTCATGTCCAACTCTTTATGACCCTCCATGGACTATAGCCCACTAGGCTCCTCTGTCCGTGGGATTTCCCAGGCAAGAATACTGGAGTGGGTTGCCATACCCTTCACCAGGGGGTCTTCCCAACCCAGGGATCGAACTCTGGTCTCCTGCATGGCAGGCAGATTCTTTACCGTCTGAAGCACCAGGGAAGCCTAAAGACGTCATTAAAGCATCTTTTCAAGAAAGAAAGAAGAAAAGAACGAAAGGAAGGAAGGAAGAAACGGGTTTTGCAGTCAGAAGACCTGGACAAGTCACTTTACCTCCTGAGTCTTGGTTTCCTCACCTCCAGAGTAACTGTCAGAATATATGTAATACATACAATAATATAATAGCGGATGTAAAGCCCTTCACTTATAGACGTGCTATAAACAAAACATGCTGTGTCTTCTCCATTTGCCCTCCTCCCCCACCCAGGTTGGCTTTCCCTTTCCCACCTGGAGAAGAATCTGGGCTCCTCTGCTCTCTGGCTTCCGCTTGGAATTGGCCAACTGAAGCAGGAGACTAGTGTCTAAAGGAAGAGAGAGGGTCAGGTATTTCTGTTCTGCCTCCCTTTTCCCTGTTGGGATCCTCTGACTGTGTTGAGTTCGTCTCCCTTAGGCCACAGCTCCTCTCCTGCAGCTACAGTTTCCCCACTCATTCCCTTTACACTTTCAGGGCTGTTGCTGGTCCCTGAGTGCCCCTCTATCCCTTAACCATGCCCACACCTTCAGAGATTCAGTCAGTTCAGTTCAGTCGCTCAGTCATGTCCGACTCTTTGCCACCCCATGGACTGCAGCATGCCAGGCCTCCCTGTCCATCACCAACTCCCGGAGCCTACTCAAACTCATGTCCATTGAGTTGGTGATGCCATCCATCTCATCCTCTGTCTCCCCCTTCTCCTCCTGCCTTCAGTCTTCCTCAGCATCAGGGTCATTTCCAGTGAGTCAATTCTTTGCATCAAGTGGCCAAAGTATTGTAGTTTCAGCTTCAGCATCAGTCCTTCCAATGAATATTCAGGACTGATTTCCTTTAGGATGGACTGGTTGGATCTCCTTAAGTCCCTTTATTAAACTCTCTCCAGGAGCCTCTTTCAGTGGGCCATCTGCTTCCTGCTGGAACCTTGACAGATGTAAGGAGCCACTTTCCTTTTATATATATATTTATGTATGTATTTTATTTTATTATTTATTTATTAGGCTGCACCAGGTCTTGGTTGCGTCACTCGCGATCTTTGATCTTCACTGTGGGCACACAAGATCTTAGTTGCAGCGTGCGAATGCTTAGTTGTGGCGTGTGGGATCTAGTTCCCTGACCAGGGATTGAGCCTTGGCCCCTTGCATTGGGAGCAATTAGCCCCTGGACCACGAGGGAAGTCCCTTTCCCTGTTTTTATCAAGATGTTCTCCCTGCCTGGCCCACACTGCACTGCACAAAGGAGGTCCCTGTATTCCAAAGGATAGCTCCTTCTTGGGGAAGTCTTCAGAGGTGTGGAGTCAGACCCCAGCTGGGGGAGGAGTCTCTGCAGAAGTACCTGCCCAGCTGAGCCCCACAGGTGGCAGCCCTAAATGAGGCCTTGGTGCCTCAATCCTCCTCTTGAATGTTTCAAAATCAAGGTCTTATCTATCCAAGCCCCTTCTACCAGCCCCGGGATCCAGGCTCTGGAACCCTGACTCACACTAGTAAATCCATCCAGGACCATCCAAAATACCCTGAATCAGCATCTTCATTGATCCTGTGAGAGATACAGGCTGAATAGCATGAATCCTGAGGTCAGCTGGCCAGAAAGTTCTCTTTCAGGAATCAGTAATCATAACAACAGTGAGCAGGTACTGAGCACCTACTATGTGTCCAGGAACCTTAGTTTCATTTGTTCATTCAGCAGATATTTATTAAGGCTCTCCTATATGCAGGATACCATTGTAATCCATAGGGATACAGCCATCAATACAGCAGATAAGAACGCTGCACCTTTGGAGCCCTAGGAGATGGGCATCTGGGATCTTAGTCCTTCAGCCAAGGGTATTGTGCCAAAGGCACTCAGCTGGTAAATGAGAGCTGAGATTTGAACCCAGGCTTCCCAGCAGGAACTATCCTCTTAGAAAACTACAGAAGGATTGAGGGCAGCTTGGGAAGAGCCAAACCCAACTCTCCCAAGAGACAAGACCTGGGAGGAGGATGTCTTGAGCCTGGGGGAGGGGCTGCGAGGCTCCCATCTGTATTCCAGATGCCTGCTGTGACTAAACTATAGGATCAGGGGCCCAGGGTGACACAGCCTGGGAAGGATGGTCTGTGAAATGATGCTCCTAGTTATTACTTCTTTGTAATTTCCTTCTTGACGTAAAATTTGTGAGTCACGGTCTCAGAACTTGTCTAGGTTTCACAATCCGCACAGATGATTGCAGACACTACCGGGTCCCCTGCCAGCACTTTTGGCCCCTCCTCCGCTGTGGGGAAACGTAGGGATTTATTTTGGAAGGTTGGCGGGAGCAAGGCAGGGAAAGGTAAGCATAGGACCTCACGGGTCACTCAAGGGGCAGCCGTGCCACAGGTCTGGTTGGCGTTCCCTCTCCTTAAACACAGACAGACATCCATTTCATGTGAGCACCTATCCCAGGGCAGACAGTGGGTTATGCAAAGTTGAGCAATGGTTGAAACCAGACCCTGGATTGACTGGATTCAAGTTCCAGCTCTACCACTTTCTGGCTGTGTGACTTCAAGCAAGTCAATTTACCTCCATGAGCCTCAGTTTCATTATGGGTAAAATGGTGGAAATAAAAGTGCCCCCCAGCCCTGGCCCCGACAGGATTGCTGTGAGAATGAAGCAACATATCTAAATGCTTAGAAGAGGACACAGCACTTTGTGAGTGTGCAAAAAGTGTTAACAGTTGCCACTGTCATCAAACACGTGACATGTTTGCATCATATTTGCATATTTGTAATAATGATGCAATTGTGATACAGATGGATACTTGTGGCAGTCAGTTTCATCCCTCACCTGTCCTCTTTGGCACTGACACAGCACCCTTCCTTAGCATGAATTCACTAGGTCCTCTCCCCGTCAAGGTCTCAGTTCAAATAGCAACTCTTTAGAGGATTCTCTCCAACTGTCCAATCTAATCAGAGATGCACCCTGTCTCTACCCTGTCGCCCCTTCTATGTTCATCATAGAACTTAACATTCTCTGACCTGTTTCTATTGACATTTATTTATTTATGTTCAGCCTTTCTCATAAAAATGGAAGTTTCCATGATAGTGGGAGCCTGACATCCTGGTGCTGCCTAGATTCCCAAAGCCAGGTACAATGCCTGGCACATGCTGCTGCTGCTGCTGCTAAGTCGCTTCAGTCGTGTCCGACTCTGTGCGACCCCATAGACGGCCTCCCACCAGGCTCCTCTGTCCCTGGGATTCTCTAGGCAAGAACACTGGAGTGGGTTGCCATTTCCTTCTCCAATGCATGAAAGTGAAAAGTGAAAGTGAAGTCGCTCAGTCGTATCCAACTCTTAGTGACCCCATGGACTGTAGCCCACCAGGCTCCTCCGTCCATGGGATTTTCCAGGCAAGAGTACTGGAGTGGGGTGCCATTGCCTACTGGGCACTTAAAAAATATTTGTTCAGGGGCTTTCCTGGCTGTCCAGTGGTTAGGACTCTGTGCTTTTACTGCCATGAAAGAAAAGAAAGTGAAAGTGAAGCCGCCCAGTTGTGTCCAACTCTTTACTCAGTCAATGGAATTTTCCAGGCAAGAGTACTAGAGTGGGTTGCTATTTCCTTTTCTAGGGGATCTTCCCTACCCAAGGATCAAACACAGGCCTCCTGCATTGCAGGCAGATGCTTTACCATTTGACCCACCAGGGAAGACCATGACCCAGGTTCAATCTCTGGTCAGGGAACTAAGATTCCACAAACCACACCATCAAATAAAAAAAAAATTGTTCAAAAAGCAGCTAATAAATCTGAGCTCCCCTCCACCCCTCTTTAAGCACCATGTCTCTCCTTTGTACGGAGGAAGGTAATGGAGGCTCAGGGAGGCAAGGTGATTGCTCATTTAGCCTCGGCCTTGCCTGTCTTAGACACTGAGTGGCCCCACTTTGCATCTGAGCTGTGTCCCAGAGAGTGACGGGACGAGCTGGTGACAGTCAGATGTGGCAACCAGAGCTGTCTGCCCTCCACGTCACGCCTGGAAGCACCGGGCTTGTAGCAGGAGGCCTGGCTCCCAGTTCCACCACTGACCCGTTGGGTGACCGTGCGTGGGCTGCTCTTCCTCCCGTGGCCTCAACCTCCCTCTAGAAAATGAAAGCAGTAGAAGAGATCAGAGGGTTTTTCAAAAACTGAGCTATCACTCACATACCACAGAAGATCAAAGGTTTTTCAACTTTCTTTTCTCAAGAATCTTTTTTACCAAACTTAAATTTTACATGAAGTCCCAACATGTAAACCAGACAAAAGCGGGGCTGTTTGGAGGAGAGGAGGGTTAGCCTGAGCAGCTGGCCTGCTTAGTGTACCCCTTCTTTCCACCACGCTCCCCTGCCCACCCTCAGTGGTCCCTGAGGCCCTTCTGCAGAATCCCAGGGCTTGGAGGAACCCAGTTTGAAAACCACTGGACAAGACTCACTCTTCAGGGTCCCTCCCAAGATGCAGGAGCCCTGGGGAGGAGGAGGAGCCCGCGCTCTCCCAGCTTGCAGATGGGAGTTGTTTCTTGAACTGCCGTCCAGCTGCCTCCCCCGGGTCATGAGAAAGAAGCCAAGGGCAGGCTCGGGGCACAGGAAGTGGAGCTGGCCAGCTGGGAGGCAGTGACAGGCGTGGGTACCAGGGCCTCCTGGACGGGCTGGTGACATCACAACCCCAGGAAGCAGCTGCCCGAGAGGCCCCTGCTGTCCCTCAGCCCTCCTCTGGGAAAACCAGCCACCAGCTGTTGTAGTCCGCTTCTCACTCTCTTGTTGTTCCGGATTGTCCCCTCCTGAACCATCATCTTCAACGCAGCAGACACTTCCTCTTGCTGATGACCTACTGTGTGCCAGACCCGCACTTTGGAACCCTTCACAGAACAGCTGGTAATCCCACGCATCCCCTTATACCATTTGGGCTTCCCTGGTGGCTCAGGTGGTTAAGAATTCGCCTGCAACGCAGGAGACCTGGGTTCGATCCTTGGGTCGGGAATATCCCCTGAAGAAGGAAATGGCAACCCACTCCAACATCCTTGCCTGGTAAATTCCGTGCACAGAGGAGCCCGGTCCATCGAGTCACAAAGAGTCAGACACAATTGAGTCATCACATCGACATCACGAAGTCGGGACCAGTACCAAGCCCACTTTATAGATGATGCAACTGAGGCTCAAATGGACAAAATAGATAGCACAAGTTTACCCAGCTGGTAAACGCCAGAGCCAGGATTTGAACTGGGTTCTGGTTGGCTCCACCTGTGCTCTTGTCATCATCACATGTCATCATCACATCATTGCCACATGTCATTATCACATAGTCAGGTTCAGAGTCACACAGTGCCAGGTGCAGGATTCTTCGGACATGGCAAGGTGAAACTATAAACTTCAAACCCAGTTTCTTTTATTAATGGTTGAGTGAAGTGAAAGTGTTAGTCACTCAGTTGTGTCTGACTCTTTGTGACTCCCGTGGACTGCAGCCCGCCAGGCTGCTCTGTCCATGGAATTCTCCAGGTAAGAATACTGGAGTGGGTTGCCATGCCCTCCTCCAGGGGATCTTCTCTACCCAGGGATCAAACCTGCATCTCCTGCAATGCAATACCCACTGCAGTATTCTGGCCTGGAGAATTCCATGGACTCTATAGACCATGGGGTCGCAAAGAGTCGGAACTGACAGAACGACTTTCACTTTCACTTTGAATGCAAAGAGGAGATTATTTTGACATCCTTACCTTAATTACATCTGTAAACACTCCATTTCCGAATAAGTCACATTCACAGGTACAGGGGGTTAGAATTTGGACATATCTTTTTTATTTTTAATTATTTTTAAAAGTCGTGGCGTTCTTCAGTCTTTGTCGCGACATGCAGGATCCTTAGTTGTGGCTTGAAGGATCGAGTTCCTTAACCCAGGCCCCCTGCATTGTGTACATGGAGTCTTAGCCACTGGACCACCGGGGAAGTCCCTGGACATATCTTATTAAAGAGTATAATTCAACTCCCCCTGTTGCCACCCCAGATCAGTAAATCTTCACGGAGCACAAAGCATGTGCCAGCCAGGGCACCAGCAGGCGTATTACATTAATTCTGCCACAGTCTAGTGGGAGGGGCAGCCAGCCATAGATAACAGCAGAATGGTTTTTAAAATAAGTGTAGAAATAAAGCAGATGGACTCACAAAAGGGAACAAATAGTAGTGTCTGGGGTGGAATAAAGCAGGAAGCATGGCACGTGTCCTATTAGTCAGTAGCTATTTGTTAAGCACTTACTATATGTGTAAGATATCTTAGGGGAAAAATATGTATGAAAAAAAAACAACAATGCGGAGTAGGAAAATGAGCCTGAACTTTAGCTTTGGAGGCAGAAAGACCTCAAAGGCAGGCTTTAACCCATCTGTGCCTCAATTTCCTCATTTCTAAAATGGGAATACACATAGCAGTTGCCTCAAAGAGTTATTATTAGGTTTAAGTATTCAGTCCGCAAATATTTAACATTTTCTCTGTGAAAGTGAAAGTGTTAGTCTCTCAGTTGTGTCCAACTCTTTGCAGTCCCATGGATTGTAACCTGCCAGGCTCCTCTGTCCATGGGATTCTCCAGGCAAGAATACTGGAGTGGGTTGCCATTTCCTCCTCCAGGAGATCTTCCCAACCCAGGGGTCGAACCCGGGTCTCCCGCATTGCGGGCAGATTCTTTACCAGCTGAGCCGCCAGGGAAGCCAGGCACAGAGTGTGCGGGAAAGGGCTAGCCTGGCACCGAGAAAGCGTTTAATAAATGTTAGTTCTTGTCCTCTTTCCCCTGATTCACAAGTTAGGTGAAGGTTCAGGGCAGAAATACAAGAGAGGCCAAAGCAGGACCGGCTAAAAGACAAGCAAAGAGCCTGAGATCTGGGTTTAGGAGTTGTGACAGCGTGGCCTGATAGGTTCCTGGGCAAAGTGGGCTTTTGAATGAGACCCCAGAGATAAGAGGAGGAGGGAAGACACCACGAAGCAATGGTGTGTGAATGTATGATTGGGGTGAGGAAACTTACCAGGAGGAAAAGTAGGTCTGGCCCAGATCGTGACCTTTTCTGCCGGATTTTAAGGAGCAGCTGAAGCATCATGAAGGGTAGAACTTTACTAAATTTAAAACACAGGAAAAATCAAGGTGAGCAGGTACTTAACCATATCACAAGCATTTGCATTTTAAATTTGGCTCCAACTTTGGTATCAGTTTTTATGCAGGCCATTTCCTATAGGAAATAGTTTCCTACGTTTCTACTACATTTAACTCATCAGATTTTCCTATTCACAAAGCTCCTTGAAGGCTGGGGCTGGTTCTTAGCTCCAATCCACTTCAGGGCTTGATATATAGTAAGTGCTCCATAAGAATTTCATTGAATAAATAAATGACTTTTATATTTCTGTTTTACATAAGAACATGGCATTTTGATTGGTGCACTATAATTGATGCTTTCTGGACAAGTATAATATTGATAGCACAATACTATCAATATTATAGATATTGATACAAAGCCAGGTAGGATTGTTTAGCTGGGGACAGCTATGGGAACGATCAGCCTGGAATGCAGCAAGATAGAGCCATAGAGAGACCTTGCTAAACTATTAAACTCCCAGGTTGTGCTGTAAGCCCATTAGGCCGTGTTGCTTTAAACTCGGAGTCAGCCAACCAAAGGTGGATGCAAAAGACTTTAAACAAGCCTGCAGCTTGAGACCTGAAATAGAACAGAAAGGGAATTCACAGGACTCAACCTAGTCTTCTGGAGGGAGCCTTGAGACCTGAGGATGCGGGCTGGGCTAACTCCATGTTGAGGTAAGAAATGGCAGCTTCTTTAAGGTTTATTCTGGTTTTGGAGCCACCAGATCCAGTGGGTGGATCATGCCTTGAAATAGAAGCATCTCGAAAGGCCTGTGAATCACGTCTTAGCGCCAGCCTGAGAGGTTTCATATCCTGTTCTCGGAGTCACCTTGGGTGTGTGTGTGTGTGTGTGTGTGTGTGCATATGTGTCTGTGCATCTGTGTATTGTTTTCAAGGGGGTTTGCTTAGGATTTGGTTTTGAAACTTTTACTTTCTTTTAATAGCTTCTTTTTTTTTTTTAAGCTGGAAGAATTTTTCAAATGGCTTTTGCGAGAAAGTTCAAACCCTGGAATGACTAAGTCTCTGGAAGAATTTGGACTTTGTAAGGGGAATTTGTTTGTATTTGGTATGAATCACCCAGTCACTGATTTCTGCGCTAGAAGATCTTTTGGAAGGCTTTTAGGTCAACCCCCTCGTTGTACACATGGAGAAACTGAGGCTGGGGAAGGGAAAGGGGTTCAGCTAAGGCCACACTCAGTGTCAGAGGAAGTGATGAGACCAGAACATAGGTCTGACTCCTGGAGCCAGCTTCAGCTTTGCAAGAAGCTCTCGAACACCAGTCTATACTTAAGTAGGCACACCTTCAACATAAGTAAAGGAACAGAAAGATAAAGAAGGTTCTGAGGAAGCAGAATTCACCCAGTAGAGGCATAGAAGGATGGGAAAAGGAATGTATAGAGGTATCTTGCAGGCATTACTGCATCTAACCCTTCCCAGATCCTATGAGAGCAATAGTTCTCAACCAGGGTTGACTGTGCCCCACAGGGATATTTGGCAAGATCGGGAGACATTGTCATTAGAAAGGGAGATTGCTACTGGCATCTCGTGGATAGAGGCCAGGGAAACAGCTTAACATCCTATGATAGACAAGACAAAGAATTGTCTGGATCAGTAGCATCAGAGCTGAGAAACTGTTGTTCGGAGGGCAATCTTCTAAACACACCCCAATTTAACAGTAAGATAGCCAAGGCTCGGAAGGCGCAGCTGCTTACTTACTGTGGTCCTGGGCAAACTACTTAAGCTCTCTGTGCCTGTTTCCTCATTTATGAAATAGAGATAACATGTGGTTGTTTTAATGATTAAATATATTTTCATAAAGTGCTTAGAACAGTGCCTGGCTGTTAATACTTAATATACCAAGTATTATATGAGTATTTGCTAAAAATGATAAAAAGTAAACTTGCCCAGAATACACAGGCAAGTAGAAGAATTGTTCAGTTCAGTTCAGTCACTCGGTCATGTCCAATTCTTTGCAACCCCATGGACTGCAGCACACCAGGCCTCCCTGTCCATGACCAGTTCCCAGAGCTTGCGCAGACTCATGTCCATCGAGTTGGTGATGCCATCCAACCATCGCATCCTCTGTCTCCCCCTTCTCCTCCTGCCTTCAATCTTTCCCAGCAGCAGGGTCTTTTCCAGTGAGCCAGTTCTTTGCATTAGGTGGCCAAAGTATTGGAGCTTCAGCTTCAGCACCAGTCCTTCCAATGAAGAATTGTAGTGAAAGCCTAAAGACATTTAAGAGTGGAGGGACTAGAACATGGGAACCCTTCTGAGGATGTAGGGCCTTGAGAGCAAATAAGGCACGTGGTCATCCACGTGGCACCCTACATCTCCCTGGCCGTGAGGTTTCCTTTCTCAGACACTGCTACCTGAAATGCAACTTCACCTTTTTATGTTGAAGTGATATGCACTGTTAAACATGAATGTCTTTGGCAAGCCTGACGCAGTAAGCCACTAGCAGTCATCAGTAGTTGCTCAGGATAAATTAGTTTAGCTCCTTCCCAGCAAGGCAGCCTACCGCCTGCTCTCAGGACTCCTTAGCCATCAGTCATCCTCACCTCAAGCAAGCCTCCAGGCTGGCCCAGCGCGTGCCCTGTCCCACCTTGCACCCCACTTCAGGGCCCGCTCCTGCTCCTCCCACCTGCAGCTGTGATGGCCCTTTGACCCAGCCAGGGACCAGTCCTTGTTTTTCTGCTTTGACCCCCTAATCCTATCTTCAGTCGGGGATCAGATCCCTCCACTGGCTACTGACACCTGCTGACTCTTGGAGTGGTTACCATGTTCTTCCTCCAAGGCTTAGGTACTCAGCCCCCGTCAGTGAGCACTGGGCTCTGGGAAGCAAACCAGGCAGAGGAGTGTTAGCAGAGCAGATGGAGGAAAAGTCAAAGCAAGAATCAATGTCTCTCATCGGCCTGGGCCCACCCTATAAGCCTATTCCTTCGGACAATAGGTGCCATTTCTTGAGCATCATTTTTTTAAAGTGAAAGTCACTCAGTCGTGTCCGACTCTTTGTGACCCCACAGACAATACACTCCATGGACTTCTCCAGGCCAGAATACTGGAGTGGGTAGCCTTTCCCTTTTCCAGGGGATCTTTCCAACCCAGGAATCGAACCCAGGTCTCCTGCATTGTGGGCTGATTCTTTACCAGCTGAGCCACCAGGGAAGCCCAAGAATCCTGGAGTGGGCCGCCCATCCCTTCTCTTATTCTTCAGGCTGTGCTGGGTCTTGGCTGCAGTGCATAGGCATCTCTAGTTGCAACCCGTGGGCCCTAGAGCCTGCTGGCTCAGTAGCTGCAGTGGGCAGACTTAGACTTATTTGCCCCACAGCTTGTGGGATCATAGTTCCCCCACCAGGGATTGAATCCAAGTTCCCTGCATTGGATTCTTTGTTACTGGGGCCACCAAGGAAGCCCCCATTTCTTGAGCATCTTAAGCTAGGTGTCTCCCACCTACAACAGCCCTCACCAGCAGGGCCCCACTCTCTACCATCCCAAGACCTAAGAGACCCCATATAAACTGCATTAGTTTCCTGTCGTGGCTGTAACAAATCACTGCAAACTTAGTGCCTTCAAATGACACAAAGGTAGTATCTTACAGTTCTGTAGATTGCAAGCTCAACAAGGATTTCACTGGGATAAAATCAAGGTTTCTTTCTGGAGGCTCTAGAGGAGACTCCATTTCTTTGCTTTTCTGGCTTTCTAGCCCCTTCCTCCATTTTCAAAGTAAGCCATATGGCACCTCTCTGACCCTGCTTCCATCGCCACATCTCTGACTCGCCTCTTCTGTTACCCTTTTAAGGACCCTTGTGATTAGGTTGTTGTTGTTGTGTTAGTCATTCAGTCATGTCCCACTCTTTGTGACCCTGTGAACTGTAGCCTGCCAGGCTCCTCTGTCCATGAGATTCTCTAGGCAAGAATACTGGAGTGGGTTGCCATGCCCTTCTCAAGAGGATCTTCCTGATTCAGGGATCAAACCTGGATCTCCTGCACTGCAGGTGGATTCTTTACTGCCTAAGCCACCAGGGAAGCCCCTGTGATTACACTGGACCCGACAAAAAAATCCAGGACAACCTCCCGATTTTAAGATCAGTTGATTAACAACCTTAACTCCATCTGCAACCTTGATTCCCACTTGCCATCTAATGTAACATGTTCACATAACATAGTCACATTCCAGGGATTAAGAGATGGATACCTTCTTTTTTTTTTTTTTTTTATTCAAGTATAGTTGATTTACAATGTTGTGTTAATTTCTGTTGTACAGCAAAGTGATTCAGCTATACATATCTATTCTTAAGATGCTTTTCTACTATGGTTTATCATAGGGTACTGAATATAGTTCTCTGTACTATAGAGCAAGACCTTGTTGTTCATCCATTCCTCATATAAAAGCTTACATCTGCTAACCCCAACCTCCCACTCCATCCCTTCTCCCTTCCCCCTCCCCACTGGCAACCACAGGTTGGGTCTCTATGTCAGAGAATCTATTTCTGCTTTGTAGATAGGTTCATTCATGTTATATTTTCGATTTCACATATAAGTGATATCATGTGGTATTTGTCTTTCTAACTTCACTTAGTGGGATCATCTCTAGCGGCATCCATGTTGCTGCAGATGGCATTATTTCATTCTTTTTTATGGCTGAGTAATGTTCCATTGTATACAGATACCCCATCTTCTTGATCCAGTCATCTGTCAGAGGACATTTAGGTTATTTCCATGTCTTGGCTAGCGTGAACAGTGTTGCTATGAGCATCGTGGGGCATGTATCTTTTTGGATTAGAGTTTTGTCTGGATATATGCCCAGGAGTGGGATTGCTAGATCATATGGTAACTCTGTTTTTAGATTTTTAAGGAACCTCTGTACTGTTTTCCACAGTGACTGCACCAACTTACATTCCCACCAACAGTGTAGGAGGTTTCTAGGATGTGGATACCTTCACAGTGACCATTAATCTGTCTACCCCATTAACTGACAGGGAGTGGTGGGGACCATCACAATCCAGAGAGAACATATTCTCAGTGTCCCCTTCTAAAGGGGGCATCTGCTACTCAGCCCCAGCTTTCTTTGGGTGAAATTTTCCAATTCTGAAATCACTGAACAGGCTGGGAAAAAAAAAAATTCTCATGGGGTAGATCTGGCCTGAGGCCACCCAGGTGTGACCTCTGAATTCACCTCCACCCCATCAGTGGTGAGACGGTGAGATGATGAGATGTCCTCTGGCGTTTACAGGCTTTCCAAGCTCTGGGGGAGGAGGAACCAGCTGGGCCTGGACTGGGAGGGAACGCGGTCAGGAGTGAGCAGGTACTGCAGGGGGTGTCTTGGGGGAAAGTTGAGAGGGAGAAGGGACCAACCATTTCCCTGAGGGACCAGCCATCACCTGCAGGAAGCAGTGGTGCATCAAAGGGCACAGGAAATCAGGCAGAGGCCGACCTGAAGAAATCAACCAGACTGAGGCAGGCTTTATGCCTCGTGGCTTCCGAACAAATCAAGCAGACCCTTTCTAATTTCAAAACGTATCAGTTCTTCTCTTCCCCCTGAAAGCACTAGCAACACTGGCTGACTGTGTGGAGACTGGCAGGCAGGAGGCTGGCAGGGGTCGGGGTGAGCAGGAGGCTTTTCACTCTCTGCCTTTTCATGCTTTCTGAATTTCGAACCAGGTGGAAGTGCTATCTATTTAAAACATTACATTGAAATCCCTTTATTCATTTAAAAATATTTTAAAAATACAATAGTTTACGTTCAAGGTAAAAAAACAAAACAAAACGTGAGTGCAATGTGTGACCTCATGGCAGGAAGGTTTAGAAATGGGGAAATGTGAATAAATATGAACAAAGTGGGCCAGTTACTTTGGATCCATCATCTTTGCTGCTTTTCCTTATCCTCACACACCAAGACTTTGATAAAACAAACTGGTGCCTTCAGTTCCACTCTATTCCAATCTGAATGGCAAAAAGCTAAGACTTGAGAGTCAGTCAGCTTGGTGACCTTGAGCCAATGTGCTTAACCTCTTTGAGCCTCAGTTTTCCGGTCTGTAAAACAGAGGTAATAATGATACTAATTTTATGGACTGTTATGAAGATTAAGGAGTTAAGGCAAGTAAGGCACTTGGAACAACACAAAATCAGTGTCCAAAAATGAAGACTCTTATTATTATTTTTACCCTTCTCTTCTAAACTTGTTTCTTTTGAGTGGGAGAATTATTAAAACCATAACAACTTAGGGCTTCCCTAGCGGTTCAAACAGTAAAGAATCTGCCTGCAATACAGGAGATCTGGGTTCAATCCATGGGTCAGAAAGATACCCCTGGATAAGGAAATGGAAACCCACTCCAGTATTCTTGCCTGGGAAATCCCATGGACAGAGAAGCCCGGTGGGCTACAATCAATGGGTTCACAAAGAGTCGGACATGACTGAGCGGCTAACACAATAACAACTTAAGACATGCAATGAAGGGGATCAAAATGAAGTGAATTTAACCTCTGGCCCCCCAAATCCTTACAACCACGCTCTGAAGGGAATATCCATGTCTTCATTTTATAGATAAGGAAACTGAGGCCTGGAGAAGGTAAGCAAGTTCCTCAAGGACACTGAGTTTGGACACAGAGAAGACAGGTTTGAACCAGGATTTCAAGATTCCAGATTCCATGACTTTCAATTAAAGTCTGTCTTCTGGTGTGATTATATGGCGTGATCATAAAATAGCAGGACTGAGTGGGCCAGTTGGATTTCAGTTTGCTTGGTTTGGGGACAGCTCCTCCCCTGTCATAGTCCCAGATCCAGTAGATTTTAAGGTGGGGGTCAGGTCAGGTCTCTGGCTCACATTCTGGTCTGTTCTGGAGCCAAGTTCCTCTCTCCCCAGGGAAGGACACAGGATTGGGGAGGGGGTGTCAGTGCATGGGGGGGTTGCCATGGGTGACCCTGGCCCAGCTGCTGCCTGAGCTTTCTCACGAGGAGGTTCTCCCAGCGTCCCAGATCCACCCCAGGGCCTCTGCCGCCTCCCCCGACCCTCGTCATCTAGGGAGCAGTTGTTGCAGCTTGCAAATGTGTCTGGCACCAAACTTGGGAGTTAGATGCTCCAGAAAGATGAAGGGCACTGCCCACGCAAACCTCAGGAAGCGAGAGAGCCTAGTGATCAAGAGCACAGCCTTATAGGTTTCAAACCCGGCTTCTCTGCTTCCCAGCGGAGTGGCAGTGGGCTTCACCTTTCTGAGGCTTCCACACCTGTGAAATGGGAAGGCCAGCGTGTCTATCTCAGATGTTGAGATGCTTTTCTTTTTTTAAAAGTGCTTTATTAAGGTATAATTTACATATCATAAAATTCACCTGCTTTAAGTACACAACTAAGTGATTTTTAGCCTATTTAAAGAATTGTATAAGCATCACCACAGCCATTTAAAAATATTTTTATTGGGGCTTCTCTGGTAGCTCTTACAGTAAAGAATCTGCCCACAGTGCAGAAGACCCAGGTTTGATCCCTGGGTCGAGAAGATCCCCTGGAGAAGGGAATGGCTCCCCACTCCATGGACCAAGGAGCCTGGTGAGCTACAGTCCAAGGGGTCGCAAAGAGTCAGACGTGATCAGTCTCTCCAAAAAAAAACTCTCTTATGCTCATTAGCAGTAGCTCCCCTTCTTCTTCTTAGCCTTAGGCAACCACTAATCTATATTTTATCTCTATAAATTTACCTTTCCTGGAAATTGAACATAAATGGAATTATACAATATGTTGTCCTTTGTGCTTCGTTCCTTCCACTTAGGCTAATATTTTTGAGGTCCATCTATAGATTGTATACATCAGTAGTTGTTCCTTTTTTTTTTGGTTACACTCCACAGCTTGTGGGAATCTTAGTTCCTTGACCAGGGATCGAACCCAGGCCCAAGGCAATAAAAGCACCAAGTTCTAACCACTGGAACACCAGGGAATTCCCATGTTTGTTCCTGTTTATTGCTGGAGTAATATTCAATCATATATGACTGTACTACATTCTGTTTATGTGTTCATCATTTGATAGACTTTGGGGTTGTTTCCAGTGTGGGGTTATAATGAGCAAGGCTGCTATGACTGTTCCCTATACAAGGTTTTGAACAGACATATGCTTTCATTTCTCTTGGGTGAATACCTAGAAGAATGGCTAAAGTCATATGGTCAATTTATATTTAACTTTATAAGAAACTGCTAGTTTTTCAAAGTCTTACATGCCCAGCAGTAACGTATGAGGATTTGCTGAGAGAATTAAATGAGATAATTGACATAAAATGCTTAGCACTGTTCCTGATCATAGTGAATCTTCTATAAATGGTAGCTAGTATTAGTAGAGGTCTTAACAGAATCTTAATAGAATAGGGCTAGAATCCAAGGTACTGCTGCCTCCTTTCCTGGAAAGAAAGTGAATCTCCAAAAGGCAGTCCCTCGACAGTATTAAAGCCCACGCACCCTTTATCCTCTTAGCCTGGCATTCAAGGCTCTCCACACACCCCATCGCTCCATCTGCCCATCCAGTCTTGGCCAGCATTCACCCTACCCTCTAGCTTCTGCCCAGCCAAGCTGATCAACACCTCTGCTCCCACCATACTCTGCCATCTCCCTCTTGCTTTTTCTTCAAGTATTAAAATCCTACTTGGCCTTCAAAACTCAAGTCTAGCTCAGGTGTCCTTTCCTCTCCAAGGTCTTTCTTGACTTAAAAAAAAAAAAAAACCAGTACGACACGCCGTACACCCTAGTATCAAGGGACTGGTCTCCAACTTGGGTACGAAGAACGTAACCTTCGAACTTCAGAAGTAGTGACCTGGTGGTCCCTTCAACGGATATGACTGAAAGATTGATTGATCTGATTGCGACAGACACACGACAACTCGTGGACTTTACACCGATCAGACTTGACTTTACACGACTTAATATTATACATGTAGTCTAAAACTACTAAATCGTACTTTTTCATTATATTTTTAATTATCCTAAAAAACCATAATTAATGTCCAAATTTATCATAACCCCCATATAACCCAAGCCATTTTTATGTGATAACTTTAATTAAATAATTTTTTAAAATTTCACTCGGACGATCTTTTGGAATTTAATGTGTATACCGAGTGTAGACACGGATTTACGACCAAGATGACCTGTCGTAACCATTTCTCGTAGTCATCGAATGTCGACGACAAATAACTCGTGAATAAAAGAATGTAACAACATAGACAATAGACTACATTACGAGTCACGTTGGGACACCCCTCTACAATGCTTATAGAGGAAAAATGGCTATTCCTTTGTCTCCCTCCCACACTAGAGGGGTTCCAGTGTGTCGACCTGTGATCGTCCTAAGTTTGGGTTCCACAGACGACGGTTTCGGGTACCAGAAGGTAAGACGACGTGTATGGCGACGTCGTAGTTCCCCGAAGAGGTCCCCACGGAAACCGACCTTAGTCTTGTCGAGAGGTACCATTACTTAGTACGATTAGTCTTCGAGACTGACTTACGAACAGAAAGTATTTGTGCTTTCCTCTTTCGTCTAATTAATTATCTTCGTCACGTACACCTTAAACGTTCTTAGTCTAGAACCGTGGAGACCCACATTATTCTAACTCTTGGTGCCTAGATTTATGGATAGAGCAAACTGTCCACTCCTGTGACTACGGGGTTTCCCTCCAAACAGGTCCCAACAGTCGGTCACCGTCTCGGTGTACACTTTCGTCCAAAAGACCCGAGAGTCCGGCTCAAGGGGACGTACCTGGAGTGACAGACATGTACCTTCCGGGGACGGGGGTCGGTGGACATTCGGAAAACAGAACTTGGTCGGGGGAAGGAGAAGGGTCGGATAGGACTCCTGATCTCTCAAGAAGGGGGTGGAGGGGAGTCAGGAGACCCAACCCATTCCCACCAGGGTCCCAAGGCCACCATCCGGTCCTGGGCCAGGAATTCCTTTCAGGGACTGAATTAAACTGAGCCCGAAAATAATTCCGCACCCTTGGACGCCTCCAGGAGCTCCTTATTACTACTCTGCCCGGATCTAGCGGGCCAGGCCTCCCCAAGTCTCCTCTCGGCCATCTTCTAAGCTCCCCCAGACTTCCCTGCCAGCTCCCGTCTCCACTCTTACGTGTGTTAGGGAGAGGGGGTGTTTAAATGTGTAAAGACTGCCCACATCCCTGTGCCCTCTTCCCAGCCTCTCCAAACAGACAGGAGAAAGGGCGAGAGAGACGTCCTAAACCCGGCATCATCATCGCTATGAGCCAACCCAGGAGGGCCCGAGCCGGAGGCACAGAGAAGAAACCCAGACGCAGACACAAAGGGGAACCAAGAGTGAGCCCCAGACAGAACAAGGATGACGCGTAGATCAAGATCAAGGCACGGAGCGAGAGACGGAAGAGAGGGAGAAAGGAGGTGGAGGTGGAAAGGGGATTCAGAACAAGGAAAACGAGAGGAAGGCAGAGCGGGAAGAAGAGAGAGAAATGAGAACGTGCGGGAGAGACCGCAAGAGCAAGAGAGGCGCGACGGGGGCGAGGAGGAAGGGGGCACCCCGAGGGCGCTCGGGGCGATCGGGGGGCGCTCGGGCCGCGGGGGTCCCGGCGGGGGGGCGGCGGGCCTCCCTCTCGGCGCCTCTCCCCGCCGTGGCGGTCGGAGCAGCCGCATTCCTCCGGGTTTCCCACACACTCGCCATCAAAGAGTCCCCAAAGCCCCGACTTTTCCCGCGTCCCTCCCCCGCCAGGGCCGGAGAAGCTATTTTTCACCCCCTCCTGGTCTTTAATCTGTT